>JAQPZY010001488.1:760000-1285000 GCA_029931535.1 Margaritifera margaritifera
TTGTGTGTGTACTGTGAATCACTTTAAATCCATGGGTATGTAGTTTTTTGGGGGGTAAAACTAATTTTAATTATGCAATACTTACCCATCACTATTATCTAGCTTTATTCCTTTTTCGTGTCGAAAAACTCGTCCGTTCGATGTGAAAACATTCTCCCACTTAAAGTGGAGAATTTGTCAACAAGCCACGTCACGCCCGTGCATCTCTCTGCGCCTGCGCAAACATTCATCTTTTTCATAGACGAAATTACGCCAGGGCATCAGAGCGGGGTGGGAGGCGGGCATTTGATAATACTGATGGGTAAGTATTGCATAATTAAAATTAGTTTTACCCCCCAAAAAACTACATTTTAATAGCAGCAATACATTTACCCATCACTATTATATAGCTGAATTTGTCAGTTAGGTGGGTCGGCTGATGTTAAACTGATCAAAAACAGAGGAAAAATGTAAACTACTCACCATTTGAGGGGAGATGTCCACTTTACTATTTGCTGGAGTCCTTCTGGGCCACATGTTGTGCCGCAACTATGGGACCCAGAGAAAATATGCCTGCACTTTGATGTGCTAATGAGCGGAGGTAGAAGGACGAAAAGGTAGTATGGGATCGCCAAAATGCTGCCTTCATGACGTCCTCCAGAGAAGAGTGATTTAGATAGGCCCATGAGGCAGCGACGGCTCGAACCTCATGGGCTTTTAGTTTCATAAAGGAGAGGTCTCTATCAGTAAGGGACTGGTAAGCTCTTTTAATTGTGGTGACAATCCACCTTGAAATCGTGGAGGCCGAAATATCAACGGAGCCCTTAAGAGGAAGGAAAAGACGTTTCCTGCCCTTTCTTTTCACTTTTGAAGCATTTAGATAGAAACGCAGTGCCCTAACTGGGCATAAGAGCCTATCTTGATCATCCCCAGCACAGATTCGACTAAGACTGGGGATCTCTATAGGTGATGGAGCAACCGCAGGTAATTGATTTTTGGCTAAAAATCCTGGCTGACAGAGGAGGGAAACGGATTCAAAATTGCCATTAAAACGGAGACAGCCAGTGTCCACCGACAATGCATGAATCTCGCTACGTCTTCTCGCAGACGCCAAAGCGAGTAAAAATACCGTCTTGAGTGTGAGATCCTGAAAGGATGCCTCACCCAATGGTTCATAGGGGGTTTTTGTTAAGGACCATAAAACACATGATAGATTCCATCTAGGCGTCAGAGAGCGAGTGACAGGTCTCTGTAGCTCAAAATACTTAATGAGATCGGCAAGGTGTGGATCTGAACCAATCTCCGAGCCCTGAGAGAATTTAAGTGTGTTAGAAATGGCGGCTCTATAGCCCTTGATAGTAGATACTGAACATCTTTTGTTCTCGAAAAGGAACAAAAGGAAATCAGCAATGGCAGTTATAGAGGAACAGCTGGGATCAACACGTTTCCTACTGCACCAATCACAAAAGATTCTCCACCTGGCATCATAGACCTTGGATGTAGAAGCTCTCCTGGCCTGAATGATGCAACTGGCAACCCGGCCCGAAAACTTGTTCTGGCGGATAGATCGCTTGAGATGAACCAAGCGTGAAGGTGGAGAATGTGTGGGCTGTTGTGTAGGAGGGAGCCTCTGTGTTGTGACAGAAGATCCCTCCATTGAGCGAGAGATCTGGGTTGATCTATCAATAGATCTAGAAGATTGTTGAACCACGATCGTTGGGGCCATAACGGAGCTATGAGAATGATCCGGGCAGTGGAAGTTCTTACTTTTTGCAGAACTTGGGGAAGCAATTGGAACGGTGGGAAGGCGTATGCGAACAGACGATCCCACTGGAAGCTGAACGCGTCCACTGCCCACGCTCTCTGGTCCGGGACTGGGGAGACGTAAAAGGGGAGTCTGTTGTTGAGCCTGGTCGCAAACAAGTCCACGAGGGGCCTTCCCCATAGTGAGAAAAGGGACTCTGTCACTTCGCGGTGAAGAGTCCATTCTGTGAGAACTGATTTGCCTGGCCTGGACAGACTGTCCGCTAAGATGTTCTTTTTCCCTGGGATGTGGCGAACTCAGAGGGAGATGTTCTCCGAGGTAGCCCAGCGGAGGAGGTTCCAGACCTCCACGCAAAGAGAAGGGGCATGTGTGCCTCCTTGACGTCGGAGATACGCTACGACGGACGTGTTGTCGGAGGAGACCATGACACAACGACCCCTTACCCTGTCAACGCACCCTTGTAATGCTAGAAAGACAGCCTTCATTTCTAGGTTGTTTATGTGGAGGGACGACTCGTGTAGGGTCCAAAGGCCCTGAAGAGTTATCCCCTCTGGCTCTAGATGAGCACCCCAACCGGAATCTGACGCGTCGGCGAACAGGTAGGAGTGGGGATCCGGAGCGTGCATGGGGACCCCAGCTAGGAATCTGTCTCGATTCATCCACCATCGCAGATGATGATGGAAATCTGGTCCTAGAGGAATCGGAGCTGATCGAGAATCCTTGTGTGGTTTCCACCTTGCGAGTAGGAGAAACTGTAGAGGGCGCATATGGAGCCGTCCTAAGGGAAGCAGATCTGCAGCGGCGTTCAAGGTTCCCAGTAGGGATAGGTAAAGGCGAGCAGACAACACGGTTTTTACTCGTAGTGTCTCTAAGAGTGCCAGGATTCGATCTATACGCTCTCGGGGAACCCGGACTAAGTTCTGGTTTGTGAGGAAGTTGATTCCTACATAAACGAAGTCTTGGGATGGAATCAGTTCTGACTTCTCGAGGTTGGGTAAAAGACCCAATCGAGTTACTGTGGACCAACAACGGAACAGATCCTGATGGAGGGACTGAACCTGAACGTTGTGGATTAACCAGTCGTCGAAGTATTGGAGGATCGGAGTTCCCCGTACTCGTAGATAAGACGCTATTACTCCCATAACTCGGGTGAAAACTCTGGGTGCGGAAGCTATTCCGAACGGTAGAACCCGGAATTGAAAAACTTCCTGGTCCAAGCAAAACCGGAGATATTTCCGATGAGGTGGAAAAATCGGAATGTGAAGATATGCATCTTGAAGGTCGATGGAGACCGCCCAATCCGATGGCCGCATCGCATTCCGGATTGAGGAGGTGGACTCCATCTTGAAATGTTCCTCCAAAAGAAAACGGTTTAAGGGGGAGAGATCGATAATAAGGCGAAATTTCCCACTTTTCTTGGTGACCAGGAAGATTCGGGAATAGAATGCAGGGGACTGATCGTTCAGGACCCTCTCGACTGCCCCTTTTTGTAAAAGGGTATTTACCTCTTCCCTTAGTTTCACCAGATTGGACTGATGAAAGAATACGGGGGTCCTTGATAGTGGAGGTTGTTCCTGAAACTGAATACGGTAACCCTCGCTTACAAGAGAAAGGGCCCACCCATCGTCCGTGATACTTGCCCAAGCCTCTGAAAAGAGGCCTAGGCGAGCCCCTACGGGGATGTTTGGGAGAGGAATGGATGGCAGGAGAGGGTGCGAGTCCCTAGGGCCGTCCCCCCCCCTCCTTCCTTGGGAAAGGAAGGTGGGTTGTAGAACTTCTTCCTAGGGGCTCCTCGGCGTCTAGGTCCACGCCTAGGACCTGACTGACGAGGAAGTCTCACTTGAGGTTGTGCACTATATTGAGGTTGTGCACTATATTGGGGCTGTACCTGCTTAAAGAATTTAGCAGGTGGCCCCTGAGGTCGATGCACATTAGAATGCTTCCTGGCCGATTGCGATGGGCCAGGTGCAGTTGTGAAGGACCTATGTTGATGGTCCTTCAAATCTTGTGAGGCCACAGTGGGAATGAGACCTCCGAAGAGACTCTCAGCTTCCAAGGGAGCAGCCCTTAGAAGGTCTTTACTGTGGCTAAGTAAGACCCTCGAGGAGTCCAGTGCAACATCACGACGGATGTGTAGGAGTTCCGCTGAAAGGGCCATTGCAATAGCGAGTGAATGCCGAGATGTCTTGGCAACAGCTTCCAGCACACGCTGTAATGCGGCTGGATTCAGAGAGGCCTCCCTCAGCATACTAAACGACGTAGCTGAGAAGAGGTCCGCATGAGAAGCTATGGTGGTCAGAAGACGGACCTTCTGCTCAATGGCTTCGATCGTCTTAATAGGAAGGCGTGCCCAGGTTCCCGTTGTCAAGCCGACTTGAGATGCATCTGCATCCAATTGAGGAGGTTTAACGGGCCACTTCGGGGAATGTACCCGGTAACTAGAGGCAGAGACCATAGGTCTTAAAGTAGAGGCTGGGACAGCCCACCCTTTGCGCCGTCTAGCGATGTCCTGGCCTGAGGAGAACCTCTGTGATATTTCCTCAATTGTAGAGGAATGCGGAAGGAGTAGAAGATCTGATTGTGGTTGAGCACCGGAGATCTTTTCCAAACTGGAGAGGATCTTCTTGGACTGTGAACCAGACGGTTTCGGGCACAAATCCGTAGGTAGTAGGCGGTAAACTTCATTTACCGCCTTATCAAAAGACCATATCTCTTCCGCTTCCTCTGGTTGAGGGAAGCTGGGTCTATCAGTCGGTTCCAGTTCGTACTCGTTGGAATCGACGATGATAGATACAGCATCATCATCTAGAACACTCCGAGCAGGAGGGTGGCCGGGCGACACAATGTCCTTTGGAGAAGGTAACAGAGGCGCACTATGCGCCATTTCCCGTACTTGCTGAGTAGGGGCTCTAGGTGTTCTAGATCTTTCAGGAGAAAGACGAGATCGCTTGCCTTTCGCGGATGATGCTAGGCGTCGGGATCTACTAGTGGATGCTACCTGGCGAGGAGGCGATGGCGGAGCACGAGCCGCAACATCGTTTCTACTCAGAGTCCAGGGTCCAGTAGCCCAAGGGGGCATAAGGGGCCAATTATTATGAGATGTTGGTCCCCACATCCCGTATGGATTCATTGGTATAATAGGGAAGGGGGGGACACCGATCCGATCCCCTTCCCTGGTCTGCGACCTTCCGTACGACGAGGCCTCTGATTGTTGATCAGTGTGACGTCGGTGACCGGTACGAGAAGACCGGTGGCCTATGACCGGTGACCGGCGACCGGTATTGGATGACCGGTCACCGGAACGATGTGACCGGTGACCGGCGACCGGTGATCAACCAAAGACCGGGCACCGGTGACCGGTACCGGGCACCCGGTGACCGGTACCGGGTACCCGGTGACCGGTGACCGGCACCGGGTACCCGGTGACCGGTGACCGGTCACCCGACATTGACCGGTGACCGGACCGGTCACCGGTCAGTGACCGGCCACAAGACATTGACCGGTGACCGGTGGACCGGTCACCTGACACTGACCGGTGACCGGACCGGTCACCGGTCAGTGACCGGTCAGAATACATTGACCGGTGACCGGAAGACCGGTCACCCGACACTGACCGGTGACCGGACCGGTCACCGGTCAGTGACCGGTCAGACGACATCTCAGATGTCCGTCTGTCTTCATTACTACCCAAGGTGCGGTGTAGCCCCTCCTCGAGAGGGTGCGACACGCTACTTTGGGAATGTTTGGAGTGGTACACTTCCTTCCTGGTGACCGGTGGAAGGAAGTAACACACTACTGCTCTTTTTCGTCTTCTCCCTTCCCGGGAGATGCGATTTACTCTTGGAGCGTTCACAAGCCCCTACAGGAGGGACCTCAACTATGTCCGGGGAGGCTGGTGCAGGCTCTTGGGGCCCCGGAATGTTCTTGTGAACTAGAGTGGTTTTCTTGCTGTATGTTGCCTTAGTCTGAGTACCTGTAAAAGAAAATCCAGAGAAATCAGACGATGAGGGGGATTTAACTATTTTTTTTTTTTTTTTTTTTTTTTTTCCGCCCTCTATAAGTACGCCTGGAATCAGCAAGATTCCAGGTTTCATTGGTCCAATTTGTACAAATATTGCAGCGACTGTTCCGCTTACACTTGGAACAGGTAAGACAGTCTGAGTGTGTATCCCATGCGGCCTTCTTATGGCCACACTTACCTACAGACTGATTTGCTGACATTGTTTCTTTTATCTGAAATAAATATTATCTGAAATAGTTATTATTGAAGTATCAATCAATAATAATAACAACGTATAAACTCACCTTTAAAATCTACACGTAGAAAACTCACCTTTTTTTGGTAAGTCGCGTACTCTATACATACCCGTTCACCATATACTTTGCGGGCTATCTGCACCACAGTGGTTAGTTCTACAGGTAAACAATATACATATATATGTTCTTCCCAAGAGATATTAGAAGCTAGTTCACTTGACAAGCTTTATTGGTCTCGGGAAAGTACAAGAAAAGCATGCGACGCGACACGCGTAGATAATAAAGAAACAATTGAAATAGTAGGAGAATAATATATAAATGAAATATTAATTCTGTAAAATTATGCGCCTGTTAATTGCGGCGCTATCACAGTTGTTCTATGTCGTGTTGTAATGACATAGACGACTTACCATGTACCTGAAAAGAAACAAGACATATTGTTTACCCTAACCCCTCTAAGGGTAGAGTACACGTGGAGAGCTAGAAAAACTCTTCCTAGAACTAAACACTGACGAATAGTGGCATAAAACACATATAGCCGAGACGGACAACTGTAACACAGATGAATTTAGAAGGAGGGAAGTCCGAAATGTAGTTGAAAAACCGCAGCAGACAATTTCCTCAGGTTACGTTTTTGCGACACAACCACCAGGTATGGCGTCCATGAAAAAGATGAATGTTTGCGCAGGCGCAGAGAGATGCACGGGCGTGACGTGGCTTGTTGACAAATTCTCCACTTTAAGTGGGAGAATGTTTTCACATCGAACGGACGAGTTTTTCGACACGAAAAAGGAATAAAGCTATATAATAGTGATGGGTAAATGTATTGCTGCTATTAAAATCAAATTTCATGGTTTGGATAAAAAATACATATCCATGGGTACTTCATTTCACTGATTCATCATATGAAGAAAGGAAAAAAAAGAAGAAAAGAAAAAGAAAAATACTGAGTGATGATTATCTATAAAAGATAATACATTCATTTCCATGCAATTTCAAGCACAAAGGCTTAATGGCTACTTTAATAATTAGGTTAATCAGGTAAATAATTTGCTGTGAATACTTATCATGAATTCGGATATATAAATCAACTTTTTGCATGCATGTACTATCTTAATTTCACTACCTGTATTAGCACATGGCTGGGAGAAGCTGCAGTCTCATGTAAATGAAAATGACATCATACCACTGTTTGTACCAGATGCATGCAACCCCTGACTTTATATGTTCCGGCTCTGGGTATTGCTCATTTAAATTATAGGATAGACAGTGGTGATGTACTCTAAGATAAGGTAACATATACCACTAAGGCAATTCACGCAAAGAGGATTATCTCCATACATAACAAAGTGGATTATCTCCATACATAACAAAGTGTCACCTCGGACGGATGTGAATACAATGGGCCTTGAGAAAGTCTAACTGATTTGTTGATTGTTTAACCAGCAGATAGTTATATGTCTGATATGTGTTCAGTATTAAAAAATTGCTCATGTTCCGTTTGCTCAATGGCATATTACTTGTGATCAACAAAATTAAAAATGAAGTGAAAACATTTCTGCTTACTTACAAAATAACAAATATTTGAACCAGACACAGTAATGGCTTACACACACACACACACACGCACATATATATATATATATATATATATATATATATATATATATATAGTCTTTCTGAGATTCCATACATTATGGCTAATTTGCCTTCATTAGTGGATTCTAGGCAAATTAGCTGAAACGTATGTAATCTCAGAAAGACTATTATTTGAAACTCAACAGAGACTGTGTGTGTGTGTGTGTGTGTGTGTGTGTGCGATTTTCCCTGTGGAACAGTTTATAATACAGTGCTTTGTGATGGGTTTATAGGGACTAACATAATTCAAGAACATGTGCTTAAAAAAGGCACAAACTCTGATTGACATTTAATTTTCTTGAACTTTAATATTTTCATGTTTCTCAGATGTTTCTTCATTTTACCAAACTGCATCAAGTTTAAGTCATATTATTATAAATGGATATAATATGTTCTTTTGGAAACCACAAGTAATGCATCAGACAGAGTCATTACATTAGTACAGAACTTTCAAATTTATATAATTTTGCATGCAAATAAATCCAAATTGATAAATTTCCAATGTTCATCATCTATCAATAATGTAACAATGATATGAACTGCGATACGGTTGTGTACCAATATTTTGGTATATTTTTACACTACTAATAGACATGATGGCTTGTTGCCAAAAAGGATGCTTATTACATTGTGCATTTCACATACTATGCATAATAGTCAATAATGGTATCTATAAAGCTTTATTTTTGTTTTGTAACATTGTTTGAATGATGTAAGAATCTTTTCTTTTGTGTACATTTTTGTAAATTAGAAGTTCCCAGTTGTATCAACCCTGGCTCCCGTTTGGAAATTGTTGTAAAATCCCCAAGTTAATATTGCCAAACCCATGTACATCGAATAAAACATGGTCTCATGGAGTTGAATTTCAAATATATGAATATATATATATATATATATATATATATATATATATATATATATATTTCAAATATATGAATATATATATATATATATATATATATATATATATATATATATATTTATATATCAATATATATATATATATATATTTATATATCAATATATATATATATTAATATATATATATATATATATATATATATATATATATATATATATATATATATATATATATATATATATATTTCTAAGCACTATAAATACCATTGGTATTAAAATAAGCACACAATCTAGTGATGCTTTACCATCAGATACCGTGTGTGTGTGTGTGTTTGTAGCTTATAATATCAGCAAGGTAAATATTTCATTTTGATATTAAACTTGTGGTCTAACTAACCCATGAAAATTGGTACCCAAGAATTTAGTGATCACTGTATTTGAGAAGAGGAGTCTAGGATCATCATTCAATCTGTACAAATTAGATGAAAGTTTAAATACTCAATCACCTATTATTTTATGGACAATTAGTGAAAGTGTACATTGTCCCATTCTCTACAATATAACAACCCTTACTTGGGGTCAGATATTCGACTAGGAATAGTGCAAGAAAACACACACAAACCTACAAACTTTCAAGTGATTCTGGATAGTTATGTAAAAACATAATTTGTTTTAAAACATTCAATACTCCAACACTTCACAAGCAATCACTCTTAAACCTTTCTCAATATAAAATGTATCTTTATAATGAATCATCTCAAAACAAAAGCCCTGTAAACAGAAATTCACTTGAAACTTATTGTATATACTCGTGAAAATAATCCGGGTCCAAATGCAAACAACATAGACCCTGATCCGCCATCACATAATGCGCCGGCAGATCAGGGTCTATGTTGTTTGTTCAACTGATTAGTCCTTGCAAACTGCATAGACCCAGATCTGCCAGCGCTTTATGCGACGGCAGATCTGGGTCTATGCAGTTTGCAGTTGGTATCGGCTTATACACGAGTATATATGGTAATCATATTTCTGGTCCTGAATTCTTCTTTCATTTATTTCAATTAACTTTTAACTTGGTAAACAAAACCTCTTTACTCTGAAAATTGAAAGATATATTCAGTCCCAAATGTAAATTTTAAAGTAAAATGAACCCCATAAAACCAAAACTTAAATCAGAACAATGTGCCAGTCTATGGTCTTTAACGTCCATTAACTATGGAGAGTAAAAAAAAACGCATCAAAGAAACAGATGCTAATTATCATCAATATCTATTTTAACAAGAGCACCATAAATGGCACATTATATGCTCACCCAATGTTTAATAGTCCTCTATGCAGATACTTAACACACTTAATGTGCAACAACCATTATTTTCTTATTAGGCCTACTATGACTCTGACCTCTCACCTTTATACCCCCAGAATCTATAGGTTTCTTTATTACCCAAAGTGCAAGCCATCTACAAAGTTTGGTTAAGGAACTCTAAAGCAAAAGTGATGGACATTAGCTGTATCTCTCCTTTTGCACCATTAGTTGCAGATCCGACTAAAATTAAATAAGAATCGCACAACAGATAGCTCTTCCAAATTTCAACGGGATGATTGTATGGGCAAATAACTTCCCATTCCATTACAAATATCAACGGGATGATTGTATGGGCAAATAACTTCCCATTCCATGACAAATATCAACCACATCAATGTAAATTTGACTGTATCGAAACTACCTGATTCCCTTCTTGACACTGTGAAACATCAAGAATGCTCTATTGGGTCGGGGAACCTTTGGGATCTTGGGAGACTTTTTAAAGCTAAATCCAGTTGCTGCTCTCATCGTGGTGACAGATTTAGGCTGGATCCCATGGGGCACTGTGCTCCTATGGTGCCGGAAAGATTCCCCCAGGACTAGGGATGGGGATCCTGGGGCCACTGGATTTTGGCGACTTGCAGCCATGCCTGCATAAAATGATTTGCTTCGAGAAACACCTATGGCAGTCGTAGGTGTGTTTCCTGTGGTGTCCCGAAGGGACAATGCTGAGTTGTAATATCCATTCCCATTGTGATGCACTGTTGGATCCTTTCGAGTCATCGAAGGATTATCTGAAAGCATAATAGAGCACTTAAATAAATAGGAACAGGTGTACCATTATTTATCCAATTTTTCTGACATTAAATAATATTTACTTTTTTATGTGTCAAGATAATTTGTGTGCACAAGAAAGTTATTGTTTTCCTTGAATTTATTGTCTGCAAAAAATCATATCTCTGTTGTGTACTGATATGCCTGTCAGTCAGAAGTGCTTGGTATGATAGGTTCGATTATATCCTACCTTGCAAATAAAGAACACTTTCATGATAATGTTTTGGTGCTTTATTTTACAAATTAAGAATACTGGTTGCAGTTTGGGCATTTTTCTTTTTGTTCATGTAGATATTCTTCCAATGCACACATCGAAGAACTACACCAGTGATGGCTACTAATACAGTACATGATAATTTTAACCTATATTATGATCATTGTTTAATGAATATATAACAGTTATGTGAATAAATGCTGGTTTACCTTATATAATTAAACGTGTGTATCTTTTTATATAGATTACATCACTATGTAAAATCGCTTATATCACTGACAAACTGTAACTCTTTAGCGTGTGGATCATACCATATAAAATAGCAATTTGTGATCTTGAAGAAAGCGATTTGGTAAAAACTATGAATAAAGCAAAGTCTGCATACGATTTGCACTGTGTAAGTACTGTACACTATAAAACAGGTCTCAAGGTAAACCCGAAACGACCCGTGAATTGTGAAGTCTTTATTTGCCTTTATTTTATTTCATGTTGGAGAAATCGGAAAATATATACATGCAAAATAATAACATAAAAACAATCATAGTAGTTTATAACAGTTTATTGACGTGGCGATCTTGCCAATTTTGCCAATTTCGTCAGACATTTTTTGTGTCTATAATTGTTGGGACAGTGAAAATGCTATATTTTTTAAGTGCGTATAAGTCTTGGGCCACGGAAAAAAATAATTATTTTTTCGTGTCCCAAGACTTACAGTGATTACGGTAAGTAACGTCTAGCTGTATTAGATTAACATTTCCACTGGAGTTATCTTTTTCAGTAAGAGTGACATCCCTCCTTGTGCACATGCACCCACTGAGTCAAAACAATGTCGATGGTAAACAAAGCCAATGGGCCTCAGTCCTGAAAATATGCTGAAAATATGACAGACTCTATTAAACAAAGCCGATGGGCCTCAGTCCTTAAAATATGCTGAAAATATGATAGACTCTATTAAACAAAGCCAATGGGCCTCAGTCCTGAAAATATGATAGACTCTATTAAACAAAGCCAATGGACCTCAGTCCTGAAAATATGCTGAAAATATGACAGACTCTATTAAACAAAGCCAATGGGCCTCAGTCCTGAATATATGCTGAAAATATGATAGACTCTATTAAACAAAGCCAATGGGCCTCAGTCCCAAAAATATGATGGACTCTGTTAAACAAAGTCAATGGGCCTCAGTCTCGAAAATATGATGGACTCTTTTAAACAAAGCCAATGGGCCTCAGTCCCGAAAATATGACAGACTCTATTAAACAAAGTCAATGGGCCTCAGTATTGAAAATATGATGGACTCTCTTAAACAAAGCCAATGGACCTCAGTCCTGTTAATATGATGGACTCTGTTAAATAAAGCCAATGGGCCTCAGTCCTGAAAATATGATGGACTCTATTAAACATAGCCAATGGGCCTCAGTCCTGAAAATATGATAGACTCTATTAAACATAGCCAATGGACATCAGTCCTAAAAATATGACAGCCTCTACATAGGAAAGTAAGTGTTGTTTCATTTGATTTGAAATAAAGTATGTATTGAAAGTAAACTCATTTTAAACCTCTCCATATACTACCGGTAACTAGTTCATGATTAAATATTTTTTTAGATAATGCGACAGAGCGTCGACAATATGGTGGATTTCTCAGAGATATAAAAATCTTCAGATTTAGTGTGCTGCTGGTTTCTGGCCTTCTCCACCAGTAGAAAGCAGCATGCATATGGGATCCAATGAGCTAGGAACAATGTGTCCCCCAAATCTGAATGACACAACAAATTTCAAAAGAACATACAATTGTTTGCATTAGAAGTAATGGTAAAACAAGAGTCCCTTGAAGGGACTGATACTCAAATGGGCAAAAAGAATTTCCAGGAATTCAAGATAAAATCATTTCTTCCTTTTAACTGCTGAGTGTTGAAACCATCTCTGATATTCTTCAGCAATAACAAGATTTTCAAATTAGCTGCTGTGGTGGAAATCAGATTGACACCAGTTTCATTTAGGATAAAGTAGACATCTTTAGAAGTCTTTTGCTTAAACCCCCATTTCATAATGATCATCCTTTCAGGTGGAGTAGCGACAACAAGATTTTCACAACAGCTGTCATTGCTGCCATATTAGATGAATGACTGGCACCATTTTCATTTAGGACCAACTAGGTATCATAAGACGTCTATTGGTGAAAAGCCCATGTTGATATAGCCATCCATTTGGGAGTTTAGATAACAATATTTTGAAGATAGCCACCATGGTGGCCATATTGAGGGTTAGTCATTTTCATTTAGCACCAAGCAGACACCATAAGAACTCTTCTGATAAAAACCCTGTGTCAAAATTACTTTCCATTTAAGAGTAGCTACAACAAAATTTTCAAGATGGCAACATATCGGATGTCAGATCAGCACCAGTTTAAGATAAGATGAACAAAACATTGTAAGAAGTATTTTAGTGGAAACCCCATGATGACATGACCATTCAATCAGAAGTAGTGATAATAATATTTCATGCTGGCCACTGTGGCAGCCATGTTAGACCCCAGATCAGCACCATTTTCATTTAGGAACAAGTAGACATCATAAGAAGTCTTTTGGTTAAAACACCATGTCAATATTACTTTCTATCCAGGAGGAGTAGCGATAAAAATATTTTCTAGATGGCTGTTGTGGCAGCCATATTGGATGTCAGGTTGGCACCATGATCATTTAGGACCCACTAGACATCATAAGAAGTCTTTTAGTGAAAACCTCAAGTTGATACAACAATCCATTCAGGAGTAGTGATAACAAGATTTTCAAGATGGACACCGTGTGGTGGCCATATTGGATGTCAGTTCGCCACCATGTTCATTTAAGACCAACTAGACATCATAAGTTTTTTTTACTGAAAACCCCACATCAATGTAACTTTCTGTTCAGGAGGAGTTGCCATAGCAAGATTTTCATGATGGCTGCCATGGTGGCCATATTGGATATCATATCAGCACTATTTATATTTAGGACTAATTAGATACCATAAGAAGTCTTTTAGTGAAAACTCCATGTTTATATGACCATCCATTCTGGAGGAGTAGCATTAACAAGAATTTCAAAATGGCTGCCATGGTGGCCATATTGTATGTCAGATCAGCACCATTTTCATTTAGGACTAACTAGACACCATAAAAAGTCTTTAAGTGAAGACCCTATGCTGATATGACCATTCATTTAGGAGTAGTAGTGATAACGAGACTTTCAGGATAACTGCTATATTGGACATCAGATTGGCACCATTTTCATTTAGGACCAAGTAGACATAATAAGAAGTCTTTTAGTGAAAACCCCATGTTGATATGACCATCCATTCAGAAGGAGCAGCAATAACAAGATTTTCAATATGGCTGCAATGGTGACCATATATATGATGTCAGATTGGCACGATTTTCATCAAGAACCATCTAGACATCATAAGAAGTCTTGTTGTGAAAACCGGATGTTGATATGATCATCCACTGAGAAGGAGTAGCAATAACAAGATTTTCAAGATGGCTGCTGTGGCGGCCGTACTGGATGTTGGAACAGCACCATTTTCATCTAGGACCAACTAGACCATTAGATGAATGTGTGTGTAAAGTTTCATGGCAATCCTCCAAGTAGTTTAAAAGGAGTAGCAATAACAAACTTGTGCTAATGGATGTTCAGACGACGGACAACAGACCATCCCATAAGCTCTTCTTGTCCATGACCAGTAGAGCTACATGTAAAAATCATGCCTAATGCGCACAGTGGCTAAGATTTCGGGGAAATGCTGCCTCAAATTACTCAAAGTGCGACATTGAGAAAGATTTCAAAAAGTTGGGAGGGACTGAGGAACTTTGGCTTTCTAATTAGGGCAATCACAGCGGTTTCAAATTCTGATGGTTATCTATTTAATCACCTATTTTTGAGTATGGGTAAAACATGTCCCCAGTTTACATTTATTCCCCATCAGCTTAAAAGTACCACAGTATTCCAAATTTTATGTACTACTGAAAATTATAACAACTTTTGAAAATATTGTGTCTGGAAATTTTTTAAAGTCTGAATATTTAGATCCATACAATTATAATTTTAAAACATCTACTGTTTTTTCCTGCACATGATATGTATTCAACATGGCTTAACACTGCCTACATCAATAACCAGTAAGGGATGTAACCTCAATGTGCCCAACATGTCTTAACACTGGCTACATCAATATCTTATCCAGTAAGGGATGTAACCTCAATGTGCCCAACATGTCTTAACACTGACTACATCAATATCTTGTGCAGTAAGGGATGTAACCTCAATGTGCCCAACATGTCTTAACACTGGCTACATAAATATCTTAGCCAGTAAGGGATGTAACCTCAATGTGCCCAACAAGTCTTAACACTGATTACATCAATATCGTAACCAGTAAGAGATGTAACCTCAATGTGCATAACATGTCTAAACACTGGCTACATCAATATCTTATCCAGTAAGGGATGTAACCTCAATGTGCCCTACATGTCTTAACAGTGGCTACATCAATATCTTATCCAGTAAGGGATGTAACCTCAATGTGCCCAACATGTCTTAACAGTGGCTACATCAATATCTTAACCAGTAAGGGATGTAACCTCAATGTGCCCAACTTGTCTTAACAGTGGCTACATCAATATCTTATCCAGTAAGGGATGTAACCTCAATGTGCCCAACATGTCTTAACACTGGCTACATCAATATCTTATCCAGTAAGAGATGTAACCTCAATGAGCCCAACATATCTTAACACTGGCTACATCAATATCTTAACCAGTAAGAGATGTAACCTCAATGTGCATAACATGTCTTAACACTGGCTACATCAATATCTTATCCAGTAAGAGATGTAACCTCAATGTGCCCAACATGTCTTAACACTGGCTACATCAATATCTTAACCAGTAAGGGATGTAACCTCAATGTGCCCAACTTGTCTTAACAGTGGCTACATCAATATCTTAACCAGTAAGAGATGTAACCTCAATGTCCCCAACATGTCTTAACACTGGCTACATCAATATCTTAACCAGTAAGAGATGTAACCTCAATGTATCCAACATGTCTTAACACTGACTACATCAATATCTTAACCAGTAAGAGAAGTAACCTCAATGTGCCCAACATATCTTAACACTGGCTACATCAATATCTTAACCAGTAAGGGATGTAACCTCAATGAGCCCAACATTGGCTACATCAATATCTTAACCAGTAAGAGATGTAACCTCAATGTGCCCAACATATCTTAACACTGGCTACATCAATATCTTAACCAGTAAGAGATGTAACCTCGATGTGCATAACATGTCTTAACACTGGCTACATCAATATCTTATCCAGTAAGGGATGTAACCTCAATGTGCCCAACATGTCTTAACACTGGCTACATCAATATCTTAACCAGTAAGGGATGTAACCTCAATGTGCCAAACATGTCTTAACACTGGCTACATCAATATCTTGTGCAGTAAGGGATGTAACCTCAATGTGCCAAACATGTCTTAACACTGGCTACATCAATATCTTAACCAGTAAGAGATGTAACCTCAATGTGCCCAACATGTCTTAACAGTGGCTACATCAATATCTTAGCCAGTAAGGGATGTAACTTCATCATAATCAATGATGAAAGTATAAATATTTTCATCATCTCAGACTATATATGACAATAATAAAAGATGTAACAAATGTATTTAAGCCTCTCATACAGAATTATTTTTCTGTAAGTGCACTGATATATAAGTATGGCAAAGATGCAACTATAACTTTCATACAAGTCTGAAGTCCAATATGGCTGCCATAGCAGCCATCTTGAAAATCTTTTTATCGCAACTCCTCCATGTGTATATATATATATATATATATATATATATATATATATATATATATATATATATATATATATATATATATATATATATATATATATATATATATATATGTGTTAAAGTGCCTTTAAATTTGTTTGCAAAAGTGAAAATCTTTGTTGTACATATACAATGAAATCTGCTGCAAAGGACATTCTAGAGAAATTTGTTCCTTTGTGGATGGAGGTCCTTTATATAGTGATATATTTAACTAAATTTGAGAAAAGGGGCTCATGACTGTTGTCCTATATGTAGGTGTCTAATAAGGCAGGTTACACTAATTTTGTTTATGTCCGTTTATTGTAACTACCCAAAACAATTTCTTGAGCCCACAAATAAATGGACAGAGAGACAAAAAAATGATGAATTTGCTAGATGCCCCATGATTCTGCTATCACCATGTGGTGAAAACTGGAATGAATACATGCTTTTTTTTGTCCATATGTGTACTCAACGAACAGGGAAGAAAAACAAACTGCTGACATTCTAACAGGAAAATAAATCCTTTTATTTTATTTATTATTTTGTTTTTATAATTTACATACCTTTTAAGGCATTTTAACATATTTATCTTTTATCTTTTAGTATTACATGTTTCCATTTATTCAGAAGGATTTATCTTCCTTGAGTTTGTGCAATATTTACCTTTACATTTTTGAAACTTAACTTTTAATCAGAACTATTAAAACACTACATTATTGTGCTGCTATTAAACCCAATACATGCATGCTATACATACATCTAAGGACATTTCAAGCACCATAAATTGTTCACATTTTTTCAAAGGGAGATTTAACAACCTTTGATAAAATTCACAGGTGTTGGTAATAACACAAACCTCTATCTCAAGAAACTGAAAAATTCTGAGTCACCTGCATTTACCATATATCTTGCTGTATCTCTGATATATGCCACCACATGTAAATAAAACAGCTGGTATTAATTGGATAAAACTTAACCCTAACATAGTATAATATATATTGAAAGTGAGGCAGTTCTAGCTCTCAAACTGAAATGTTTACATTTCATGACAGAAATTACTTAATGTTGTTTACTTGAATTTAAACAATTTGAAGCCATATATGATATATACTCACACACAAGTCGAGTCCAACTGCAAAGAACATTGACCCTGATCTGCCATTGCATAATGCACCAGCAGATCAGGGTCTATGTTATTTGTTCTACTGATTACTCCTAACAAATTGCATGGACCTAGATCTACTGGCGCATTTTGTGCTAGCAGATTTGGGTCAGTGCAGTTTGCAGTTGGACTTGACTTAGAAGTGAGTATATATGCAACATTTATTCCTGAACTTCTACATGAGATATATACATGTATGCAATGTTTCCTAGCTAAAACCATGGGGTCTGCATCGGTGTGTAAGTATGTAAAATTAATGACACATCAGCACGAACCTGGCTATATAGTGCCAAGTAAGTTTAGGGATCCGAAAACAAAGATCAAGTCAAAAAAGGATAAAATCCTTGAAATACACATTTTTTAAAATAAAAATTCTAAATATAAATCGTACTCTTGTGATTACTGGAATGGTGAGCAATTTGCTCACGTAAATATACCCCCACCTCTCCAATCCCATGATGGAGATGAACCTATAGTAAAAACAAGAGTACCGTGAACAGCACATTATATGCCAACCCTGTGTTTACTAGTTATCTATGTATATGACTGAAATTTTTGTGCAGAAGTCACTTTTTCTTCCTTCAGTTAGTGACCCTGACCTTTAACCTTTAAACACCCAAATTGATAGGCTTCTTCCTTACCCCAAGAGCAACCCATCCATGAAGTCTGGTCCAGGTACGTAATGTATAAC
The DNA here is from genome assembly GCA_029931535.1 of Margaritifera margaritifera. NCBI lineage: Eukaryota > Metazoa > Mollusca > Bivalvia > Unionida > Margaritiferidae > Margaritifera > Margaritifera margaritifera. Next base: position 778,583 of record JAQPZY010001488.1, read on the forward strand.
TAACGTTATTGTGCAGAAATAATTTTTATTCTTACAGTCACAGTGACCTTGACTATTTGAGCCTGAATAAAAACCCTGGCTTCTTCACCCGAAGTACAAGCCATCCACAAAATTTGGTAACTGCAGATGGTGCAGAACTCAAGTTATTGTGCAGAAATCATTCTTCTTTCAGTCACAGCAACTTTTCACACAGAAATCGACAGGGTTCTTCCTTACCCAAGAGCAAGCCATCCACAAAGTTCGGTACCTGTAGATGGCTGACAACTCAAGTTATTGTGTGGAAACAAAATTGTAACAGACAGATGGACATATCACACATTGCCCTGTGGTCAGCATATAAAAAAAGAACATAACTCTTCTGAAAATAGCGCAAGTTACAATGAACTCTTCTGAAAATAGTGCAAGTATAATGAGTTATCAACATGCATATCTCCTGCATAACTTCTGATGATGGCCTTAATATGCACTAAGTTTCGCAGCAATCCACTAAAAACTGCAAGAGTACTTCATTCACAAAACTCAAACTGCATCCAGCTGTATGTCAAAAAGGTATGTACAGAGTGTCACGGGAATCCAAAAGTTCCTCAATGGGACTTGCACTCTATTGGCATTGAAGACTTTTCAGGAATCCAAGATAAGACCATTTCTTCTTTTTTTACTGCTGAGTGTTGAAGCAATAACAAGATTTTCAAGATGGCCACTGGGTGGGCACAATTTCTATTTAGGACCAACTAGTTATCATAAGGAGTCTTTTGGTGAAAACCCCATGTTGATATGACCATCCATTCAGGAGGGGCAGTAATAAGATTTTCAAGATGGCCACCATGTCGTAAATATTGGAGTTCAGATCAGCACCATCTTTGTTTAGGAATAACTAGACATTATAAAAAGTCTTTCAGTGAAAACTCCATGTCATTATCACTTTCTGTTCAGCAGAAGTAGTGATAACATTATTTTCAAGATGGCCATATCATTTTCATTTGGGACAGACATCATATTAAGTTTTTTTTACTGAAAACCCATGTTGATACAACCATCCATTCTGATGGTGTAGCTATAACAAGATTTTCAAGATGGTCACTTTGGCAACAATCTTATATGTCCAAGCAGCACCATTTTCATGTAGGACCAACTAGACCATCGGATGAATGAGTGTGTAAAGTTTTATGGCAATCCTCCAAGTGGTTTATGAGTGATAACAAACTTCTGCTAACAGTCAGCGTGCTACAGCTGACGAACAACAGATTATCCCGTAAGGTCTTCTGGTCTATGACCAGCAGAACTAACAAAAACTGCAATACAAAAGCAAGAAGACAAAAATGGACAATAACTAACAAAATTGTTGCAGCCAAGCGATCTGTAGATATATGCACAGCTTCTGGTGATGACCATAAATATTTATGAAGTTCCATGGCAATCCATCAAAAACTGCAGGACTAGTTACACTAACCATATTGTGTCATACACTGCTTTAAGTTATGAGACAAAGGCAATAACTTCAACTGTGGTACCAATCTTTGTTGATTTTCTTTGGTACCTTTGTACAAAGGATTTGCACTGATGGCCATAGGATTCCTCATGACACAATTACATTCCAAGCTATGTGACTACATAGCAACAGTGCCTGAGAAAATGAGCTAAGCACCAAGGTTAACAAATGTCACACTGGACTGAAATATAGGTTACAATGACCTAATTTTCACTGAAAGGTGCTGTACTCCACATGAAACTTCTAAATACCAATTTATGTGACTGTGAGCAATAGTGTCTCAGACAATGATCTAAATACAAACCCTAACCAGTGTTGATGCAGGACAGAATGATGGACATTATCAAGCCCAAATGCTTTGCAAATCTGGTAAAAAATCATTGTCATATGTGAAAAGTGCCCCCAAAATAATTATTTTTATATGGCCCCTAGAATGAGCAATTATGACTTTTTCCCATCAATCTCTCTTTTGCCAATGAAAGACTTAATTAAAATTTTCTTGATGGCCCTCAAAGTTTCAATGGTTCACTTTTAATTTTTCCTAACTTTTGTACTTTCACATGGTGAATGGGATACTTTCCATACATGGCAAGTGTCCATGACATTCTGATTAAAATCAGCTCTCCACAGTCCTAGGTGGAGATCTGATGGACACAGATAAGAGGTCATGTTCTGTTGACCTTATGGTACACCAATCAAATCACAGCTTTTAAATTTTTTAAAGTGACAAACCTCATTTGAAAAATATTGTTAATAACAACAACTCTCCCTAACATAAAATGTAACGCTTTATCTGATAGGCTACAAAAAAATTAGCAGACTGGAAATTCCAAACGTCACCAAAACATTAACTTTTATCAGTGTCTGTCAGATCTCCACACAGGACTGTTGAGATCTGATTTCAATCAGATTGGTGTCTATGACAGTTACCTATGATACATACTGCACTCCAAACAGCAGCACACTAATCCATACACCACTACTGTCTATGAGTTTCCCTTTTACATACTGCACTCCAAACTGCAGCACACTGTCATCAATACATGGTAAGTGTCTACGACAACTACCTGTGTTACATACTACACACCAAACTGCTGCACACTGTAATCCATACATGACAAGTGTCCAAGACAGTTACCTGTGTTACATACTGCACACCAAACTGCAGCACACTGTAATCCATACATGGTAAGTGTCTATGACAGTTACCTGTGTTACATACTGCACACCAAACTGCTGCACACTGTAATCTGCTGTCACATAATCAGCTGACAGATCTGGTATATGCTCAGTCTTTCAGCAGCTTTTTGGAAAACAGCAGAGAAAGGTATGGCTGAATGTTTTTTTAAAAATTTGAAAAAATGTATATATTTCAGACTCCCCAAAAGCAGGGCAGAATTTATGCAAATAAACACAGAAAGGATCAAAATCTGAAGGCTTCATGCCAGAATGCAGTCAGCCATCTTTGGTTGAAATTAGTTCAGTGGTACTTGAGAAAACTGAAAATGACAATTCTTGAAAGATGATGGACAATGGATGACGGATGACATGAAACAGACACAAGACCCTACCATAAACTCATTTGGCTTTACGGCCGGATGAGCTGAAAATTAATAGTAGTATGAAATAGGAAGGTTATAAAAAATGTACATAAAAGTAGGAAAAGAAGGAAAAAATACTGCTGCTGTAAAGACAGTAAGTCTGTTCTGCATATAACTTCAAAGTTATAAATGGCAATTATAATCAAGAATGATGACCATAATGAATATTTCTTTGTCAAGATTTTCATTTGTAATATATCACGACCTGTCAGGCAAAATTCCGATGACTGATACCATACAAATTTTCTCAACCAACACCCTATCTGGCCAGTTCATTCCCATGTATATTACACTTTCATAAACCTTTTAAACCCTGGCAGACTTTTTGCTCAATTTACTTGTGATACCTGATTAAATCCCCAGCTTCAGAAAATATATTAGGTCCTTGTTTAGAGTAATAATTTATTGTAGAAGGGGCACTGCAGCAGAATGAACAATGACCCAAGACATTATCAATTATGGTAAGAATTTCACCATATTTGTTCATGTAAAATGCCTGCCCCCCTTACACAGTACAGACCCAGATAGCTCAGTGGTTAAGGTGTTGAACTCGTGACTGGAAGGGTGGGAGTTTGATTTCCATGATCGGGTCTGCCCAGAAGGACTACTATAGTCTGGTAGTATGTTCAATAAAATAATTTCCCGTGGGAATTTTGTGATGAAAGCAAGCCAATAGTTTAGGTGTTTTAAGGAGACCCCAAAGAACAATAAAAAAAAACTTGCTGGCAGTCTGGAATCTGGTTTGGTCATGGTGATGAGTCAGTGCAGGAAACACTTGATTTATGAATTTTTGCATAGTATTTCATACCAACTCAAACTGATAAATTCATCCATTTGCTCTATATGTGTTTCAGATTTCATCCAGTGTCAACTCTGTTCTGCTCAATATATACACTCTACATCTGTGTACACTCTACATATGTGTACACTCTACATATGTGTACACTATACATCTGTGTACACTCTACATCTGTGTAAATTATGTATTTTAGGTCCTGTACAATACTGAATGACATCTAATCTCTATGTATTTCTTTAATGTTGCAGGTGAGCGCTGTGGTGGCGGGAGCACATGCATCATCCAACATAAACAGCATGAATAGTACAGAAATCAACCTGAAGAGTATAGACTAGATCCTTGATCCTCATAGACTAGATGCTTGTGTGGTGTTCGGGTTTCTCTTGCTAAAACTAACATTCTGTTTGCATGAACATTCTGCTGCAACAGCATTTTTCTTCTACCTTTATGGAGACAGAAGCTCATGTTCAAGTGTCAGCTGCAAAAGTGGGAAGGTATGACACCAACTACTTGCTATGCATCATCTACCAGAAAGAGACAGGTGAGGCACTTGTGAAGAAACCAGGTGCCCATGAGAAAGTACTGAACTTCATCAGCGAGCGTGCTCACTATGGTGATAAAGACTATCCTGAGATAAGCAGACGCTTTGGTGATGTCACTTTTCTGGATCTTGAATCAAGACATGCCACGTGGCACAAAAAGTGCTATCATGACATAGGCCATGTAGAAATGTGCAAAAGAGCAAAAGAACTGTATGAAATGCGAATGGCATCCAAGGGTACCAGACAAGAATCATGTTCCAGTCACTCATCTAGCAGTGGCACCTTCACTCAATCTCAGTCATCCTCTTACAACAAGGATCTGTGTTTCTTCTGTCAAGGCGGAACATAATACAATAATCCCTTACACATCATTGCTGCAGAAAAGACTAGTTCAATTCACTGAGGACTGTGGTGAGCAATTCAAGTTGGTGACAAAAGCAGTCATGCCTGAGAAGGTCAAGAAAGATCTCTGTGGACAATGGACAACTCAAGAAAGACCTCTGTGGACAATCGACAACCGGCAGCAAGCTACTTGATGAATTTGACTCAAACCGCATCAAATCAGGGACAACCAGCCTATGGGTCACAATGAAGACACGTCAACTACAGATGTGGAAAAGCATTGGGAAGCAAATGAAAGTGAACACCGGAGACATGGTTGAGCTGAAAGAAGACGGCCACATTTTTGCTTGCATGCTGTTGGTGACCAAGTCAAGGCCAGAGATCAACCTAGAGGAAATGTAGGGAGGCACGAGTTCTCAGTTGTGCGAAGGTTGATGTTTGCAGCTGATGGAGCAATGCTGCACTACCAAGTGAACAGCAGTCTGATGGCCATCCTTGAGAAGCTGCCCAAATGAGCATGCAGAAGAACAAGACAGAAGCAGCAATGATACTCCAGTGGTGCCAACATTGCTGAAGTGAAGGTGGCACTTGTTGGTGCAATGGCGGAAGTTCAGTCATTGGAAAAGCCTGCCTGCATAAAGAACTGCAGCCAACTGGTTGATCACTTCACCAACTGTATACTGGAAAGATACAGCAAGGTGGATGAAATGCAACTCACATTTGAGCACTACCATGTTCTGAAGAAGATGCTGGAGAAGGCACACACAAATGAGAAGCACATGTCAGTGGCATGGGGGTCTCCGTGCAAAGCAACTCACTAGGATATGAGCCACCTTCAAAGTGATCAAGAAGAAGCCGATACAAAGCTGCTGCTGCATGCTGCTGATTCAACAGCCTGTGGGGCTTCCAGCATTAGCATTCACTTACCAGACACCGATGTCTTTCTGATGTATATCTGACATATATCCAAAATTATGCAAGGATGCCAACTTTGTAGCCAGAAGTGGTTAGAGGCACCACATCATCCCACTGAGACCCATCTATGAAGCCTTTTGACTCAGCAAGGCTGCCACCTTGCCAGTAATCCATGCCATCAGTGGTGCCGATAATACAGGCAGTTTTTCCAGAAATGGAAAACTAGCTTTCTTGAAGGGTTTCCAAGATGCCAGTGATGACAGCATAACTGCACTTGCAAGCCTGGGCACAACCTCAGTGTCTGCTGATGACACCTTTGCTGCTATCGGGCAGTTCATCTGTAAGGTGTACCTACCTCAAGTGGAAAAGTTGAAGTGGTGGCTGTTCACAACGAAGCAGGCATAATCAGAAAGGCTATCACCTACACAATATGTACTTCATCAAGCAATTGTACAGGCTCATTACCAGGCCATTATCTGGAACAATGACACCACGGCAAACCCTGAAATACCGTCACCACAAGAATAGGGCTGGAAATAAGAAGGGGAAGAGTGGGTTCCCATCATGACCATGCAACTTCCAACACCAAAATCTGTACTTCACTTGGTGAAGTGTGGCTGCACCAAGACAAGATGCTGAACAGCAAAGTGCACCTGTCGGAAAGCAGAGTTCAGCTGCACTGACATGTGACTGTTCCGACATTGGGGAGACATGTGACAGCATGGAACAAACGAACCCAATGCATGAGAAGGAGGAGGGAAAAGATGATGACATGTTCCTTTGAGCTATCTGGTGTACTTGCTAATGTGGACATTGCTTGTGTGGTAGCAGTAATCTCTTAAATATTAAGCCTGCAGTGCAGTAAATCAACATCTCCCTACAACACTGTAACATCTATCAAGAAAGACTTAGGTATAGATCAGTCTATAAATGTCAGAATTTAAAGTAATCAATACACAAAGTTTACATAATGAGTGATTTCCTCAGCTCAGGTTAACATGTAGGATAAGTCATAAGAACTCAATCATTGTTTTACATCAAAGAGACAATTTTGTTTTCCATAAACTCATGTTACGAATGAAAAGTCAATGTTGCAGTCACTCTGATTGGTGTATTTTCATTTTGCATATATATTGACATATTTAAGGTATAAATTCTCCACTTTATACACTTAACAACTGTGTTTATCTCTTTGACTGAGATTGCTTCAGATCTCTCATTTGGATTTATTTTTCAATGATTAACAGCTGACACCAGAGCAAATTCAATACTGCCAACAAGTTTTTAATTGTTATTTGGGGTCTCCTTAAGACATCCAGACTAGTGGCTTGCTTTCATCACAAAATTCCAATGGGACTTCATGTGCTCCCTGACTACCATTCTGTGTCCTTGGGCAATGCACTTTAGTGTACTTGCCTCTGCACAATATAAAGAACTTCAAAGTGTTTCTGTGCCATAAAACACCAACCCAAAGTGCCATTACACAATGTCCTGTGCCATAAAACACCAACCCAAAGTGCCATTACTCAATGTCCTGGCAGGTCAAGGTCTATGCTGTTCATTCTGCTAGTTATTTCCAAAAAACAGTGTAGACCTAGAGCTGTTGGCACATATGATGGCAGAGCTGTTCAGTCTTACTATAACGAGGTCTGTAATTGGTCCATTATGCATATGGTAAATACCGTATATACTCGCGTATAATCTGGGTCCAAATGCAAATAACATAGACCCTGATCTGCCATCACATAATGCGCCAGCAGATCATGGTCTATGTTGTTTGTTCTATTGACTAGCCCTTACAAACTGCATAGACCCAGATCTGCCAGCACATTATGCGATGTCAGATCTGGGTCTATGCAGTTTGCACAGTTTGCAGTTGGCATTGGATTATATGCGAGTATATACGGCACTGAAGGTCAACATGATAACTAATAACTGTGAAGTAAAACTGTATATTTCATATTGATGAACTGTATCATAAACTTACAAATGTAAACCATAATACTAAATATATCTAACTAATTTATTTTGGATATCGAGACATCACTTTTTCCTAAATGTATGCTACTTGGGATATAAATGCAGCCGTATTTTGTGCTGAAAATTTCATCTCCTTTTCTGTACATATCAAAATCAATATGACATTTCTGTTGGCCAATGAAACTGATCACCTTATGCTTCTTTGGCAATGAGTGCACTCTATTCAGCAAGTCAGCTTGGAATGCACTCAATTTAGCCACTCTGATCAACCGTAGCGATCTTTTATCTTTATTTGGGGGTCTTTTTTATGCACCCTAAGGGCACCAGAGTCAACTTTTTATACCAAAGATGAATAAATAAGGGTCACTGGTGCAGCTCAAAAAAGAACTCTGTATTATATTACAAGAAACTCAAGAAGACTCTATTATTATAGTAAATCTGTTCATTTTCACTTTATCTTCTTCACTTTTAGAATTTAACAATTCATTATTTCTGTTCAAATATTTATCTCTCTTGCCAATTTTGGCTTTTTTTTTCCAGCTTGTTTAGGATAATGTATATCTACAGGATTCAGTTCCAGAAAATTGAGGGTCCAGGGCTAATTATTCAGGTCCTAAAGGATGCGCATTCTTGGAATACTGAAGGTCCATGACTAGCATCTGAAAGTCCAGGATGCGCATTCTTAGAATACTGAAGGTCCACGACTAGCATCTGAAAGTCCAGGATGCGCATTCTTAGAATACTGAAGGTCCACGACTAGCATCTGAAAGTCCAGGATGCGCATTCTTAGAATACTGAAGGTCCACGACTAGCATCTGAAAGTCCAGGATGCGCTGAAGTGCTAACACAAAGCTCCAGTTCAATCAACAAGTTAAAAAAAGTATTTAGTGAAAACCACATGTAATATGACTATCAATGGTGGCCAAATCAAATGTTTGTGGAGCATCATTTTCATTAGTATATTAGGAGAAGTAGCAATAACAAACAGTTGTGGATGATGGACAATGGATGATTGATGGTTTGCGATTTTGTGGGTTTGTGAGTTTGCCACCATTTTTCAGCACATGATAGACTATACTGGGTGATGACAGATGGACGATTGAGCAAAAAATATAATAAAAATAGAGACACAATATGGCCTTCTGTCCTGTTACACAAGTTGCAATTTAAAAATTATCTGAATCCTTTATTTTCCTACCTTTCAAGAAAGAACAGTACAAATAAGTCGCATTAAATTACATTAGCACATGGCTAATATAGTTGAACCACAATACATGCATGTTTCAAATTATTTTTGAAAATCTCTTTAACCCTGGGGACAACCCATCAGCTGTCATACAAGTCAAATTTGAGTGCAATCATTATCTATTTCTCTTTTTAAAACGCAATTCCTATTCTTTTTCTTTTGCAACCAAAACATCTTTAATCAAAGACAACTAAAGACAACATTTTATCATACCTTTCCGCAACAATCTAAATGTCAAAGTAGAAGTTTATTTTCAATATCACCTTTGCAGTCCTTGTCATGCTTTTCTTTATATTTCATTGTTAATGTTGAATGAACATAAATTATGGTCAAGTTCAAGGCTGATGAAGTTATAATGTGACAGAATTGCTGTCTAAATCTGACCTCAGTATATGATATATTTCAGTTAATGAATGGCTTACTTTATATACTGCTTGTAAGTCATGCCCAACTGCAAAATGTACAGACCCAAATCTATCATCACATAATGTGCCAGCAGATCTGATTCTGTGTAGTTTGTTAGGAATAATCAGTAGAACAAACAACACAGACCCTGATCTACCAGTGCATTATGTAATGACAGATCAGGATCTATGTTGTTTGCAGTTGGACTCAACCTATAAGCAGGTATATACAGTAAGTTCATGACCAAAAATATTGTCCCTACTTATGGTGTGTGCCTGAGGCAATCACTATAATGAGTTATAACAATAATACCAGGCATGATTTCCCTCCAGGCAATTTTTTTTCCCTTCCTATGAACAGAAAATAAGTGGGACCAAGATGCAACAAAGCATTATGTATTCAACATAATATTCGCTCTGTGTACTTACCATATGTACTCACTTATAAGTCGAGTCCAAGTGTAAACTGCAAACCGAGATCTGCTGTCACATAATGCGCTGGCAGATCAAGGTCTATGTTGTTTACAGTTGGACTTGACTTATAAGTGAGTACATATGATATTTGGATATTACAGTTGGACTTGACTTATAAGTGAGTGCATATGATATTTGGGTATTACAAGTTGGACTTGACTTATAAGCGAGTACATATGGTATTTGGGTCAATTTCAAAACTCATCATAATAAGTATAATCCAATGATGTCATAAGCTACATTCCTAGCATGTACAATCACAAAGAGTTAGCTCCCTTTGTATATGTTCAGAACTCTTTACTATTGAGATGCATTATTAAGTTGACAGTGGATACACTGTCTCTCCCAATATGGTGGCACTGAATAAAGCATATGTTTAACCCATTTTTTGGACTATTTTTACCCATAAAGTCAATAAGACATCAGTCATTCATGGTACTTCAATTCCAAGAAAATCAGGTTGCTCCAGGCAGGTTTTAGTAGCTGGCTGGCTGGCTGGTTTGTGTTTTGTGGGGTTAAAAGCCATTTTTCAGCACATGATAGGGCTATACATGGTGGCCAGCATGTTTGGTGAATGAAAAACCTGAAAGGACCCTGGGAAGAACCACTGACCCACGGGAAGCAACTGGCAAGCTTTCTCACAGACCAATGTAGGTGGAGCCGAGACTCAAACTCATGTGGACAAAAGTGAGATGTATGAGTGATCTGTAACAGCGAGCACCTTAGTCCACTTGGTCACCCAAGGCCCCCATGATATATGGATGGATTGATGTATTAGGGTTTAACAGCACATCAGCACAATAATGGCTATATGATACCAAATAAAAGTAAAGTTCTCAATTGCAAAAAATGAAGTAAAGTGCACACAAAACTCTAGGATAATAAACCCTTCCAAATAAGTGTAAACATGAAGTACAAGGTAAAAGATGAAGTACAAGATAAAAGATGAAGTACAAGATAAAACATGAAGTACAAGATAAAAGATGAAGTACAAGATAAAAGATGAAAGGTATAAATGTTAAAATTCTGTAAAATGTATAGATAAAAAAAAAACATACAAAGGTACAAAAATATAAGATCCTTAAAATATAGGGTCCATCCCACAAGGCATACTGAGAACACAAGATGTGCACTTAGATATTTTTTCACTTTTTTTACCAAAACGACTAGTGTTACCTTCGTAAAACATGTATGGGCAGTAAATCCCTTTAACTTTCTTTTGCGAAAAAAGTCACAGCCATTGGGATAATTTCACTTGCAATGTTTTACGTAATTTATTGTGCAACATTCACACTTCTGAAACACATGTCCATCTAATAAATTATTATGTAAATAGCAAAACAGAGAGCGATAGAGGGAGGAAGGTTCAGATACTTCTGAGGTGCCAAAACAGAATCTGGATGGGGACTCAATCAGGCCAAATCAACATCTCATGTTTTTACAACCAGAAATTTTAATCCATCAGCCAAAAGTGGCAAAGACTTGAAATAATCCAGCAGACAGTAGCTCAGAATAAATATCACAGCTTGTAAATTTTCTTGGAGAAAGGGAAGAAGAAAAAAAACCTATTTATTTGTACATACAGTTCCATGTACAAAGCTTCTTAAGGTCTATCCAATGTCAACATGGTTGTTGCTGAGTCCAGTTTTCAGCTGTATAAGAATTTTCTAAGAAAATGGTTGTAAGTCATGTACAAGCATTCCTTTGCAGTGGCAGTATGTTGTATTGCAAGATATATACATGTTGATTAAAAATATCTTGAAACTAGAGGAATATCAAGCAATTTGCTCTCGCAAATACACTCCTGCCTCTCCTGAATCCCACCCCTAACCATGAGTCTGTAGTGAAAAAAAGGGCTCAGCTCAGCTGAAAATAATGCAAGTACAATGACTGGTCACACACACATCTCCTAATGATGAGCATAATATGTACAAAGTTTCACAGCAATTCACTAAAAACTGCAAGAGTAGTTGCATTCACAAAATTCTGTCACATCCAGCTTAAGTCAAAAGGCAACAACTCTTAAAAAAAATCAAGGAAGCACTATGATTTATCAATATATGCATTTTCAGATGATGATCATAATATTTAAGAAGTTTCACAGCATATCCAGAAAAAGCTACAAAACAAACTGAGTTAACAAGATTCTGTCTTACACTGCATTCACTATCTTACACTGCATTCACTTGCAAGACAAAAAGGGTATTAACTCTAACAAACATTGTAAGAGTGCAGTCATTTGTCAAGATACACATCTTCAGATGATGACCATAATATTTACCAAGTTTCATGGTAATCTATCAAACACTGCAAAACTAGTTGCGCTAATAAGGTTGTAATGTTCACTGCATTAAGTTAATTTAGTACAGTTGTCGTGGGTTCATTTTCCACTGCCACTGCAACTCTCCATGGCATCATCTCGAGCCAGTTACTGGATAAAGCCTCAATTTTTACTGCAGAAATTACAGCCATACTAATAGCTTTGAACTACAGTGAAAGCTCTCAAAAAATAAATGTCATAATCTTTTCAGATTCCCTTTTGACATTGAAAGCCTTACAAAATCTTAAATCTGACAAGCTGTTAATATCCCAGATATTAGAGGAACATGATGTGCTCATACAATCCGGGAAAAGTATTTTGTAATGTTGGCTGCCTAGTCACATTGGCATCAAGCAGGGGTTCCCAACCTTTTTTTGCTGCAACCATTAACTGGCCACCAACAGGACCTCCCCATCCTCAGACTTATGATACGATTTAAAAATTGTCATCTGATGACCATTCATGACCATTATGAGGACCCCCCGCAATCCTGATGTGGATCCCAACCTGAGGTTGGGAACCGCTAGTATAATGGGTAATGAAAGAGCAGATAAATGAGCCAAAGCTACCCTACAGTCACCCATTTCCAAATGGAAGATTCCATATACTGACTTCAAATATTGTGTAAATCAGCATGTTCATCATACTTGGCAAAATATGTGGTATGAAAACTCCACAAACTCAAGAACATCAAACTCACTACTGGAGAGTGGCATGCCTAGTACTGTATATAACAAATTACAGAGATGAAGTGGTATTGTGCCAATTATGTAACAGACACACAAAGCCAACTCATGTGATGGATGTTAAAAATAAAGATGTGCACATGCTTTCAGTCCTACATCCCTATAAGCTTAATGTTGGAAGATTTATAACAGCATATATTTCATGTGTGAGTGTGTCTGCAAGAGAAAGAGAGAGAGGGTGTCATTTGCTCAGAAAGGCAAATCAACAAATCTCTTCAAAAGGTTACCACACAGATTTGACAAAAGATCCTTTTATCTGCATTTAAGGCATAAAATGCACATTTGAAGGAAATCAAACAAAGGAAAGGGACAAAGTTAGCAAAGTAATTGGAAATATCCACCAATTTCATGGTATTTTGCTGTAATTAATTCCTCCAGACAGCAATATTTTCAAATACCAGGGATGTTTTGAAAAGAAAATCAAGCAACAGAAGTGGGGTGGACAGTTTGCAAGGTAAATTTTGATCCTGAAAAAAAAAATCCACACTTAGACATTACCCATCCACATACATGTATCTTCAACTATGATGAAAAATCTGTATGTGGTCAGTCAGTTTTCAGGGTGATGTTCTAATACTTATGAAAACAAAATTCTATATGTATGTTGTAACTGGCATGTGCAAGAAAGACTGAAAGAGAGATTTTTTAACAAATAAAAAATGGACAGTGCAATCATTTATGCCAATATTTTTTTTTTTTTCAAATGATGGAGGTAAAGAATTAAATTTTTCTGAGAGAGAGAGAGAGAGAGAGAGAGAGAGAGAGAGAGAGAGAGAGAGAGAAAGCTAGGTGAACAGTATTAATAAGATCTTCCAATTTTGATAATGTTTGTTGCATGAAAAACAGTAGTTAAGTGGGATGCTTGGATTTTAATCAGTCTGATAAAAAATAAAACCTGTATTGTTTATTTTGGTTTCTGCATGTGAGAGAGAGAGAGAGAGAGAGAGAGAGAGAGAGAGAGAGAGAGAGAGAGAGAGAGAGAGAGAGAGAGAGAGAAAGATTGGTTACTGGATGATGCAGTTCATACCTTAGTTGGCAAAGCCAATTATAAATCCGACCTTCAATATTTCATGTTCAGACTGATGTCAGTTCAGATTAAAATCAGACCATCAATGCTGACCATGTCCACTAAGATCCTTGAAGGACACTATCTACTACACACAGGAGTTTAGTAGACATAAAGGTGGACAAGTGTACTGGATTTGAGTGGGCATCCGTGTGGAAAGAATTAAATTTCCCACAAGGATGTGTGGAAAAGGTAGAACCCACTATGATTGTACTGTATAGAACAAAAAGGACAGTAACTCTAAAAAAAAATTGTAGGAGCCAAGTGGCATGCAGATCTTTAGATGATGTGTATAATATTTACAAAGTTTACCAAATTTACCAGAATTTACCAACTAATTGTGCTCACAAGATTTAATCCTACAATGCATTCAATTGCAAGTCAAAAAGGAAAATAACTCTAAATAAATATTGAGGGAGCAAAGTGATTTGTCAAAATGCACATCTTCAGGTGATGACCATAATATTTACCAACTTTCATGGCAATCCATCAAAAACTGCAGTAGATATTGTGCTAATGAGATTGTGTGCCTGATGGATGGATGGACATTAGGATTCCTATACACACCCACCTCAAAAGAGGGGCATAATAAACAAGAGTCCCTTGAATGGACAAATGCAACAGGTCTGCCATTTTGTCTTGAAGAACACACCACTTATTTTCATGGATAGTTTTTTCCGTCAAAAATGTCAGATTCTCAACACAAATCTAGTTTAAAGACATCATTTCAATTTATACCACTGTCTTTTCATATTGAGGCCTAATCACCATAAGTATATTCATGTGCCAGAAAGGAGACGACTTGAGAACTTCTGCTAATTTTCCTCAGTTAAACCTAAAAATATAACTGGAATCTTCATGAATTCACATGAAATGCAACAGGTACATATTAAAAGAAAAAGTCCATTTATTTCAAGATATTAACTTCAAAAATACCGAAAATGTAAATTCAGTTTGGAAAAACTCATGATTATGGAAATATTTTAGTTGAAAATTTTGAAACTCTAGCGTGTCTACCATGTGTTTGGCACCGCCATATTGCAGAAGTATCAATTATACAAAAGCATCAGAGGATCTCCAAATGGGTCACTGCATCACGAGGTCGGCTGGTGTATACTGCATTGCTGTATATACTTAGATAAGAATGTTGTTCAAGTGAAATATTTTCATAAATTAAAAATATTAACCACACTAAATCTCAAGTTATGCTTGCTTTAATTAAACTGCCTTTCTTGCCAATGAGGACTTAAGTTTGTGTTGATTTCTGACACAAGTGAAAACATAAAGACAATGTTATGATCGCTGAAACTATCACTTGAAAACAAGTAAATCATGCTTTACCTGGACTGAAAATTAATAGCATCAGCTCCTATTTGGGCTTTAGCATCAGGAATATGTCACTAGTAAGTACACAGTTTATATTCAGCATGGAAGTACTATAATTGTGAATTACAACTTCATAGTACATATACGGTAACCACTGTAAACCAACTTAGTGACATCACAGGCAGTTTCTAATGGCAGCCAACATGCAGTGACAGTGATAATATGTTACTTTCAAAGCATTTATTTCACAGAAATACAAAGTATTTTCCGTTTTAGTGTAGAGATTATATAATATATGTCTCCTACAAACTACATGTACATCTAATAAATAAAATACATACGAACTTTCAATTAAACGTGCCATGTGGATCAGGAGAACTATTTTTTGTAAGTGACATATATCTGTTAAAGCACAAAATTAACATGTGAAATGGAGGGTTTTATGTAAATAAGCAACCAATATTTTATTTATTTTTTGTCAGCTTTACTTATACTAACATGCAATAAATTACCTGTGGATGGTAAGTTTAACATTGACTGACTAAGGTCAGCATCCAAAACTTATTTATTGTTTTGAGTCTATGTCTCTGATTTGCCCAGAATTGATGCCATGCTAATCCAGATGTAAAATGTAACAGAGTACCATAAACAACACATTATACACCCACCCTATGTTTAATAGTCCCCTATGTAGTCACTTAACACACTTAATTTAATGTGCAGAAACCATTATTTTCTTTTTAGACTTGGCATGACTCTGACTCCTACCTCTTCACTCAACAAATCTATAGGTTTCTTGATTACCCTAAGTGCAGTATATTCACAAAGTTTGATCAAGGAACTTACTCACAAACAATAGTTGTTCTGCAAAATCGATTTTTTTAAAGCCACAAATGACCATGACCTTTGACACCAAAATGAATAGTCCTCTTACATGTCTTAAGTGTAAATGTTGGTCAAGGTACATGGTCTAGAAGTGAAGTTATTATGCAACCCCCCCCCCCCCATTTTTCTTCTTTCAATCATTACCTTGCCTTTTGACATTGTGACCCCAAAACTGATAGGGTTCTTCAGTACCCAAGGTCTGAGCTATACACAAAGTTTGGAAAACTGTAGATGATGAAAAACTTGAGTTATCGTGAAGAAAACATTTTTCTTTTTTAACAGTGACCTTTACCTTTAACCTTTTGACCCCAAAATTGGTAGGCTTTTTCCTGGTAACATGCAGAAACCATTTTTCTTCTTTCGATCAGTGACCTTGACCCTTGACCTTTTGATCTCAAACCAATAGGGTTATTTTTTACCCAACATGCAAGCTATCCACAAAGTTTAATTGTAGATGGAGAACTTGAGTTGTTGTACAGAAACCATTTTTCCTCTTTCACTTACAGTGACACTAACCTCTAACCTTTTGACCTAAAAATCTAATGGGTTCTTCCTTATCCCATGTGCAAACCTTCCTCAAAGTTTGGTAAGTTGTGGATGGTGGACAACTCAAGTTATCATGCAGGAACCATTTTTGTTCTTTAAGAAATGGTGTCCTTGAACTTTGATCTTTTGACCTCAAAATCCATTGGCTTGTTCCTTACCCCAAGTGCAAGCCATCCACAAAGTTTGGTAACTGTAGACGGAGGAAAACTCAAATTATTGTCCAGAAACAAAATTTTCTACAGATGGGCTGACACGCATCATAGCATAATATGCCTTATGGCAGGCATATAAAAACATGACATGTACATGATAACACGGTTGCAAATCATGGTCCAAACAAAGTGTTTCATACATGCATCAATTATTGGTGTTCACTTTCAATAACTCAATACTTCTTAGAATATCTATCAACTTTTCATGTTTTTGTTGATACTAGCAGTTTAAATACAGTATTTAGTGATTGTGATTTATTCATTTCTTGTATTTAAATCATCCTGTTGTGTATATATTAGTAGGTTTTTCATATCTTTTGAAGTGTCTCTAGAAGTGCATATTTTCTTTGGTATAGGAATAGTGTGGGATTATACATAGTGTAGATTATACATAGTGTACATTAGTGGTTTATAGCTGATGGTTAACAATTCTGTGAACTGTGATCACATGGGCAACTGCCACATATACTCACATATAGGTTGGATCCAAATGCAAACTGCATATACCCAGATCTGCCATCACATAATGTGTCGGGGGGTCTATGCAGTTTGTTAGGACTAATGAGTAGAACAAACACATAGACTATGATCTGCCAGTATATTATGTGATGGCAGATCAAGCCCTATGTTGTTTCCAGTTGAAACCAACTGATATGTGAGTATATATATATATATATATATATATATATATATATATATATATATATATATATATATATATATATATATATATATATATATATATATACATGTAGCATTAACAGAAGCAAGTCCAGGCCTCCATATATATTTTATAAAACTGTTTTTAAGTGGATCACCAAAATGAAAATAATTGTGACACCACCCAAGAATGGAAGGAATATTAAATACCATATTTTTTAAACTGAAGGTTGCTGATTGGCTGAACAAAATTACTGGAAACAAATAATTTTTCCAGAAGAAGCCTGCATGTAGGTATATTGTTTGTAATAGTAGGCTTGAACCTAAAACTATTTTCATTTTATTTCTGTTGCTACATAGATATTACAGGAATCTAAACAGGGAAATTTTACAGGGCCATATTTTTATACTGAGAACCTACAAGGGAATTTTTCTCAAAAAGGAACTGAGCAACATACAATTTTCATTGTTTTAAAAGATTATTCTTGGATAGATCATGCATGGAATGTAGGCTTGTTTTGCTGGTCTTACCATAAAAGACTAGCAATTTGAGAAAATATTAACATTATGGTCTATGGGAATTTAATCAGCTGTCTGTGCTCATGTCTACAGGTATCTGTAACTCAGCTACAATGTGAAGTGGTGCATACTTAAGACCATAAAAAGAGCCCTAAAGACTGTCACCAACTTGTCAAGTATCACTATACTGCTACTGTATTTACTTGTCAGGCACTTAGGCCTACTTAATTAAAAATAAGGTCATCTAAGGGCTAAGATAGCCCTCTTATAAATACAATAAATTACAGAAACATGCAAGGGTCAAAATTATAAATCGGTGGTAGGGTTTTCAATTTAGTGTAGAACTTTGGTCATGAAGTGTGCATGCTCCATCAAAATCAAAAGTATGCCCTTAGGGAAATACCTATCATAATTGATAGATCAAGAGTCTGACCACTTTTACTATAATTCCAAAGTAAAAATAGGAAATTAATTGATGCATGAAGGCATGGAAATGGAAAAAGCAGTCACTGGACCCAAATTCTTATTAAGTATAAAGATAAAGACCTATCAATTATACAGTATAACCATGATTATCTCAATGCTAATTGTCTGCTTTTTTAGTTCATATAAATTTTCACCATATCCCACAAAAATATAAATCCCTGTTTGATTAAAACTCATTATCTGAACAATCTATTTTCTGAACAAAATTACTGTCTCCCAACAGGTCTGAATAATTGGCATTTTACTTTATTACTTTCCAAAATATTTATTCTGAATTTTGATTGTCTGAACAGGTAATGTGTGCTCAACAGTAATACAATGCAAAACAACATATTGTGCTTGCATTGGAATATTTTTAGATCATGATATGAAAGAAATATAACAATTACATCTTTTGTTTTGCTCAAATACATTTTTTTGGGGTTTATGCTAGCCCGTGAATTATAGGAATTTTCAACAGAAATAATTTTGATACTTCAATGGAGTGAATATGAAAAATATTTGTCACTACGCTCAATAGACATCAAGAACATTATGATAAAAAAAATTTACCTGCCATTTTTTCACTTGCTTGGTCTAGTGCTAAGTATGACCACTTGTCTCACAAGAGTACTAGGTTAAAATCCCATAACATGCTAATATTTTATTTTTCATATTTTGCTTCTGTGTTTTTTGACTTGAATTAGAAAAACAGAATTATGTTACTACTGATATTTTCTGTGCAAATATACACAAAACAGAGCAGAACATAAATGGTAAACAGCTGACGTTATCATGCAGGATACCGTAAGAAATCTGCTACTTGTATTATCATGCAGGATACCGTAAGAAATCTGCTACTTGTATTTGTTATACACATTGCTACCCAATACCTTTGAGTATAAAAAAAGAATAAACATTTCTTGTTGCGAGTGAATAATAGATATATTTCATCTTGCAGGTGAAAAACTCAAGTATTTTCAGCCACTCTATGAAATATATCCATTATTCACTCATTACAAGCAAATATCCTCTATGTATTGAGCTGTGAAATTTATTTATAGGCCTCAGTTGTGTGTCAGCCAATACAGGGGTTGAAATTTCCTCAAATCCAAGGTTCAGGACCCATGTTAGTGACCTTTGAACCCAGCTATTTTTACCCCAAAAAAAGTCTGATGGACTCCGTGTCAGTAAAATCATAATCGGTATGGTGAACCTGGATGAATCAGTGGGATCTAATAGAAAAATAGATTTACCACTGTAACCAAGTATAGCACAGAATAATATATTCACCACTGTAACCAAGTATAGCACAGAATAATATATTTACTACTGTAACCAAGTATAGCACAGAATAATATATTTACCACTGTAACCAAGTATAGCACAGAATAATATATTTACCACTGTAACCAACTATAGCACAGAATAATATATTTACCACTGTAACCAAGTATAGCACAGAATAATATATTCACCACTGTAACCAAGTATAGCACAGAATAATATATTTACTACTGTAACCAAGTATAGAAGTGAATAATATATTTACTACTGTAACCAAGTATAGCATAGAATAATATATTTACTACTGTAACCAAGTATAGCACAGAAAAATATATTCACTACTGTAACCAAGTATAGCACAGAATAATATATTTACTATTGTAACCAATTATAGCACAGAAAAATATATTCACCACTGTAACCAAGTATAGCACAGAATAATATATTCACCACTGTAACAAACTATAGCACAGAATAATATATTTACTACTGTAACCAAGTATAGCACAGAATAATATATTTACTACTGTAACCAAGTATAGCACAGAATAATATATTTACCACTGTAACCAACTATAGCACAGAAAAATATATTTACTACTGTAACCAAGTATAGCACAGAATAATATATTTACCACTGTAACCAAGTATAGCACAGAATAATATATACTGTAATACATGTTTGGTCTGGCTTTAATTAAATATTGAAACACAGGTGCCATTGGACTGAACCCAGCATAAATTAATGTAAAAGTCTGGGACCCTGGGATCCAGCAAAAATATTTCAGCCCCTGCAATAACAAATTCACAGCTCAATAAAACAATGTATTCATCTCAATGAAAGTCCATCAATGTATAGTAATGGCTCCTGTCATACTCATTAGGTTATGAATTGCTTTATAATTCCCGATTTTCTTGCAAAAATTCAGTTACATACATGTATTTCAAAAGCATTGTATGTACATATAGGGCTTAATGGCATATAAGCACAATACTGGTGTTGCACACCTCTTGTAACAGGTGCACGATTTGGTTGGTTATCGTTATCTAGAGGATGATCGACCTCGGTGTTATTGAGCGGATTGAGTAAACAGTGAAATAAAATATGAAATTTTATAGATGGGATAAATAGAGATCTGAGCAGATATATAGGACATATAACACGAGCCCCCGTACATGAAATATAACAATTTAATCAATTACATAAAACAAATTGAAATAATACATAACATTAGAAAGATACACTTCTTTTTGAAATCATAATTACCAAATTTCAACAAAAATATAATTATGTAATTAGCCAAACTGTTTAAAACGATAGACTTAGTTCATCATGGAATCAAGTGAACAATCTAATTGATTGGCCAGCATGCCTGCATAACCTTGTTATTGCTGGTCACCAGGAGTGTACTGGGTAAGCAACTCGGCCCTGGATTTATCTGCCGGGACAGGCCTGGGGTCTTGCTCACACCAGTAAAACACCAGTAAAAACTGATTTTTTTTACGGCCCACTGGCCCACTGATGCGGCTGTCTGCCGGGACAGGCCCAGGATTTTGCTCACACCAGTAAAACACCGATAAAAACGGATTTTTTTGCGGCGGCACACCGGGATTTGTCCTGGTATGCCCAATGGCCAGTACACCACTGCTGGTCACTCCAAATTCAACGTTGCTGTCAGGTCAAGGTTGATGTTCTCCCCTTTTTGCTTCTCTCTCTCTCTTATCCAGCCTCTTTCGGTGCTCAAACTTTGTGTGGGATGCCTCTTCTCTCTACCCTCTATGTGGATACTTATACTTGCATCCATGGTTGGCTTTGTAGGTAGGTAGGTAGGTGGATATGTGGATAGATAGGTGGAGCTATTTTCCCCTTGTGCTTTTCAAGACTCGCTCGCTTCTACCGCCAGAATCGTGTCCCTCAACTTCCAGACACCTGTCCCTTGAACAATAGTTAAAATGAGAGAATTTCGCCTTATTCTGCTCGGAGTCAAGATTTTACCGGCCTTTCGCAGGATGTTGGACTGATTAAATTTTGCGATGAGGAATATTTAAAACATGAAATTTCGTCTGGGAAACACACCTCTTATTTAGTGTAGCCAATCAGATTAAATGTATCTACTGCCTTTTATAAATACACGCCCATCGTAGTTAGCGTAACCCTCTTATTTCGCGTGCTACTTAAATAACGGATTCTGGAAAATTTCAAAAGATTACACTACTTCAACTGGCTTTACAAATAGTCTCTGCATCCTCTAAACTTTGATATTTTCGATACCAAGACCCCAAATTAACCTTCAATCCGACCGTTATACAATGAAGGCTTAATTAAGAATCCATCTCGCCCCAAACAGGGACATTAAAACCATCGCAGTCTAGCAATTTAATATGATACCTTTCCTCATAAATCTAATTAATTGTTATCTGCCAAACTAATGTGCTCTACCGAAATACATCGACAGAAATGTGCACCCTTACAACTGGCTATACAGTGCAGATTTAAATTGAAGTTCTAAAAAAGATGTAAATATAAAGAATTGCCAAAAAACTTCAGCAAGGTAAACCCCTCCAAATAAATGTAAACATGTAGGACAGCAAGATAAAAGATAAAAGGCTATGAAGCTAAATAAATGTTAATGGTATATAAAATAAAAGACAGAGGTAAACAAGAGTCCCTCAAATGGATTGATGCTCTACTGGGCAAAAAGAAATTTCAGGAATTCAAGATAAGACCATTTCCTACTTTTAGCTACCGAGTGTTGAAAAAATCTCTGATATTCTTCAGCTGTAACAAGATTTTCAAATTAGCTGCTGTGGCATACATATTGGATGTCAGATTGGCACCATTTTCATTTAGGACAAAGTAGACATCATTTGAAGTCTTTTGGTGAAAACCCCATGTCATAATGATCATCCATTCAAGGGGAGTAGTGACGTACTGGATGTATGACTGGCACTATTTTCATTTAGGAACAACTAGGTATCAAAAAAATTATAGTCTATTGGTGAAAACCCCATGTTGATATAGCCATCCATTTGGAATGAGTACAGATAACAGTATTTTCAAGATAGGCACCAAAATGACCATATTGAGGGTTAGTCATTTTGACTTAGAACCATAAGAACTCTTCTGAAGAAAATCCCATGTCAAAATTACTTGCTTTTTAAGAGAAACGAAAAAAAGATTTTCAAAATGGCCACATATTGGACATCAGATCAGCACCATTTTAATTTAGGATCAACAAAACATTAAAAGAAATCTTTTAGTGAAAACCCCATGCTGATATGATCATTCATTCAGGAGAAGTAGTGACTACAAGATTTTCAAGCTGGCCACTGTGGCAGCCATATTAGACATTGTATCAGCACCATTTTCATTTAGGACTGACTAGACATAATAAAAAGTCTTCTGGTGAAAACATCATGTCAATATGACTTTCCATTCAGGAGTAGTAGTGAGAACAAAATTTTCAACATGGCCACTTTGGCGGCCATAGTGGACCTCAGATCAGAATCATTATCATTTAGGACCAACTAGACATCATAAGAAGTCTTTAGTGAATACCGCATGTCATTATGACATTCCTTTCAGGAGGAGTAGCAATAACAACATTTTTAAGATGGCTGCCATATTGGTTGTCAAATCGGCACCATTTCCATTGAGGACCAACTACATATCATAACAAGTCTTTTAGTAAAAACCTCATGTTGATATGACCATGCACTAAGGAGGAGTAGCGATAACAATAACAAGATTTTCAAGATGGCTGACAGGCAGCCATACTAGATGTCAGATCGGCACCATTTTCATTTAGGACCAACTAGACATCATAAGAAGTCTTTTAGTGAAAACCTCATGTTGATATGACCATGCATTCACGGAGTAATGATAACAAGATTTTCAAGATGGCTGCTGTGTGGTGACCATATTGGATGTCAGATCAGTACAATTTTCATATAAGACCAACTGGACATCATAAGAAGTCTTTTGATGAAAAAAAACATCAATATAACTTTCACTTTCTGTTCAGAAGGAATTGCCATAACAAGATTTTCAAGATGGCTGCCAAGACTGGCACCATTTTTATTTAGTAACAACTAGACATCATGGACATGAACATAAACATTCTGAAAAACAAATGATTAATTTGGATATAACATTTCCTGGTTTTAATGTTATAAAAATCCCAGTCCTTTGTGAAACATTATAAACAATCTTTACTGTATATCAATCTGCCTATGTTATACAGCTAAAAAAAACTTAACTGTTGTACTGAAATATTTTTCTTAGGGCTCTGCCAAATTAATGATACCTTGGCAGGTCTAAAAAATTCCATACATCCACATGCCAAGACAAGTGGTGCATGGGTGGCTAAGTTAAAGAAGTGCATGTTTTCTGAACAAACAACACAAAACTGAAGTAATTTAACAGTCTTATCTCATGAAGGACAAGTGTCATCCTAAACTTTTTTTTAGGCTTGCTTGGTGATCTCAGAATAATTCACATTAGGCGCACAGCATGATTGGTCTAAGATCTTCAGCTGGGATCAATGATAAGCAGTAATTAATGACTTTTGTCAACTGGTCAATTATGGGATATGTACATATTCAAGTAAAATGATAATACAAGGGTTCATGCAAATGCAAGTCTTGCCTGCTAAATTGGCTTATATTGAGTCCTTAGTATAAAGGCATCCTTTAAGCATGTGTCCTATATGTGGATCTGACTTTTATGTACAGGTGTCCTTTATGAGGCAGCATACTTTGTGCAGAGGTATACTTATGTTGATGTGTCCTTTATGTGGCAGCATCCTTTATGCAGAGGTATACTTATGTTGATGTGTCCTTTATGTGGCAGTATCCTTTATGCAGAGGTATACTTATGTTGATGTGTCCTTTATGTGACAGCATCCTTTATGCACAGGTATACTTATGTTGATGTGTCCTTTATGTGACAGCATCCTTTATGCAGAGGTATACTTATGTTGACGCATCCTTTATGTGGCAGTATCCTTTACACAGAGGTATACTTATGTTGTGTCCTTTATGTGCAGGTGTCTTTTATGAGCAAGTGTCCTTGATGTATGTGTGTCATTTATGTGGAATTGTCTTTCATGTGGATGTATCTTTTATGAGCAAGAGTCCTTTAAGTGGAGGTGTATGCTATGGCAGGTTTTGATATACTATGATTCTGGATGTTACCTTGCAAGCTTCAAGACCTTAGAATTCCTACAACATTACAAAACTGGCCAATTTCTTTATGCAAACAACAGACCCTGAATTGGCTGAACTAACCTGTGTTATCAACATAAAAAATTGGTATAATTACCATCCCACAGGTAAATCCATGAAGCTTAGATCTACTGGAATCTGTATCTTTAGTCCAAAAATACCAAAGAAGGTTCTTAACTCAAACATCAATCACTCAGATATCTGGCATTACTCAAATTATGTACCCAGTTCCAACATATCCAAACCTTCTCTAGTTTGCACCATCAAAAATCTTAAGTAATGGCAAATACTAACACTAATTTTGGCTCCAGTCTGCACATTGAGTTTCAAAAGTTCTACCATATCTTGTTGCCTATATGAAAGTTGATGATGCACACTGTGAGTGAATGTCTTATTAAAGTCAGAACTGGTCAATTTAGCTCACATTGTGAACAAAAGAAAACAACTGTGTAATTTTTCTATTACTCTTTTAAAACATGTAGAAATAATATACATAAAATTAAATATGATATAAACCATTCTCCACTTGGTGACAGCACATTAATTAATCCCACTAATGTGTGACATAATTGATGTAGCAACCTTCTTTTTTTTTTACTGCACTATGACCTTATGTCAATTAACAGACGGAAGCAACATATTGTCACATGCAAATTTATGAATTAACTTATTTAACTTTGACTTAATTTAGACTTCAGACTAACCTGAGGTCCATTGAACTATCCAATTGTACATATGTACAATATTATATTCATCTGTTCATAAATCCATCCATCCATCCATGCACATACATAACTACCAGGGATCCTGAAATTCTAATAGCTCTGCCTGATATTTTTTCCCGCCAAAATGAAAATGGCCACCAGGCATTTGTGAAAATCAATATAAAAGCATTCAAAGGAGATATAACAAGTTGTAACAAAACAAGAAAACATTTATATACTTGCTTATTAAATGTAGCAGTTTTGAATTTGTTGCTGCTTCAGCTTAATGTTATGCTTCACTAGTTTTCTTTCAAACTCTTTATTTTTAAAGATAATTTCTTCTTTCAGAAAACTATACTACTGAATTTTGCCCAACAACAGTATTATTCCACTCTACTATTTTCTAAAATTAATTAATTGACAACAAGCTGACTTACTACCTCAAAAATCCATAACACTTAATTAACAGTATTTCCCATCAAAACAATGGTAAAGTTTTACTTGAACAAGAAAGTGATGGTGGATGAAATAAAAAGCTAGTTGCTGTTGCTAGTAACTTTTTTCTTGTAATCAGTGCCTAGGTTAAACATATTTTGTTTTAAAGGTCTTATATGCACTGGTACACAGTCACAAAATAAAGTTAAAAAGCATATGGTATGAGGGACTTCTATAATGTCTATAGTACAGACCCTGGGGCAATTGTTTATCCTAAGGACAAAAGAGGTAAGAAAGCTCAAGTCTAGGAGATAAGCTTTCACACCTCTTTTGTCTTGTGTTTTGTGGCTACAGTGTTTAACAACTGGGAAAACATAATGATCAAACAAATACATGGGATAATTTATAGGCAACTTGTGTCCAATGTCCAACATGTAATGTTAGCAAACAGTCATTTTATTTCATTTCTTTGTCCTGTCCAGAAAAAATGGACATTTTATTATCTCTGATACATACAAACATGGACATAGGGCTCTACAATTTTTGTTCACAGACACTTATCTGGGACAAGTGACTTTAGTAAAAGTTACTTGTACTGACCAATTTTTAACTTATCCTGTTTTTGAAGTTCATATTTTCTTCATTTTCAAGTGTCACATGTCTATATCAGTATGGGCAGCATATACAATTATGCAGGTATGACTATATTGTATTTATCATTATTAGGTACTAAATTATATACTGCAATGTAATGTAGCTCTGTTTTCCTGTGTGATATGCTGTTGTATACATATGTACGTACAATTCCTGCTTTTATAAATGACTTACCTGTTCATTTCATTGTTTTAGTTGCCTGTTTGTCAGAATAACTGCTAATTTTTATTGTTCCAATTATTAAGCGTAAAATAACATTTCTGATCTTTGGTGCCAATCCTCCCAAAAACAGCAAGAGGGCACCTAACTTTGGGTATTTCTAGTCACCATGAGGAACCATCAAGGGCAGACAGCAAGTCAGGACACCGATGGAAAATAAATATTACAAAAGGTGGTCGACAGAAAAAACTTTAGGTTTGGCAGGGTCAAATCAACTGGAATACATATTTTTTCTTACATCTGATACTATTTGAGAATGTACGAGACAAAATATCTTAGATCGGTATGCCAGGCAAAAATAGAGGCTCCCATAATGCCCATATCATTGATGTACATATGAATTTTCCTATCAGCATACCAATCTAAGATATTTTGTTTAGTATATTCTCAAATCATATCAGATGTACGAAAAAATGGTGACCTATTCTGGTAGATAATATCCTGCTGAACCTGTATTTTCTTCCTCCTGGCCTCATTTTGCAATATTCTGAGCTCTATATAAGAATTTAATCAACTGGGTATTTTGTTTTCCTGGTTTTGAAATAATTACATGTTTTTAATCTGGTGGGGTAATTTAAAAACACAGCAAAACACAAACATACACTCCCAGATTGGGTCTTAATTATCAAGATGTTAATCATGCCTTTCAGAATGCGTCAAACATCTTCGTGATCAAGACCAATTCAAGATGCATTTGGTTATATGGATCTACTTGAGTATTCTCACAGATATCAAGTACTGTCATTTCAAACATGCACAACACATCCAGTACCTGACCCGATGGTATAGTTTACATTGATCAAATGTGACATCATTAAAAACACTGAATGTGATTATGGCAGGAGCAACATGCTGACAATTTTGCACATCAATACTTGTTCATTACAGTCAGGGTTCTCCATAAGATTTTGAAAGTTGGAGTCCAAGAATCCTTCACTGAAAAAAGTTAGTCCCAGTCCTAAAATTAGGAGTCCCAATAATGACACCATTTTTTCTCCGTGCAATAATTCAGGGCATTATGCGTATAATGTGTATCACCAATATAAATATCATCAGATTGCCAATGCTCATTCATTGTGAAATATTTAGTATAATTATAAAAAGAATGAAAATCTAAGGCAATTAAGAACAGTGATAAATGTTATTGTTTGTAATGTTACAAAAATAACCAGATAGCATTTCTCAATGGATTTACATTACTATTCCAACATTTTGTGTGAAGCTAGAAGAAATCAAAGAAAAGATTAAAGTTTCTTTTTTATATTATTTATTTAATTAGCTTAAATAATTCTATCTGGAATAAATAAATTTGCCAAGACAATGGAAAAGGAAACAAATGACTATATTCCATTCACTTTTTTTTTTGTTTCATCTTTATGCAACACAGTATACTACATTCACTCTTTTCTTAAACAAAAATTAAAACTCCACTGCAGGTTTAGGATCGAAATAAATATTCCTTAGGTGTTCCATGGGTTGCCACTGAATTTTTTGTTCGCAGTCGTGACACCATATACATACAGCTAAATATGTCCCTTAGTTTTCCATGATTCATTCCACAAATCTCTCAGAGTCTCTTAGGGGTTGTCTTCTTGATCAGAATTAGATACATTAACTCCTTTCTGTCGGCCAAACTACTGTGTATTTACTTGCAGATATTATATATATATATATATATATATATATATATATATATAAAGTAATATTGAATGTTAAATATGCAGTGTCAAATTCATCTGGAATGATGACATGCATGTTTTACAGGAAATCCAGTACACTGAGGCCATGCAAACAGTCTCGGTGAATAATAACATGGTTAAGATGGGGAAAAAGCTAGTCCAGAAGAGGATGGTACTAGAAAAAAAATTGGTATAAATCTTGCGAAAGAAGTTCAGGCATTTCATTTTTTAAAAATTGCACTAGCCCTGGAATTAACTCCAGCCCTCATGCACCTGTCTGACAGAAAAATGGACCAGTCCTGGATGTTGGGCTATCCATTTTGTATAGCCCTGAGACAGACAGCAGGGCTCAAAACTAGTGGCAATCGGCTGGCCTAATGCTAGTAAATTTCCTGTCAGACTAATATGTTCATAATTTCAGTACTCCAATGGCTAGTAAAGTTTCAGCTGTTGCCAGTCAGCTAATGAAGAAGGAACCCAAAAAATTTAACAACAAAAAATTCCCATATCAAACAAGAGGGGGAGAAAGTATTTGGAAATACCCCATTCCTCCTCTAATCCTAGGTACAACATGGTATAACATATCTAAATTCAGCCATGTATATATAAAAGGTTATTATGCCACTGTTTTGACATACTCACCAATCCAGAAACAAAGGTAAATATTCTCCTCATCCTTTTTGTTACATGTACAACATGTTCATTACAATGTGACCTGCATCTATTGCTTAAAGGAATAATGAGTCACCTAAACCAAGCATATACTAGGCCGAATTTCCTGGAGGAACTGTTGGTAATTACTACTGCAAAATATTCTCCATCCCACACTGTGCCCAGGAGACATATTTACTTCTGTTGTCTATTTACAAAGTCCTGACAGGAATTATATCTCAACAGGTAAAAGGTAGATATCAGACCTACCTATTGATTAATTTACTCTTAATCAAATGACCTGTGTGATATCTCTATTTATTCACAAACCCACTAAAATACCTGAGGTCTAATTCTGTTGCTAGATATAGCATGGTGGACAATAGGATTAAAAAGCTGATAACAGGGACAAGCAAATAAAGGATTTATGGGTTACATATAGTGACCCAACCCTGGACATCTAAGTACATGTATATAAATATTACTATCAATGTACAAGAAATCAATAAATGTGTCCCTTGTATCATTTGAGTATAACTGGTGACACATAAAACAAGGCAATAAGGAATCAGCATGATAGCCCAACAATACTGTGTAAAATACTAAGCAGAATCAAAATTGTTGCTGAAAAAGTGCATAAATATCAAAGTTAAAGAAAATTCAGCATAATCACTGTTAGTATATCGCATGATACAAGAGATCAATGTGACCCATTTTAATATTTATTTTCACTTACAGCTGAACATAAAATGGGCAGCTGTCTAACCTGTGTAGAGCTCAGGGCAAATTTGTCCAAGCACTTGCAACAGATGCTTGTCCCTGTCAACACTTTACTCAATACAGTACACGCATCCTCTACAATACTTGTGTTCTTACTAAAAAAAAACAAAAAAAACTCTCAATCAATGCAAGACTGGTACTAAAATGGGTCCAAACCATGAAAATATGATGTTTGGAGTTAAGAGACTGGGTTAAAAATCCCTTCTAATACATGGTCCATTACTGTATATACTCCGCATAGACTGATACCAACTGCAAACTGCATGGACCCAGATCTGCCATCACAAAATGCGCCAGCAGATCTGGATCTATGCAGTTTGTAAGGACTAATAAGTAGAACAAACAACATAGAACCTGATCTGCTGGCGCATTATGCGATGGCAGATCAGGGTCTATGTTGTTTGCATTTGGACCAGGATTATACGCAAGTATATATGGTAGATAAATATGTAATAAAATACAAGGTTTGTTACTCAGAAATTTCAGTTTCACACCTAGCCCTTGATTTTTTAATGGCTGTCATGATTAAAATGAGACTTTTAAGTAATTTATGTGTCATTTTAATGTGGAGAAGTTTTTGCTTTATAGTGAGCTATCACAGATCTTTGTCACTGTAAATACAAATGGCATTAAGGAATCGAGGGCAAGTGTAAAATTTCTCAATTTAGTATACAAACCTTGTATCTTATTATATAGTTATATAAGGGGTCATGTATTAGATGGGCTTTAATCCCGCTGTCTTCACTCCGAACATAATATTTGTACGATCTGGACCCATTCTAGTATCAAGCTGTGCAAAAAAAACCCACTTAACAAACAAACACAAAGTTGGACTCCTTTTGTGACATGTTCTAGACTGACAAGAAGTAAAATAGGCAAAAGTAATCAATAATTGATGCATGCTATATGTTAAACTATGTTGAACTTCTGCGCTTGTTAAGGGTAGAAAATGCACACAGATTTATTCTCAAGGTGTGAATCTGCATCAACTCAGCTCAGGGACAAATAAGTAGTAAAGGTTTCCTCAATACAGCCAATTTTTTACCTGGTTAGAACAAGAGGATGAGTGGTTTTCCTGAGCCCTGCTCAGATGCAACCTTAAACAGGCATTGACTCCCAAGTACATGCATACTACTTCATGTGAACACTGGTGCATAGTGTTTTCTCAAGGCTGCACTCATGCGCTTTTTATCACAGTAAAATTTAAAAGGATGCACACAAGCATCTGCAACACATTAAAAAAAGGTACACAAAAATAGCCATCTATAATGTTTCTTATGTTGTGTTCTGTCTCTCAACTATTAGGCAAATCCACTAAGTTATGAAGATGCATGATTTTATCACCTGGGTCATTGATCAAGATTACTTCCTGCTTTGATTAAGATTTTAAGAAAGCGAATTGTAAAGAATCTAAAAATATCTCCTTTTTCATGATGCCAAATACTCAAGTCACTGAAGGTGGTAAAAACTGATGGTCTGATATAAACGCAAATGCAATGAATTACGAGACAATAGGAAACACATGAATTTAAATTAATGACATTGGAGACTTTCCCACAGCATCTGATACTAGTACCGGGAATGATAGTTCTGCTGATTTAGTGTAAAGAATGACCCCCCCCCCCCAATGGAATAATCCCAGTGCTTACATCCTGAATACACATAACCAAAATGAAAAATAATAAATAATATTTAATTTTGTCAATAATTGTGTAGCCGTTCAACTGAAAACACCCATGACAGAGTTACAGTATGTGAAGGCACAGTTATTTTAATTCTAATGTATCGGTACTGTAGAATATTGAATAAGAACATGTAATAATATAAATAATTTAGTATCAGTATGAATTTAATGCAGTAATTTAAAGGAACTTCATGTAAATGTTCATAAAGTTGGAGACGCAATAAGGAAGTAATAAGTAAATAATCACATAAGTAATGGCCCCCTGAAAATGGAAAAGTCTCTTTAAACTTGACCATGTGGACCCTTTTGCTAGGAGAACTGGAGAAAACACCATTTCCAATCAAAGATTAAAATATTGTATCCATCGCAAACCAATCAATGCAACCTACTTGTAAGTTTGGTTAAATATTACATGAAATTTTCAGTATGTTTGAACTCCCAACACTCCTTTACAAAGATCCATTAAAGTGAACCAATGTATCAATTTTTTTTCTTCAGCAAAGCAAATTCTGTAGAGGTTTAAAAAGGAATATTGTTTTAATACATTGTTATTATTTTGTAAAATGTCTTCTATTACCACAATTGCCCCATTTATATAAATGGCTAGAAAAAAATCACAGCCAAACAGATGGAAAAAATTTTTTGTACAGCAGCCCAAGAAAAGGAAAACAATTTTCTAAGAAATTAAAACTTCAGGCAATTTGCCTAGTATTCCATATTATTCCATATAAAATATGAAAAAAATTCGTATTTTGTTCTCTGCAATTTCACAAAAATTTCCATTCCATGCAAGAAAAGAATGTTCATATTTTCACATCAATGAGCTAGTATGTATATCACCTGTTACACATGACCACACACACACACACACAGCCTGAAGTAATCATAAAGCATACAAACTTACATCTATATATCTTCCCGTGATATATATGCCTGCTCTGGCAAATGTGCAGATGTTTTCCTTTACCACCTGGTAGAAAAATTAATTTCAGACCTTTGCTCCTCATGGTAAAAATTCAGTCCTTGTAGACAATTTTCTTGACACACTTATCACAACAATATAAAATCCAATATCTGGAGAATTTTTAAAAGTCTTTTCACCTCCCTTCCTGTTGCTAACTGCTTTTCTTCATAGTTACATTCCAGAAACTACTCAAAGTGATCAAATATTGTATGATTTTAATTCAGGGCAATGATAATACAAGCATTTTTCATGTCGACATTGGATGCATAACAATGTTTTATGTAGGCTTTAAACATTAATTACTCTATGTTAGATAAATGGATGACAAAAAATTATTCAACATTTTACTGCACAAAGCAGCCACTTTCTTGAGCTGTGTAAATGATGTAAAATGTCATGAATGCAAGTGAATTAGCGTGATTTATATTCCTCTTTCCAGTAAGAAGTAATTTATAAACATTGGCAATCTAAGAGAGCTAGCCCCAAAAGTATGTTAATAAGGCATTCTCTTGTGAATCACTTTCCCCCGCTGAACTGCATTTAGAGGTATTGTTGGTTGCAAAGTAAACAAATGTCAAATGTGAAACTGAAGATGCTGGGAATTCATATTTCAATTAAAGTAATTTATGGTACCTCCCATCATCAAAACACTTGAAATATTAGTGAACTAGTTGCAATAGAACCGAACTGTGCTTCCGTGTACAGCAACAACTTTCATAACACAACACTTGAGATGGAAACCATCACAAAGTATCTGCAATTTATTTTACCATATATACAGTTGTATAATCCAATATCAACTGCAAACTGCATAGACCCAGATCTGCCATCGCATAATGCACCAGCAGATCTGGGTCTGTGCAGTTTGTAAGGACTAATCAGTAGAACAAACAACATAGACCCTGATCTGCTGGCGCATTATGTGATGGCAGATCAGAGTCTATGTTGTTTGCCATTGGACCCCGATTGTATGCAAGTATATATGGTACTTTTTAAAGCCTCCAACCTGAGGACTGCATCCAGAATCCGAAACCTTTTTAGTCATCCACTCATCCTTATGAAACACGATACTCAATATGATCACCCTGCCCTCAATCAACAGAGAGAGAGAGAGAGTTCACCCTGCCCTCAATCAATAGAGAGAGAGTTCAGGTTACAAGTCAATGGTCCATGGTATCTATGAAAATGTGACTTTTAATCCCTCCCCTTGGGCTGCATCCAGGATCCGAAACCTTTGTTGACTTCCACTCGTCTTTGTGAAACAATTTGATACCCAATATGATCACCCTGCCATCAATTGATACAGAAAGGTGACTTATAAACCCCTCCCCTTGGGCTGCATCCAGAATCCGAATCCATTTCTGTCATCCATACATCCTTGTGAAA
Organism: Margaritifera margaritifera; assembly: GCA_029931535.1. NCBI lineage: Eukaryota > Metazoa > Mollusca > Bivalvia > Unionida > Margaritiferidae > Margaritifera > Margaritifera margaritifera. The sequence continues at coordinate 812,789 of JAQPZY010001488.1, forward strand.
CATGATACCCTGGTACCAAAATATTATCATCCTGCCATCAACTGAGACTGAAAGATGACTTTTAAACCCCTCCTCTTGGGCTGCATCCAGGATCCGAATCCACTGCTGTCATCCACTCATCCTCGTGAAACATGATACCAATATTATCACCCTCTCTCTCAATCAGTGTAGATGGAGTTCAGATTACAAGGTCAGAACAGACAGATGGATGGACAGATTCATGGACAGATGCACAAAAACACAGATGGATGTAACCAACTACAATATACAATTTGTATACTAAAGTGTGGATATAAACACTTCTCAAATACAAAACAATATCTCAAGTAAAATACATATTAGAATATTTCATCTATTGGTAATAAAATGATGTGCAATTACCTCCTCAAACAGTACTCTCAAACACCATTCTGAATACTGTACTGTACCTAAGAACATGGCTCCACACTACATATCTCCACAGTAATCCCTTTCTGACAAGTATAAACACTTGTTTTAATGTTACAACATTTTGTAGTAATCGTGATTTTATTCTCTTTTAACAAAAAAAAAAAAGAAAATACTTGAATCACTGCCAACTGCAACAGATGCAAGAAATTACTCCCCAAGCATGAGCACTGCAAGCTTGCAAACTAGGTCATCATCTAATGTTTTCTCTCGGAAGCAGACGAAAATTAATATTGTACATCATCATGCACTCTACATGATGGAATTCAATGACAAGAAATTCCATGTAACAAGTCATTTACTTCCTTTGCAAAGAATTTTATTCCTGTAAGAAACGTGATTGTTTCATTAGCCTTACCTACTTATATGACCAATCATGCAAGAAAAAAGAGGCCTTCATTACATAGACCAAGAAAATATGTTCAGCTTTAGAACTGTTATAGACGGTTTTGACTTGCCGTTATATTATATTAGAAGTCATACCAAGGAAAAACAATGCACTCTATCATCAAATTACCTAAATAAGAATCTACTTATCAGACCAAGTCTAAATTAAATATACTCAATGTGATGCAACTGCAGCCACATTAATAGTACAAAACTTTTTCCTTTAATCATGTAAAAATCCATGGTTGAAAGATGCAGCTATGAATTTGATCCCACACAGCCCCCATGTGTAATATAACTTCTTAAAACTACAAAGGTAAAAGGTCCAAAATATTTCACACATAAAAGGCATGGCAAGCCCTTATCTGGTGCCTTGGAACAGCTCTGAATTTTGCTGGGCAAGATAAATTCTTGTTTCTTGACCAGATTCTCTCTCTCTCTCTCTCTCTCTCTCTCTCTCTCTCTCTATATATATATATATATATATATATATATATATATATATATATATATATATATATATATATATATATATATATATATCTGTAAAAAGTGAACAAGTCTGGAATTTTTTTTTTCATTCAGCTAATAACAATAATAATAACTTTATTTAAAGATGGTGACACAATTAGCTGCATGGATTTAATCCTCCTAATGTGGCACTCTCTTATCTGCATATTTACATGCATAGTACATAGATGCACACTCAATAAAGAAAGGCACATACAACTTTTCATTCTTTCTAAAGGACACCCCACCTCACCCCCAAACAATACACAAGTTCATACTGGGAAAAATAAAACAAAAAACATTAATAATAAGCTAAATTTATAATTTATATATCAATCTGTTACTTGGTAATTTTCTATTGGTTTCCTGGACACTATGATCAGTTGTAATATGGTTACGAACAATGGCAAATACATGTACTGTTCATCTAAATTCATGTTCATAGCCACCAAAATTGCTTAATTAACAAAAGAGCAATTAAAGCAGAATCAGTGAATGTAATTTGTTTATGACACTTCATCTGTAATAAGAGACAATTTAGATTAAATGAGCAAAATCCGCCTGCGATGTGGTTTGCAACACACCTTGTAATGATGATGTGGAAAAATGCCAAGTTCCAACCCGTAATCTCAAATGGCTTGAACGTTATACAGGGGAAAGGTAATGGACAGAAAACTGAAAATGTCATGTTTTGGGGCCTAAAAAGAATTTCAATTATGTAATACTTGCCTGCTAATATTACATTGCTATATCTTCAGTCCAAGGACAATTTTTCCTCCTCCAATTAGTAACTGGGGGTGTAGAATAAAAAACATGATTCCAGTCTGATACCTCAGTTCACTTCTGATGAGGCAAAAAAAAAAAAAAAAAAAAATGTGTGTTTCTGGTCGGCAGACCGTCCCTGTTTCTCGTTGATGACCCTAGCACTTTTCTACCCCCCCCCCCATTTTTAAAAAAAAATTAAATAAATCACATTGCCCAAATTGATTTGTGCATCTAATTGAGCCGGTTTTGCCAAGTACTTTGAAGTACTTGAAATATTATTTGATTTATATATAATGTTAAAACCTACCTGCCTACATTAATTTTAAAACCAGTGCAATAGGAAACACACGTTTTATTTTTTGGCCTGATCAGAATATTATTCTTTGACTTTGGAATGAGACTGAAGGACATCAGAGCAGGAAAAGATGGAATTGGGCAATAATAGCAGGTAAGTATTACAGAATTAAAATTAGTTTTAACACACTCACATCCCAGATGGTGGGATGCTCATGGCCTAAGATAAGCTGTCAAGTGAATTTACCACTGTTGTTAGTAGGATGTTCTAATGCAGACTGGAGGATGGTTTGACAGCTTGTTGGGCTGATACACCAAGTCCCAAAGCATAAATACTTTCACTCCGATGTGACAATAATCGAAGGTAAAATGATGAGAAAGTGGAATGAGATCACTAGAAGATGGCTTTCATGACATCATGTAAAGAGGAATGATTAAAAAAGGCCAGAGATCCAGCAATAGCCCTGACCTCATAGGCTTGGATTTGCATGAAAGAGAGAGATATGTAGTTAGTTTGGGAGTAAAACTAGTTTTAATTATGCAATACTTACAGATCACTATTACATAGCTTATTACTTTTTCGTGTTGAAAAATCTCGTCCGTTCGATGTGAATATATCCTCCCACAGAGTGGAGAATTTTGTCAATAAGACACAGCACACTCGTGCACCTCTCTGCGCCTGCGCGAACATTCATCTTTTTCACAGACGACATTATGCCAAGACATCAGAGCGGGGTGGGAGAAGGGCATTCGGTAATAGTGATGGGTAAGTATTGCATAATTAAAATTTGTTTTACCCACCCAAAAAAATACATTTTAATAGCAGCAATACAATACCTATCACTATTACATAGCTGAATTTGTCAGTTAGGCAGGTAGGCTGATGTGTTAAACTGATCAAAAACAGAGAAAAATGGAAAGTGCTCACCATTTGAGGGAGAGATCCACTTTACAAATTGTTGGAGTCCCTCTGGGCCACATGTTGTGTCGCAACTATGGGTCCCAAGAGAAAATACCTGCGCAATGAGCAGAGGTAGATAAGGTAGTATGGGATCACCAAAATGACGCCTTCATGATGTCCTCCAAGGAAGAGTGATTTACATAGGCCCATGAGGCAGCGGAGGCTCGAACCTCATGGGCTTCATGTTTCATAAAAGAGAGGTCTCTATCGGGAAGGGACTAGTAAGCTCTTTTGATTGAGGTGACAATCCACCATGATAGTGGAGGCAGAAATATCAACAGAGCCCTTAAGAGGGTTGAAAAGACATTTTCTACCCTTTCTTTTCCCTTATGAAGCATTTAGATAGAAACGTAGTACCCTAACTGGGCATAAAAACCTATCTTGATCATCTCCAGTACAGATTCGACTGAGACTGGGAATCTTATAGGTGATGGGGCTTACCACAGGTAACTTTTTTTTTTTTTTTGTTGCTAAAATCCCAGTGTGAGGTCCTGAAAGGAAGCCTTGCTCAAAGGTTCATAGGGGGTTTTGGTTAAGGACCATAAAACACAAGATAGATTTCATCTGGGCATAAGAGAGTAGGAGACAGGTCTCTGCAGCTCAAAATACTTAATGAGATCAGCAAGGTGCGAATCTGAACTGATTGCTGAGCCTGACAGAATTTAGGTGTGTTGGAAATGGCAGCTCTGTAGCCCTTGATAGTTGATACTGAACATCTTTTCTTTACTTGAATGGAATAAAAAGGAAATCAGTAACTGAAGTTACAGAGGGACTGCTAGGATCAACATGTTTCCTACTGCACAAATCACAGAAGATTCACAGGGTATGATGATGGTAGAGTGGGGAGAGGGGGTCTTGGTCCGATCCCTATCCCCATACCATGAGGCCTCTGGGTGATGACCGGCGTAAGGTCGGTGACTGATACGAGATGACCGGTGGCCTGTGACGATGTAACTGGCCACTGGGACGAAGTCACCGGTGACCGATCATCATACATTGACCGGTCACTTTGACTGGTCAATGCCCAGTGACCATGTACTGGTCAATGCCCGGTGACCGGACTGGTCATCGGGTACCGGTCAATGACCGGTGACTGGACAGGGCACCGGTCAGGCGACATAGACATGTCAGAACCTAGTTCGTCTTCATCACTAAACAAGGTGTGGTGCTTCTCCTCCCATTCGAGAGGGTGCGACACGCTACCCTGAGACAAGCGGTGCACTTCCTTCCTGGTGGAAGGCAGCATCATGCTACTGTGAATGTGAGGTGTGTTTGACTTCTCCTCCCTTTCAGGTGGAGGCGATCTACTCCTCGAACGTTCACTCCTTGCCTGACAAGCGGTGCACTTTCTTCCTCACGGAAGGCAGCAACACGCTACTGTGAACGTGAGGGTGTTCGATTCTCCTCCCTTTTGGGGGGAGGTGATCTATTATTCGAACGTTCACTCCCTCGTAAGGAGGGGCCTTACCTGTCTCCGGAGAGATTGGTCCCATATCCTGGGTCCCCGGAGTGTTCTTCTGAGTTGTAGAACTAGTCTTCTCACAGTGTGTTCCTGCCTGAGACTCTGTAAGAGAAAAATCTGAAAATTCAGACGATGAGCCGGATTGATTTTCTTCTGCCCTCTATACATACATCTGGAATCGGCTAGATTCCAGATTTCATTAGTTCATTTTGTGTAAAAGGTACAACGATTCTTACGTGTACACTTGAACCTGTGAGGCAGTCTGGGTGAGTGTCCCAAGGGCCCTTCTTGTGGCCACACTTCCTACAGACTGTCCCAACATTGTTCTCTGAAATAAATGTTATCTGAAAGAGAACAATAATAATAATAATATTATATTATTTTCTTCATATGTAAAACTCACCTGTCTGTATGTACTGGGTGCTATATACACCCCAGTGTATTTGCACAAGGTAACCAATTGTTCCCTGAATTAAGAAGTTATCTGAAGGAGAACAATAATAATAATAACAATATTTTATTATTTCCACACGTGAAAACTCACCCATCTGTATATACCGCGTGCTATATACACACAAGTTCATGTCACCTGTTTGCATACACTGCGTGCTAAATGCACCCCAGTGAATGTTCAAAGGTAAACATTGTTATATACATTACACACATTATCGCATATGTGTTTAATAAGGATTAGACATTCAGTTGTTTAAAACTTGTATTGCTCTCTAGCGGAAATTCAGACGCACACAATAACAATGTGACGTGTCACGCGTGGTATTTAAATACAATGGCGAATTAGAAAAAACACAGAACTGATGTTTGATCAATTATTTTATTAAGGAAATTATGAATTCCTGCTTCTTAATTGCAGTCGGGCCTATGATGCATTATAACTAACACACAAGACATACCCGTGAACCAATTGTATTTTGAGAGCTAAGAGATGGTATACCCTAACCCCTAAAGGCTGGATATAACGTGGTAACCCAAGAAGACCTTTCCAGAACACAATACTGAAAAGGGCAGGGGCTACCGGCCTAAAAACAGAAGACGAGATGGATGAATGTAGCACTAGATGAAATAAAGCTGAAAGGAGAACCAAATGTGGTTTAAACTTGCAACAAGCAATTTTCCTCTGGTCACGTTATGAATGACACAACCATTTAACATGGCGTCATTGAAAAAGATGAATGTTCGCGCAGGCGCAGAGAGGTGCGCGATTGTGCCGTGTCTTATTGACAAGAATTCTCCACTCTGTGGGAGGATATATTCACATCGAACAGACGAGATTTTTCAACACGTAAAAGTAATAAGCAATGTAATAGTGATAAGGTAATTTATTGCTGCTATTAAAATCTCGCTGTGCGGATATAATAATCAGTGACTAAATAAAGCAAATATTCAAGTGGAATGAGATCACCAGAAGGTCACTTTCATGACATTATGTAAAGAGATCACCAGAAATGGCTTTCATGACATCATGTAGAGAGGAATGATTAAAAAAGGCCCAAGATCCAGCGATAACCCTAACCTCATAGGCATTGATTTTCATGAAAGAGAGAGTTATCTCTATGCGGGGATATAATAAACAGTAACTAAACAAACCAAATGCGAAAATATGGACCAGTAACTCTCTCAGAGAAACTTGTAAGAAAACTTATATATTGTGTTTTCTATGCAGCCTGGACAACTTTGACATCTTAATTTACCTCTAGCTTTGACAGCAAAGTAAAAAGAATCTTCAATATGCTTGATTTCCATGAATGTATCCGGATTGAAGGCTTTTCTATAATTTCATCAATACATGCACAGAATTAGATTTATGACAAAAATTTGGATATTGTTACTGAAATGTTGATTCAAATAAAGTTATTACAATTTCACATCAAAACTGCTCACAATGAATCTCTGAAATAGTGTTCATCTTATGCATGGTTTTCATATACTGATGACAGAATTTGGACCAATGCATCTATCCTTTCCTTATTTGCTTTTCTGAAAATCTTCATTTCATGAAAAATACTATCACCATTCATATTACTTCCCATATTACTTTTTCAATAATAACCTAATTAAACACAAACAATTTTCCAAGGTACCGTAAATACTCCCGTATAAACCAGGTCCAAATGCAAACAACATAGACCCTGATCTGCCGGCGCATAATGCGCCGGCAGATCAGGGTCTATGTTGTTTGTTCTACTTATTAGTCATTACAAACTGCATAGACCCAGATCTGCCTGCACAATATGCGCCGGCAGATCTGGGTTGTTGCAGTTTGCAGTTGGTATCGGCTTATACTCGAGTAAATACGGTAAGAATTATAAACAGTGTATGATTAGCTTGTAGGAAAACCATATCCACTTATTAGAGCCCTTCCTATGTTTGAATAAATGTAAGGACGTACACTCTAGACGTACACTCTATATGGTAATGTTTTCTTTATCATAATGATTTCTAGCAATCACCGGCCAGACCCTGCTGAATTTATTTTGTTTAAACCAATTATTAAATCATTCTTTAACACCAACACCATCGACACTACTATTTACTACATGATGAGTATTTTCATTTCTGTTAATTCACCAGCATACCTTTCTTTGACAAGAGTTCCAAGAATGGCACATTGTATGTCCACCCAATGTTTAATAGTCCTCTATGTACTATGTAGATAACTTTAACTTTTTGTCCAGAAACCACTTTTCTTCTTTCAGTCACAGTGACCTTGACTTTATTACCTTTTGACCTCAAGATGGATAGGCTTCTTCCTTAACTCAAGTGTACGTCATCCACAAAATTGTGTCCAGGTTTGCAATGTACAACTAATGTTATTGTGCAGAAATAGTTTTTCTTCTTTCAGTCAAGGTGATTTGGAATCTGCCCTTCTGACTCCAAAATTGATAGGCTGCATTCTTACCCCAAGTGCAAGCCATCCACAAAGTATGGTCCTCTTTTGTGATGTGCAACTAATGTTATTGAGTGGAAACCATTTTTATTCTTTCAGTCACTATGACTATCCATTCAGGTAGAGTAGTAATAACAAGATTTTAAAAATGGCTTCTGTTGCAGCCATATTGAATGTCTGGGCAGCAGCATTTTCATTTAGGACCAACTATACAGCATAAGTCTTCTGATGAAAACGCTATGCCAATATGACTTTAGGTTCATCTGGAGTAGAGATAAGATTTTCAAGATGGCTGCTGTGCCAGCCATAATGGACATCAGATCAGCACCATTTCATTTAGGATCAAGCAGACAACGTAAAAAGTATTTTACTGAAAACCCATGTTGCAATGACCATCCATTCAGAAGAAGCAGTGGTAACAAGATTTTCAAAATAGCTGCTGTGGCAACCATATTGGATGTCTGAGTAGCACCATTTTCATCTAGGACCAACTAGACATCATGTGGTCTTTCACTGAAACCTCCATGTTGATAATGACTGTCCATTTAAAAGAAGTAGCAATAACAAGATTTTGAAGATATCTGCTGTTGCGGCCACATTGGATGTCTGAGCAGTACCATTTTCATTTCAGGCCAACTAGACCTTGGGATGAATGTGTATGAAAAGTTTCATGGGAATCCTCCAAGTAGTTTAGGAGAAGTAGCAATAACAAACTTGTGCTAACGGATGGACAGTGGACAACAGAAAACAGGACATCCCATAAGCTCGTCTGGTTTATGACCAGCAGAGCTAAAACTCACAGAAAAATCAACTGAATACATTAATTTTTTTTCTTTCAAACTCTATCTTTATTTTATCATTAAATCCATCATATTCTCTGAAATGTCTCCCCTTTTTTACAAATGGCGGGCAAAATTTTTATACTACAAAAGATCCTGCTTCATGTCATGATGCTTTTTGTTAAATTTGATCAAAATCTGTTCAGCAATTTTGAAGAGGTTGTTTCAAGGTTTTTCCATTTTATTAACAGCAGCCATATTTGAAAGGTCTTGATGATGCTTTGTGCTAAGTTTGGTTGAAATTGGTTTAGCAGTTTGGGAGAAGTTTAAAATACCGGATGGACAACTCACGACGGACAAAGGATCATACCATAAGCTCACTTGAACAGTAATCTTAAATCTAATATGAGTACAGATGCACCAAAGTGATTGCTATCTTATTTAAGCTTCAACCAAGGCTGGCTTGATAAAAATTCAACTTGATTTTACTGTATTTTTCATATTTGGCAAGTTTCTGAAAATTTTACAAATGTCTTCTTCATTTGCAACTTTAATCAAATATGGAGCACAATTACAACAACTAGAAATGTGTTCATATTGGAACATGAATGCCCCCTCACAGTGCCCAAAATATGACCAGACTGGTTTGGTTTTGGTGTTTGCAACATGGTTCATACAGCCCTGGTGAGTTTTTTTTCAACCAGTGTTCAACTTCTGAAAGTTTTTAGGGATAATTTTTTTCTCATGGAAATTGAACTTTCTCCACGTGTAACTTTTTACAGGTACAAAAGTAGAAGAAAAACACATAACTGCACCACTAGAGCAAAGGACGCTACTACACCTGGTAGCCATCTGTGTCATGTACCTTTTGATCCAACCAGATTTTATCCCATTTTATTTATTTATTACTTTAATCAGTTTAAACATTTTGCATTCCCTCATATAAATTGAATGAGTGTTTGGCAAAATTAAGATTTTTTAAAAACAAATTCATTGGCTTTTCAAGAAGAAAACCCCCCAACTTTTTTAAATACAAAATTCAAGCAGTTTTCAAGTCAATCCTCAAATTCAAGGCTTTAACAAAGTTGTACAAACAATGATCTATACTTTAACGGTTATATCATGATGAGGCAAGTTAAATAAAATACCTTGCCCACGGATACACCAGAGTAGCCAGTCCAGGCTGATTAAATGGTGGGATCAAACCTGCACCCTTCTAGTCACAAGTCCAATACCTTAGCCACTGAGCCACTGTGGCTCCTGAAAACTGACCTAAAACAAGACTAACAAATATCCGGATGGTCCTATAATGATAACACAAAATGACTATAACACATTTTGTGGTGGGGCAAAACAGATTACATCAAAACGTGATACTGTACTTGGTCTGTATCCTTGGCTACTTGAAACATGCCCAGCCAACAAAGCCATCTTCTATTTCAAAAACTGCTCAGTTCATGATACATGTACATGAATTCCAATGGGCTACAAAATGACCATAAAATGGAGTATACATCCCAGACAATCTACATGAGATATGTGTCGAGACCTTGGTAGGACTTAGCCCCTGATGGACCATAAGTCCCATGGTAAAGTGGTGTCCCAATCCACTTCAAAGGATTACTTCACATGATATAACTATGGCTACCTGGTAACTGAACAAAAATCAATCCTAACAGCAAATCCATGAAACAATCCAAGCCTGTCACAAACATACCAATCACTATAACAAAACAAAGAGTAAATGTCCCTTACAAAAAGACTGGGCACAATTTTGTGTTAATACCATTCAAATTGAAAGAGTACTTGTCAACATCTATTGATCTCAACAGTTCTACTGCTTCAATATAAATAATGCGGCTTTATGTAATCTCCTTGTTTCTGAGCAATGATTATGGCAAAGGTCACTCAACCTAATCACCTGTTGAAACTGCTTGACCGTGAAATAAGTCAACTTGCTCCCCTCCACATTTTCATGGACTTGTAACTCCATGAAATTCAATTATTTATTGTTGGAAGTAAGATTAAGCACTTAAATCATAACTTCAGGCATGTACTGTATATACTCATGTATCAGTTGGGTATAAATGCAAACAATATAGAACCTGATCTGCCATCGCATGTGTCAGCAGATTTGGGTCAATGTTGTTTCTTCTACTCATTTAATCCTAAAAATCTGTAGAGACCCAGATTTGCTGGCACATTGTGACTGCAGATCAGGGTCTATGCAGGTTGCAGTTGCATCTGACTTGTACATGAGTATATACAGTACTAACATTCAATGATTTGGAGGGGTGGTTATATGCAAGTATATACGGTAAATGGTTACAGCATAGAGTGGTCCACAAATATACAATTACAATTAGGTCACAAGGACACAAGGAATCAATGGCACAATCACTGTTCTTATACAGGCATGTAATAAAAATGATGCAAGTTGAATTTGATGCCATTAAAAACAGATTACAATGTCATTTCAGTTGTAAACTGCTAATGATTATAAAGCAATAAGTCTCTGTAAAAAGCTTGCATAAATGTGGTAGTTCAGATCAGGTCAATACAAGTTTTTCTTATATGTAGATCAATTTTCAAGAAATATATCTAGACGTTTTGTCATAAAATTTAACAACATGAAATAAATAAATAAATAGTGAATCTGAGTTCAATATTCTTCATGGTATTGCAAAATAAAATGAAAGGGAATATGCCAGAGGTGCTACCATAAATGTTGGCTAATGGAATAGTTTGGCTTGATTTTTATGGTACAGAAACACAAGTTGGTTACTTAGTGCCAAGGTGACCAAAGTAAAATGCCTTGCCCAAGGACACACAATAGTAGCTGACCCAGGCTGATCAGATCGTAGAATTAAAACATGCACCCTTTCAGTCACAAGTATGTCACACTAACCACTGTGACTCAAGCCTCCATTAGGCATTTCTTACAACATGCAGGAGAATGCATCGGGCCTATTCTACATCCCCGAGCCTGCAGGGCGTGCTAATGAAATACTGTATATACTCGTGTATAATCTGGATCCAAATGCAAACAACATAGACCCTGATTTGCCATCACATTATGCGCCGGAAGATCAGGGTCTATGTTGTTTGTTCTACTGATTAGTCCTTGCAAACTGCATAGGCCCAGATCTGCCAGCGCATTATGTGACGGCAGTTCTGGATCTATGCAGTTTGCAGTTGATATCGGATTGTACACGAGTATACACGGTAGATCTCAGGTGGCAGAGCAACTTGTAACAGTTCCAGTTTTGCAGCACATTTTTCCTTCCTTGTTACACCTGAGCAAAGTGGGGATGTTACTTCCTACTACTGTAATAATTTGAATTTAGGAATGCACCCCAACCCCACTTATCAGAATTTTGTCTCTATTTTGACTGCATTCCTTTCTCTGTTAACACGTCTTCACAGACTACTGGCTACAACTATTTCACTGCTGACATCTAAAACATAATCTTGCTTTATACTCAATCCATCACCCGTCAAAAGGATTGGACCAGCTTAAAGACAAGATGGATGGCTTTTCTATTTGAAGATGATTTGCAGTGACCACTATATCACAAATCCTACAAGCCATCAGACAGTCATTCTTTATATCTGTCAAGAAAGGGGACTAATAAAAAAAAAAAAGCAACGGAAAAACAAACCAGATTTGTGTTTGCAAAACACAATTGACCCACTGCACATCAAAAAACTCGTTAAGTCCAATCCAATTAAAAAAATATTTGAAAAATTTTTGTGGTCTTCTATCAGATTACAACTGAAATAGTTATCGCAAAAATACATACATGTGCAAATAAATATCTGGACAGAGTTGATCTCTTTGTATACACTGTTTCCATTTGGTATTTTGCTACCATATATACTTGTGTATAAGCCATCACCAACTGCAAACTGCACAGACCCAGATCTGCCATCGCTGAATGCGCTGGCAGATCTGGGTCTATGCAGTTTGCAAGGACTAATCAGTAGAACAAACAACACACACCTTGATCTGCCGGTGCATTATGCGATGGCAGATCAGGGTCTATGTTGTTTGCATTTGGACATGAATTATATGCGAGTATATATGGTAAATGGTTACATATGGTAAAACTCAAAGTATAAACACATACACTATTAGTCAGAATTGCTCAAAAGTACATTGTTAAAATTCTGATAAATGCTTTCAAGAGCCAATGCATTGTGAACTGATGGCTCTCTACGATTAAAGCAATTACATACCTTCCAAATGATCCCCATTGCTGAGGACCCCTGGACGTCGCAATATCTTCAGCTCTCCCCCTGAAACGAAAGATGTTATGTGTAATTTTACTTGTGATTCATTAACCACTGGTGTTATCAGTCAAAACAATAGTACTGAGTAGTACATAAGTCAGTACATTAAATGCTACTTAGAGGTTTCCTGTGACAATATGAGTGGCATCAAAAGATAGAATGTTCACTGAAAATAAAAAGTGAATAATGACCTTGATTTAATGTCAATGCTGTTTGCCATTTCTAACATCTTGTCACATACGGCCAGTGTTACACATAGGATCCCAAGGCAGGGGACACTTTGTCCACCTACCTCCAAATCTGGGGAACACACCATTTTAGAGGGACAAATGAAAATAACCACATAACACACTAATATAAAAATGAGATAATCTTGTTTGCTTCTACAGTTTTGCCACCTTAATTTTGTGACCTGCACTGTACAATCATATTTTCCTTGCATACTTACACATATTGCAATAAAAGTTGTATCAAGTGTTCAAGTAACTCATGAAAACATTATCTGGTTAACCTGGAATGAACTGCACAATGAAATTTTCCTTTCTGGATTTTGCTCTCTCATTTAACTTTAGTGTACACTCATTATCTACTAGCATTTATTATAATAAATACCTATGTTTTCTGAATTACTTTTCTTTTCAAACAAAAAATCATTAATTAAATGACAAATTGTGTATTTGCATAAATTTAATCTCTTGTCAACCACAAAATAAATAAAATCTTCCTTGCCATAGGGGTGACTTTAACCTCGAAAATATGTTACACTAACAACCGTCAAACGCTTTACATTGCAACTCAACCGACTATCACAAACTTCGAATGTTTTAATTGCCAGATACATTGTTTTAAAATAGATATTCATTGTTATCTTACAGTTTTATCACCTTTTGTGACTTTTGACATTGCTAGTGCCAACAGAGACATGGGTGGACATCCACCCATGAAAAGTTGTAGGCATATTTGTAAAGAAAAAATTCTGATGAAAAAGTGTGCCCAGGAGGGCACACTGGGACAAGATTTGAGGGACAAAGGACAAAAAGTGGTGTTGCTGGGATGACTTGCACATTAGGGCCAGAAGCTAAACACTTACAGTACATTAAACATTTGGTTTACTTGGTTTTTATTGTTTATCTCACAAATCAAATATCCCTGAATTACTTTAATCATAGAATTTAAAAGTCATTCAGTGGAAACATGATACTTAAAATTCAAGTGAATCTTTGACCAAATGCAAAAATATGGCCATATAATGGGATTTTATAAAAGTCAAATTTGGATCTGAAGTAAAAACATTCTTCCACATTCTTTAAAAGTCCAAAATTTTCTCTGGAAGTGCATCACCATAAAATTTCTTAATTGATTTCACATCAAAAAACTTTTGTCTCACAGGATGGAAGTCAATACACTCAAAATCTGGCATAGATTACTACCATATATACTCACTTATAAGTTGAGTCCAACTGCAAACTGCACAGACCCTGATCTGCCATTACATAATGTGCTAGAAGATCTGGGTCTATGCAGGTTGTTAGGAGTCATCAGTACAACAAAACACAGACCCTGATCTGCCGTCACATAATGCGCCAGCAGATCAGGGTCTATGTTGTTTGCAGTTTCACTCAACTTATACACGAATATGTACACTGCTTAAGATATAATCAATAATTTGAAGCATGTTACATTTTTAACCAAAATTTTCTGAGTACTTTTTAAGTGTCAATAAATGAAATATGGGAAAACAGACCAAGAAAATATACACACATTTTTTAACTAATTATTGCAAAACCACAAAAAGATTTCTTTTAGGGACTATAGCTCAATTCAAGGATCCTGTGTGTACATACCAATACTCAATTCAAGGATCCAGTGTGTACATACCAATACTCAATTCAAGGATCCCGTGTGTACATACCAATACACAATTCAAGAGGATCCCGTGTGTACATACCAATACTCAATTCAAGGATCCAGTGTGTACATACCAATACTCAATTCAAGGATCCAGTGTGTACATACCAATACTCAATTCAAGAGGATCCCGTGTGTACATACCAATACTCAATTCAAGGATCCAGTGTGTACATACCAATACTCAATTCAAGGATCCAGTGTGTACATACCAATACTCAATTCAAGAGGATCCCGTGTGTACATACCAATACTCAATTCAAGGATCCAGTGTGTACATACCAATACTCAATTCAAGGATCCAGTGTGTACATACCAATACTCAATTCAAGAGGATCCCGTGTGTACATACCAATACTCAATTCAAGGATCCCGTGTGCACATACCAATACTCAATTCAAGGATCCCGTGTGCACATACCAATACTCAATTCAAGGATCCCGTGTGTACATACCAATACTCAATTCAAGAATCCCGTGTGTACATACCAATACTCAATTCAAGGATCCCGTGTGTACATACCAATACTCAATTCAAGGATCCCGTGTGTACATACCAATATTCAATTCAAGGATCCCGTGTGTACATACCAATACTCAATTCAAGGATCCCGTGTGTACATACCAATACTCAATTCAAGGATCCCGTGTGTACATACCAATACTCAATTCAAGGATCCCGTGTGTACATACCAATACTCAATTCAAGGATCTTGTGTATACATACCAATAAGAAAGAGAACATACAGGTCCTTTTTGTTGTATGTGCTCTTCTTTGATTCATTCTCAATTGCACTAAAAACCATGCCAACATCATCCCTTTCTGTTCCTGTACTACTGCAAATTTTAAATCTAAAACTGCTCTCATCCTGAGCACAGTCATCTGGTGAAATAGGCACAAAGCAGACTTTTGGGGAAGAGGACTTTGATCTTGCCTTTATGCTCATGTCAGATTTGTGATCGCACATATGACATAAATTATGCAAACCATGATGATCTACTTGACACTGGTCAATATTTTTACATTTGGAATTGCAATCTATTCCATCTGGCACATATGTGTCCTTGGATGAAATTGAATCTTTAGAATACAAATTCCAGTGTTTCTTATTTTCCTCCAAGTTTCTTTTAAAAGGCTTAAAAACCACCTCTGAGGTATTCAGTTTCTCATCATTGATGTGAATACTGGAGTGACATCTGAGCATGGGTCTCTTTTTCACAGTGTCAAGCATTTTCTTTGACTCATAAATGTCAGAATCAGAATCAAAAAACATTTTCAGCGACTAAGATTTTCCTCCTAATTCCTGGAATATGCATGCGATGTTAAAATCAATCCTGTTATAAATACTATTCAGATTATGTAATGTCCCTAGAAAACACGGGGTTCGTTCTGATCTCAACAAGGACAGTACAACTCTAACCAGCTGGAAGAATATTCATATTTCAGTGACATGAGGACTGTTATATGTCCTCCTACTCTGTTATAAATCTCTACCAATATATGTAATGGTGACTAGTAGTGGCTTACTAGTATGCTGGTTTGCAGTCTTGATTAGTAACTGTACTGTCCCCTAGTCTTCATTTGTCAAAATAATTACCAAAAAAGGCTAATTTGGCTGAGGTCAATTTTTCAAAGCGACAGGACATGTAGGCAGCCTCACATCATGCCCTAAGGGCATGCCCATCCAATTATGGACTGACAGTAAATATATAACTTCTGTTATCAGAAATGTTACTACCATATTTATTCTAATTTAGGTGCCCTTTCAGCTTATTTCAAATTTTGGGAGTGCCTGCATTAGGTAAAGTTTACAGGGTTTTAATTTTTTGGGTGCTAACCTGAAAGGTTTCAACTTTCTGAGATTAACAAGTAATGGTACCATTTTTAAGGTGTTAAAATATGATGATAACTACATGACTACATCTAAATACATTACTTCATTCCTAATACACTAAAACCTGTCTTGGGATACCACCCTTTCACCAACAAAAAGTGGTCTTTCAAGACAGGTGGTCTCTCATAAAAGTTCTGTTCAGGAGGGACAGTTTTCAAGGTTACAATTCGACTGGGTTTAAGAAAATACCCACAATGACTGTACATGTATTTACTTCTATATTCATAGTTCTAGTTAAAGTATTACATGCATTCATCCCAAACTAATTTTATATAGCAACAAAGATATACGCATATCATAAAACATTCATAATTATGCTTGTGAAGATGTAAACATTTCCGTGATAGCTGTAACACTGACTGTACAGCTGTTCTGATCAGGCCTTGGGTAAATATGCAATATATATGTACCAATAAATCAAAAGACAGTTTAACTCGTCCAGTTACATAACACATTTTAAAATTTATTTATAGACAAAAGCCAAAGGCCTAATTCACCCACAACATATATGGATTAACTTGATATAAACAAACGAAATAAATGATGCGCTACAGTGAACAGCTGACAAGATATTACAGTAGCACTTTTGATTTGGTGTTTGGTTTTTAATAACTGCAACATCAATAAAGCAACAAACAACAGGAAAAATTAAAATGACCATAGAATTAACTCATCCGGTTTGGTTTGGTTTTGTGGGTTTAACGCCATTTTTTCAATACATGATATTGCTATACATGGCAGCCAGTA
This sequence comes from Margaritifera margaritifera, assembly GCA_029931535.1. Classification (NCBI taxonomy): domain Eukaryota; kingdom Metazoa; phylum Mollusca; class Bivalvia; order Unionida; family Margaritiferidae; genus Margaritifera; species Margaritifera margaritifera. The sequence goes on from JAQPZY010001488.1 coordinate 830,141, forward strand.
AATTTGGTGAAGGAAGAACCCGAGAAGACCCTAGGAAGAACCACCGACAGCTAGAAGCCCCCAGGAAGAAGCTTTCTCACAAACCCACTTTGGTCGAGTAAGACTCGAACCCATGCGGACAGAGATTATATGTGAGTGATCTGTAAAGGTGAGTGCCTTAGACCACTCGGCCACCCGGGTCCCTAACTCATCCAGAAAATGCTAGTAACTTTTAAGAGAGAAAGACCTCATTCACCCCAGGCATTATGCATGAACTCCAAAGACAAACCAAATGATGTACTCAACATGCTATAGTCAAACCTGGGTTAGAAGATCTCACATTCTCTCATTATGACATTACTGCCCTTGTAATGGGTTTTCACAACTGATAAAAAAAACAATACGTACATCTGAACTATGTACATCCATGACTGCTTCCTTTAAAGAAGGAATCGTTAGTCATAATGGGGATGTACATGACTTTGGCACTACAATGGTGGTTAGTGACATGTACTTTAGTCTGGTTTACAATCAGTTGCATACAATGCTACCCACAGGATTAAGAGAAGGAGTAAAAATAAATCAACTCCTTTTCTTTGGTTTAGACTGGGTTCAGAACAATCTGAACTCCACTCAGCCTGCAGACTTTCCTCAGTGATCATGGTTAAAAAGGATTAAACAAAGGTCTGAAGTGTTTACATCTGGTTTTGCGATGCGATCGTTCATAGCAGTGTTGAAACATATTTTGCCTCCACTCATCACGTTCAGCAGGTAGTCAATCATGATAGCGCCTTTATATAATAAAATTGATCTGCGCATGACAATTTTGGTTGGTTGGTTGTTGGTTGTTATGGGTTTAACTTCATTTTTCAGCACATGATAGGCTATACATAGCGGCCAGTATATCTGGTGGAGGAAGATCCCGAGAAAACCCCAGGAAGAACCACCAACCCACAGGAAGCTACTGGCAAGCTTTTTTCATATACCCACATTGGCCGAGCCAGAGACTTGAACCAACGCAGACAGAGGTGAGATGTCAGTGATCTGTAAAGACGAGCGCCTTAGACCACTTGGCCACCTGGGGCACCGACAATTTTGGTAATATAAGATAGGAGTTTGCTCATAACTGAGGTCACTCAAATCAGGTTTTTACTTGTAGCATGAAAAATGACTTACGGACCATGATTCTTACTTGTATCATGAAAAATGACTTATGGACCATGATTCTTACTTGTAGCATGAAAAATGACTTGTGGACCATGATTCTTACTTGTAGCATGAAAAATGACTAATGGACAATGATTCTTGGTGGTTTTCTTTTATCCATCAGCTTACTCCTCATGTTCAGTTATTCAAAACAATGCCATCCAAGTTTAATGTTACCACAATATCACAACAATACCTATTCCACTAACTGTTGAGTAATTCAGACAAAGGATTATCTTGGCTATATTTCAAAGATCATTAAGATCCATTTGTTCTTCACTGAAGTGTCATGGGTGGTAACTACAATCTACAGGTAAACATTCTGTGTAGAAAGCATCTTGACAGAAAGCACATGTTGCTAGACTTCTGGTCAGTCTAAATGATGGTTAGGACAAAAGAGCCAATTTCAAGCTAATTACACCTGGTACCAAACAAGGTAACAACAAATCACTTTCATATTCATATTTCAGTACTTTTAATTATAAGATAAAATAAACTGAACTTGAACTCCCTGTGTATTTCGTGTTTTGTAAATTTAGAAATGAGATAACATTCTCATTGACCTGGGTTTGATTTGTCCACAACTGGCACATAACTGTGAGCATTTTTCTTGTAGGATCTACAATCATGAGAAACTGATCAGTGGTGGCTGACAAACTTGAAACAATGATTTTGTAAAGAAATATAATGTTACTCATCGAATGTTCTGTTGTTCGACATTCTTTTCCAACGGTAAAATATATACCACATTTGACATAATACCCCCACATGCCTTTATAAGCATACTTCCTAGTTATTGGTCAAAACTTGCAAAATAATTCCTTTACTGAGTAAATGCCTCAGGGGAGAGAAGTGGCTGCTATGCATACTTCAGATCTTGTTGCCACTTATCTAAATGGGTTCAACCAGTCTAAAAAATGCTTTTTTTTTTCTGCACAACCATATTGCGAGAGAGACAATACATCTCCAAAGTGGTGAGCCATGGGAGCTAACTCCTGTAGTATGTACATACATGTGATGGGACATTGTTTATGATAATTGTCAGTGTGCACTTATTATGATGAGCTTAAACCTCATAAAATTTAAAGCGCCAGCAGATCAGGGTCTATGTTGTTTGTTCTACTGATTAGTCCTTACAAACTGCATAGACCCAGATCTGCCAGCATATTATGCAATGGCAGATCTGGGTCTATGCAGTTTGTAGTTGGTATTGGCTTGTATGCAAGTATATACGTTACCCAAATAATAATTTATTATGTGCACAGTGTGGATATTGCATCAAATACGCTAGCTGAAAGAAGATTTTTTCAGCATTATCAATAAATCAACCTAATGCTGTACACCCAATTCTCATCTACTTCAACATTTTCCTAGTGATGCCATATTTTGATATGAAAATCATCTATACTTGAACAAAAGAATCATGGGGAAAAAAACCTACAAAACAGTCCTCTTAAGCAGCGATTTGGAAACAGATCACTTGGTACATTTTTTACACCTTTTGTTTGATTTAGCTAGAAAAGTTTCAATATTGGAGGTGCATTGAGTGAAGGAAATTCAAACGAAAAGGTACCAACTTTGGAGTAGTACCTAAATTAGACTAAATATGGTATGTACTAGCAGGACAATAGAAAATGTTTCTCAGAGAAAATTGATTAGGAAACTAAATGTAAATCAATTCGCAACAGGCCTTCGACTCATAACTTTGTAAAAAAAAATCTATCTGCTCACTGGTTTAAATGTTAAATGACATTAAGCTTAATACTAACTTAAATTGTATTTCAAATGCAAGATAAGGTATATTCTCTTTAATCTGGTAGTAACCATTCAATTCCCGGTGAAATTATTTAAAACACTGTAATGTCTCTTATTTTTCATACCTTTTAATATATTGTTCACCATTGATACATACAAATAATTTTTTTCTCCCTCTAATATTTGTACAGAAAAAAAAATCTTATTCAAAGCATGAAAACTGTAGGTACTACAGAAAATTATCTCGATGTCTGAAAAAAATAATTTTTTAAAGTATATGAAAAATTAATGACATTACAGTAATGTAACACTAAATAATTTTTTTTTTTTTTTAAATGACCTGCAAAACATCTTTCAAGATTCATGACCCTGCATTGAACAAACAGATTAGTTAGGTGAACTGAAATGGGAATAACTATAGTCAACATAAGTAACTGCCATTTACATCTTATATAGAATGCAAATTATATTTAAAGGATCCATGGCATTATGTGACTCACTTGCGGAGCCATGGTATGATGTATCTGACTTGTAATAATTGTCCCACAAAACAGAGAACCTGAATGTTATGCAGTGTAAGAGTATTATTTATGTCTTTCCATCTCTAATGCAAGCTCAAAACAGGTGGTTTAAATTTGGTCTAAATGACCTTAACCTTTTACCACAACTGACTGAAGACTTTAATCTTCTCAACAACACACTACCTCTGAAATAACATTGACCATACTACCACTCCACCCACCTGTCCACCATGTTATGAACTGATCAATCATATGTCAGCACTGATTGCTGATAAGATCTAATTATCTGCACATTCTACAACAGTGTTTTTATTGAATTACACAGTATCATTGAACATCAATATAAAAGTCGAATCAAGGTCTATTCTAGAACTGAAAATCGTAGCGAGGATTGCCCTAGCTATTGAAAAACAAGAGTCCCTCGAAGGGACTGACACTATACTGTCTGAAAAGAATTTCCAGGAATTCAACAAGACCTTTTCTTCTGCTGTGGCAGCCATATTGGATCTAAGATCAGTACCATTTTCATTTAGGGCAAACTAAACATCACCAGAAGACTTTTGGAGAAAACCCAATGCTAATATGAATTAGTGACAAGATTTCCAATATGTTCATTGTGGCGTATCGGATGTCTGCGGGGCACCACTTTAATTTTGGATCAACTAGATATCATAAGAAGTCTTTTGGTGAAAACCCTATGTTGATATCACCATGAATTCTGGTGGAGTAGCTATAACAAGATTTTCAAGATGGTCACCATGGTGACCATATAGGATATCAGATCAGCATCATTTTCATTCAGGACCAAATACCGGTAGACACCATAATAAGTCTTCTGGTGAAAACCCCATGTCAATATGACTTTCAATCTGAGAGGAGTAGTAACAAGAAGATTTTCAAGATGGCTCCCAAGGTGGCCCTATTTGAGGTCAGATTGGCACCCTTCTTATTTAGGACCAACCTGATATCATAATTAGTCTTCTGGTCAAAACCCCATGTTGATATGACTTTCCATTTACGAAGAGTAGCAATACCAAGATTGTCAAGATGGAAACCGTGGTGGCCATACTGGATGTCATTCAGTACCAACCAGACATCTTAAGAAGTCTTCTGGTGAAAACCCAATGCTGAGATGACATTCCATTTAGGAGGAGTTGCCATAAGATTTTCAAGATGGTCACTGTGGCAGCCATATTAGATATCAGATTGGCATAATTTTTATTTAAGACTAACTAGACACCATAAGAAATCTCATGGTGAAAACTTCATGGTGATCTGACTTTCTATTCATGAGAGTAGCAATAACAAAATTTTCAAGTCGGTTGCTTTGGTGGCCATATTGAATGTCAGATCAGCACCATTTTCATCTAGGACCATCCAGACATCATAAGAAGTCTTTTAGTGAAAACCAGATGCTGATATGACTATCCATTCAGGTGGAGAAGCAACACGATTTTCAAGATTGCCACTGTGGTGGTAATATTGGATGTCCAAGTGGCATCATTTTCATTTAGGACCAGTATTCTGGTGAAAACCCCATGCTAATATGACTTTTCGTTCAGGAGCAGCAGTAACAAGATTTTCAAGATGGCTGCCATGGTGGCTATATTGGAAGTCAGATTGGCACCAATTTCATCTAGAACCAACTAGACATGATAAGAAGTCTTTTAGTGAAAAAGCCATTTTGATATGACTTTCCAATCACGAGTAGCAATAACAAGATTTTCAAAATGTCTGCTTCGGTGGCCATATTGGATGTCAGATCAGCATCATTTTTATTTAGGACCAACCAGACATCATATGAAGTCTTCAGTGAAAACCCCATGTTGATAAGACTATCCATTCAGGTGGAGAAGCAACAAGGTTTTCAAGATGGCCACTGTGGTGGCCATATTAGATGTCCAAGTGGCACCATTTTCATTTAGGACCAACTAGACATCATAAAAAGTCTTCTGCTAAAAAATCCCATGCTGATATGACTTTCCAATTAGGAGTAGCAATGACAAGATTTTCAAGATGGCTGCCATGGTGGCCATATTGGAAGTCAGATTGGCACCAATTTCATTTAGGACCAACTAACTGGGCATAAAAGCCTATTTTGATCATCTCCAGCACAGATTCGACTGAGACTGGGAATCTCTATAGGTGATGGAGCTACTGAAGGTAACTGATTTTTGGCAAAAAATCTGGTTGACAAAGGAGGGAAAGGGAATCGTGATTGCTATTAAACTGGAGACAGCCAGTGTCAACAGACAATGCATGAATCCTGCTGCATCTTCTCACAGATGCCAAAGCGAGTAAAGACACAGTCTTGAGTGTGATGTCATGAAAGGAAGCCTTCCTCAGTGGTTCACAGGGGGTTTGGTTAAGGACCTTAAGACAAAAGATAGATTCCATCTGGGTATAAGAGAGTGGGAAACAGGTCTCTGCAGCACAAAATACTTAATGAGATCAGCAAGGTGCAAATCCGAACTGATTGCTGAGCCCTGAAAGAATTTAAGTGTGTTGGAAATGGCAGCTCTATAGCCCTTCATAGTTGATATTTGAACATCTTTTGTTCTTGAAAAGGAACAAAAGGAAATCAGCAATGGAAGTTATAGAGGGACAGCTAGGATCAACGTGTTTCCTACTGCACCAATCACAGAAGATTCTCCACCTGGCATCACAGACTTTGGATGTTGAAGCTCTCCTGGCCTGAATAATGCAACTGGTAACATGGCCCGAAAACTTGTTCTGGCGGCTAGATCACCCGAGACGAGCCAAGCATGAAGGTGGAGAATGTGTGGGTTGTTGTGTAGGAGGGAGCCCTTGTGTTGTGACAGAAGATCCCTCCTGTTAGGTAGACACCTAGGTTGATCTATCAATAGGTCTAGAAGATCGCTGAACCACGATCATTGGGGCCACAGTGGGGCTATGAGAATGATATGAGCAGTGGAAGTTCCAACTTTTTGTAGAACTTAAGGTAGCAGTCAGAATGGTGGGAAGGCATACGTGAACAGATGATCCCACTGGAAGCTCAATGCAACCACTGCCCATCCTCTATGGTCCAGGACTGAGAGACATAAAAGGGAAGTCTGTTGTTGAGCCTGGTTGCAAACAAGTCCACCAGATGCTGTCGCCAATGTGAGAAAAGGGACTCTGTTATGGAGCGGTGAAGAGTCCATTCTGTGAGGATTGTTTTGCCTGAATGTGGCAAACTTGGAGGGTAATGTTCTCTTAGGTGGCCCAGCGGAGTAAGTTCCAGACCTCCACGCAAAGAGAAGGGGCATGTGAACCTCCTTGACGTCAGACGTGTTGTCATCAGAGACCATAACACATCGAGCCCTTACTTCGTTGATGCACCCTCACAACACTAGAAATACAGCTTTTATTTCTAGGATGTTTATGAGGAGGGATGATTCTTCTGGAGTCCAATGACCTTGGACAATTACGCCCTCTGGCTCTAAATGAGCTCCCCAACCGGAATCTGACATGTAACAGATAGGAGTGGGGGTCAGGTGCATGCATGGGGATCCCAGTCAGGAATCTGTCCTGATTCATCCACCAGTGCAAATGGTGATGAAAACTCTCGTCCTAGAGGAATCAGAGCTGATAAAGAATCTCTGTGCTATCCACCTTGCGAGAAGAAGAAACTCTAGAGGGTGCATATGGAGATGTCCTAAGGGAACCAGATTTGCAGCGGCATTCAAGGTTCCCAGTAGGAATAGATAAAGGAGAGCAGACAACGATGTTTTTACTCGTAGTGCTTCTAGAAGTGCCAGGATTCAATCTATCCAATCCAGTGGAACCTGGACTAAGTTCTGGTTCATGAGGAAGTTCATCTAGACAGAAACAAAGTCCTGCGATGGAATGAGTTCTGACTTCTTGAGGTTTGGTAAAAGATCCAACTGAGCTACTGTGGACCAGCAACAGAATAGATCCTGATGGAGGGACTGAACCTGAACATTGTGGATCAGCCAGTCGTCAAAATACTGGAGAATCAGGTTCCCAGTAATCGGAGGTAAGATACTACTACTCTCATAAGTCGGTTGAAGAATCTGGGTGTGGAAAAGATTCCGAACAGCAGAACCCCAAATTTAAAAACTTTATGGTCCAAGCAAAACCGAAAGTATTTTCGAAGTGGAGGAAAAATCAGGATCTGCAAATAGGCATCGTGAAGGTTGATGGAGACCACTCAATCTGATTGATGCGTTTTGTTCCGGATTGAGGAGGTGGTCTCCATCTTGAAATGTTCCTCCAGAAGAAACAGGTTTAACTGGGAGAGATCGATTATGATACTAAATTTCCCGCTTTTCTTGGTGACCAGGAAGATTCGGGAGTAGAATGCGGGAGACTGATCATTCATGACCCTCTCGACTGCCCCTTTCTGCAAAAGGGTGTGCACCTCTTCCCTTAATTTCACAGACTGGACTGGTGAAAAAAAACATAAAAGTCCTCGATAGAGGGAGTTGTTCTTGAAACTGAAGTCGGTAACCCTTGCTCACAATAGAAAGGACCCATCCATAGTCCATGATGCTTGACCAAGCCTCCAAAAAGAGGCCTAGACACACCTACGGGGACGTTTGGGAGAGGAATGCATGGCAGGAGAGGGTGTGAGTCCCTGGGGCTGTCCCCCCCCCCCCCTTTCCTTGGGAAAGGAAGGCAGGTTGGAGAACTTCCTCTTAGAGACTCTTCAGCGACTTCCATGCTGAGGGCCTGACTGATGATGAGGAGGTCTCATTTGGGGTCGTGCATTGGACTGGGGCTGCATCTGTTTGCAGAATTTAGCAGATGGCCCCTGGGGGTGATTCGTATTAGAATGCTTTTTGGTTGATTGCAATGGACCTGGAGCGGTTGTGAAGGATCTATGTTGATGATCCTTCAAATTTTGTGAAGCCATGGTAGGGATGAGTCCTCTGAAGAGGGTCTCGGCTTTCAATGGAGCAGCCCTTAGAAGGTCTTTACTATGGTTCAGTAGGAACTTCAAGGAGTCCAGCACAATGTCATGGTGGATGTGTAGAAGTTCCACCAATAAAGCCATTGCAACAGAAAGTGAATGCCAGGATGTCTTGGACACAACTTCCAGCATGGGTTGTAATGTAGCTGGGTTCAGAGCTGCCTCCTTCAGCATACTAAAAGAAGTAGCCGAGAAGAGGTCAGCATGGGAAGCTATGGAGACCAGAAGCCACACATTCTGCTCAATGGCTTCAATTGTTTTAATGGGAAGCTGTGCCCTGGCAACAGTTGTAATACCCACTTGGGATGTACCTTTGTTCGACTGGGGAGGTTTAATGGACCACTTTGGAGAATATACCCGGTAACAAGATGCAGAGACCATAAGTCTCAAGGTAGAGGGAGGAACAGACCACCCTCTACACCGTCGAGCGATGTGTTGGCCTGTAGAGAACTTCTATGATATTTTCCTCAATCGTAGAGGAATGAGGAAGAAGCAGGAGATCTGGCTGTGGTTGAGTTACTGAAAAAAGCTGGTTACCGGCATAAAAACAGAAGATGAGATGGATGAATGTAACACCTGATGAAATATTGTTGAAGGGAGAACCAAATGTGGTTTTAACTCACAGCAAGCAATTTTTCTCTAGTCATGTTATGAAAGACAACCATTATCATGACATCTTTGAAAAAGATGACTGCTCTGTGCATGTGCATGCAAGGTGCACAAGTGGACCGTGTCTTATTGACAATTCTCCACTCTGTGGAGGATGTATTCAGATCGAACAGACAAGATTTTTCTACACGAAAAAGTAAAGCTACGCAAAAGCAACTGGTAAGATATTGCTGCTATCAAAATTAAACTTGTTGCATTGTAACTAAACTATTTACTGTCCTTTTTTTATGAAACAATGAATGCTTACATACCTCGATAGTCCGGTTGTTTGATTGCTCATGTTACAAAACACATTTAATTTCACATTGCCGTGTAATTTTTGTTCTATGACTCAATAGGAAATACATGTGAGAGACTGATAACTTGTTCATCATCTCTGTCATGAATACTTTCAACCTATACAAAATACCGTAGTGCAGCAGAACAAATCTGATTACGATACAGGTAAATGTTCTATATTCAATAACTGCCGATCTAATAATTTTTCTTCATTTATTAATTTCTTTATTCACTGTTGAACTGAAATATATATTTTCAAATTCAAGCCTCGTTAAAGTTCTCATCTTAAGTACCTTTAGATGACATCCATTTCATGACTATGGTTGTCTCTTATGGCAAAACTGATACGGATCATAAAACTAAATAAATTAATGTATCCAATTTGCAATTTATTTACTTTTCTTTGGAAAATAAACTTAGTTCTTTTTTTTTTTTCTCATAATAAATAACAGTATTTGATACTTCTTTGTGACTATACAGTGATCAATGCTTCATTGACTCAGCATGGTGTTTTGCAAAGGTAATCTGGCACCAGCTAAAGCTTTTTATGTGCCAAACATAATTACAATGCATTGTCTGGGAAAATTCTAGCTTGTACACTGAGATATACATCCGAAGTGTTATGCTTGTCCAAATAAGTATAAATACTGGACCTGAGCTTTCACAGTTGAACTTTCAAGTGTTCGATCTTGAATCTGAACAAATAGAGTCCAAGTATCAACAAGGACTGAATAAAAAACTCCTATAATGAGAGACAAGCTAACCATCATAACCCACCATCATAACCACCTACAAAAATTAAGCACTGACAGAAAAGACAGAGAAACAGACAAGCACTGTTTAATTGTAAACCAATCAAATGTCATATAACATATGACAATCAGTGCACTGTCCAAAATGGTGCAATGTTGTTTGAGGAAAATGGAGCGAAATCATCATGATTTTGAAAAGTAGGATATCACATGTGCATTATATGTTAGTACTAAGTTTTTCACTTCATAGTGGGGTGAAAATTTGGGTGCACATTATATATACGGCTAAAACACGGTATTGGTGCTGATAAAGGAATTTTCATGTTATATGCATGAAATAGAAAAATTAAACAAGATATGAACCAATTTTAAAGATTGGTAAGCCTGGCATATACCTCTCTTACTTTCCTGAAAATTTCAAGAGGTTAGTGTAACCCATTGTTGAGATATGCATGGAAACAAGCTCTAAAAATGGCCATTTTTGAGCGTTATGTAGTCTCACTCGAAAAAAGCTTGAATATAAAATAGAGAATTCTCTAAATATCATACTGAAATTATGCATTTATTGGTCTGGTTTTATGCGGAATTCTATCCTGCAAATATTGCTTCTTGAATTAAAGAAATCGGTAAAATATTATGGATTTTATAAGCAAAATACCGTCAGTAGAAGTTTTGTTTCAACACTGAAATTCAAACACTAATCTGTTGTTATATGCCAACATTTTGTACAAAATAACATTCATTATAACTTTTATTGACATCTAGAACTCGACTTTATATTATAATAAGTAGTAAAACCATTTAAATCACATGGCTAGCCAAGATATTCGATTGAGAGCTTGTTCTTTGTCAGACTTTCCAGTTCTAAATTTTGTAGTGTCTGTAACCTTTACAAGTTTATATGGCAATAATTTTGTTGTTTCATTATGGAAAAGTATAAATCCTACAAAGGCTCATGTGTATCCATGTGATGTCCAAGTTGGCCAAAATTGGTGGTGCTGTATTGTACCATTAAAAAACAGCAACTCAATAAAAAAAGTTACAGACACTACACAAACAGGTATAAAAATGAAAGATAAAAGTATTGTTCTACTTGTCATTAAAACATTGTTTTTCTCAATAGAAAGTTCCATCTTATGTGATGTAATGTTGCATCATCTATTTACCTCTGCAGCCAAGAGCAAAAAAGTGATGCAATAACTCTCTTGATTGAATATTGCATCATTCTTGCAGCACTGTCTGTTTGAGTAATTTACTACAAGACAATGTAACCTGAATTTCTTATCCTAGAAGAAGCTGCCTAATTACTTTTTCTGTTCTTTACCATGGTACATCCCTAAGACATGGGAAGACGACAAAAGCAAACCTCTGGGAACAACTCTGGTAAGTTTGTATTGAATGGTAAACCACACTCTTAAATTGTAGTGTCTGTAACCAATATCCCCTTTTTATACTGTCTATGACTTTATCCCTGTTTTTTTTTAAAAAAATGAAGCCAAATTATGTTTCCTATTACAGTATTGATGTGTAAGGCTAAATTTTGACATATTGTCTGTCTGCAATTTGTAATATTTTGGTATATTTATAGTTTCTTTCATCTAGATTTCTGATAACAGGCAACATTTTCAGTGATTTCTTACAATATGCAATTGAAACTGAGTATTTTTGCATTCCATATCATTAGACTAGTAAATTCAAACAGAAATATTATGAGAATTCAATGAGCTCAGACTTAGTATTGGATACATTGCTGATATTGTCAAATGGTTACAGACACTACTAGACATGTGAATTGACCCGACTGTTGTTTACATTATTAAGGAAAGTGTGCAATCATTGTAAATGCTAGAACATTGAATAATCATCCGGTTTTATGCTATTTCTTTTTCAATCAGATACTTTTCTTTAAGAATCTACAGGTTATTCCAGTTTGCTTATGTATGAAAGCATATTGCGTACTCATTACAAGTATGTTTTGTAAAGTCTAAATTTCATCCGTATACATAGAGGAACAAAAATGAGAATGAAGTTGTTTGCTTTTAGGAAGCAAAGATAAGCCAGAAGAAGATGAACAGAAGATTAAAGCTAGAAGGGAGAAGACGAGGCTAAAGGTACAAGCCTGGAGAAAAAAACAGAGGGAAAATAAGGCGAAACATGAGGAGCTAAAAAGGGTTGATAGAGAAAGAAGAAAAGATGCAAGACTACTAAAAAAACAGCAATCACTTTCCGATTCAAATCTTCAACAAGAATTAAGAAGGAAAAAACGTGAAGAAATGAAAAGGTATCGCCAGAAAAAGAAAGAAAAAGCAGCCCTGGCAATATCGGTTAATAAGAGTGTTGATTTAAGAAGTCCGAAAACTGCTGAATTAAGTAGAAAGAAGAAAGAAGCTGTGAAAAGAACCCAAGCATGGAGAATGCGTATCAAACTGAATGAAAGTATACAGCAAGAGTGTATTCAGACTGATTGTGAAATAGGAAATACTGGGTCAGCCAGAGATTCACCAATGAATAAAGTGTTACCTAAAGCAACTCTGTACAGACAATTAAAAAAGGTAAAGGAAGTATTACCAAATACACCAAAGAGAAAAGCAGTCATCATAAGTAAATTAATTGAATCTCCATCAACATCAAAGTTTCTAAATAGGAATATAATGATAATGACACCGGATTGCAGAAAAAAACTTGAATTGACAGATACTGTTATACAATCTGTGTCAGAGAGCATTTCAGAAGTGAAAACAAGGAAAGGGGGTGCAAAGAAACATGCATACAACATCATTTGTGACGCATTACTGAAGAAATATAAAAGACACAGACTAAAAAAGTATTTCAAAGTATCAGTGAAAGGGCAAAAACCTAGTTCTACATGGTGGGAGACGAAACAAAGAAAAAGAAGAAGGGATGCACTTAACTCTCCATTAAAGAAATCTGTGAAAGATTTTTTTCTAAGTCCAGAAATCAGTAGGGAAGTGCCTAATAAACGTGAAACTGTGAAAGTAAGAAAAGGTGGTCAAAAAGAAATACTTCAAAAACATGTGATGACTATGACATTAGAAGAAATTCTGAAGAAGAAAGGTGTGAAAGTAGAGGAGATCCATGAGTGGACAGATGGCTGTGCTGCCCAGTATAAGGGGAAGAAAGCCTTTGCTGACATAAGTCTGAGGAAAAAGCCATCTGTAACACGAAATTATTTCGAAACATCACATGGAAAGAGTGTTTGCGATGGTCTCGGTGCGACAGTCAAGAATGCTTGCTACAGAGCTGTAATCAGCAATAGAAAGGTGATAGGTTGTGCAGAAGATGTATATCATTTCTGTACAGAGAAACTGAAAATGGAAAATACAGATAATGAAGCTAAAACAGTTTCGAGAAGGGAGTTCATCCTTGTTAAAGATGTTGAGAGAAATAGAGAAGAAACTGATGTGCAAACACTGCAAGGTACAAGAAAATTACATGCTGTAAAGTCAGGAAGCAATGATTATGAACTGAGCATAAGAAATCTGAGCTGTTATTGTGAGCAATGCATGAAGGTTGACGGGAGATGCAACTTCAGCGAAAATGTTAATGCCTGGGAAATGAGAAAGTTAGTACTCAATAAAGATAATTTAAGTCAGAAAGGAAAACAACTTAAAGACAAGAATCCATCAACAATAGAAAATAATGACAAGAAAAGAAAACAAGGAAGTAACCAGAAAGATCATAACTCAGCAACAAGCGAAAAGCCTAATAAGAAACGGAAGTCAACAGAAAGACAAAACATTGTGACAAAGAAGATCAAAGTTGACAAAAAAGCACCAACCAACACAGAGAAACCAATAGAGAAATACCACCCTGGAGAATTTGTTGCTGTAGGACTTAAGCCAAAGAAGGGACCTCTAGATGTATACTTAGCAGAAGTAATAGACATTCTTCATAACGAAGTTAGACTTAAATACATGAGAAAGTCTGGCAACATGTATGTTTGGCCTGAAAAAGATGATTATTCACAAGAGGCTCTAGATGCTATCTTGTACAGGGTAAAAGCTCCACAAATAGTCAATGAAAGGGGTCATTTCAAGTTTAATGCAGCTGAATTGTCTAAGCTCAAGTCAAATCTGGAAAAAAATCATAAGCACTTCTATTTGAAATGACAATATAAAGTCAAGGTTTAATGTGTAGTGTCTGTAACCTTAAGATCAATCACATATGGGTCTGTGTTTGAGTCAGCACCTTGGGTTGAACAATACTTTAGTGACTATGATTTATTGAACATTCATTATACTTCAATATTTTACTCTTACAAACACTATTTAGTATTAAACTTTCAAGTGCTATTTACCAGTTCATAATTTTAACACAAGTATTGGACATATACCTGTTACAATGTGGTTTTATCATTTTATTAACTAATCAACATTCATTTAATGAATAATTCTAGTCAATGTGTTCATGTTGAATTATTTTTGAAGTGAATTTTATGGAGATATGTATGGTTCTGCAGCTGTATTGAAATGCTATAGTTTTGTAGTGTCTGTAACCAATTTTATGGACAATGTACTTCTGACTCTTATGGAAGTTTGCAATACTTTTGGCCAGTATTAATGATTTTGTTTGTTTAAATATTCTTCTTGGTGTTAGATAAATGCCTAAATAAGATTATTCTATGTCTTTTATGTTTGTTATGCAAAAGTTTCATGGTTAGGTTTTTTTTCTTAGTGATACCTTTGTCATAGATGTTTTGATTTTGTTATTAAGTTGTTTACCACTTCCAGTTATGTTGTTTACTTTAAATGTTGATATCCTGTTACTGATGTTACTGTGAAAAAAAATAAAGTTTTAAAGTTTTCATGCTGTTTTTCTTGCATGTTATACACCAAGTGTAGTGTCTGTAACTGTTGTTATACCAATGAATTGAAATAATGGTTAAACAAAATCGCATGCATGTTCAAGCTAAATCTAACTTGATCTGACTAGGGGACACCCTAGGGTATATAATGAGCTTCATTGAAATGTTCTATCAAACATTTCAATTTTTTAAGTGAGTGAGACTACTCTCAGCACCAATACCGTGTTTTAGCCGATACCAAAATGCGGTAATCTGCTACAGTAAGATTAATCCTGCTGGAAAATTTTATAACAAATACACTGATCTATGGAATTCAATGTATTTTATTAATGTAGTATAGAATAATATAAGTTAGAAATATACAAAGGATACATAAATCTGAGCCAAGAGAAAGTAAACAACCTAAAAAGCACCAAAATTGATCTTTTTCTCACATTTCTTGGCCAAGTAAATGCTCACTCTGCAAGTCAGGTGTCACGAATGACAAGTCTATCTATCACGCCATCAGTGAATCTTACACTGGTAAAGTGAAAGGTCAATCTATTATTCCATCAGGGAACCTTACATCAGTGAAGTGCACATTCATGATGTGTACTAAAAGCATATCACAATAAACCTGTCCAAAGAAAACAGTCATGTGACTGGAGGAAATCTGACCTAAACAGAAACAAGTTCTTTTTATTTGGGAGTCTTTTTGATCACTTATTCTGTATAGGTATGTTGATACAGTATGTACCTTACAATTATAACCAACCATTCGTAGTAATTATTACTTGTGCAATAAAACATTGTTTAGCTGGAGGAAATGATTTTGTCAACAAAATTGCAGTCCAAACAGCTAAAGGAGATTTAATAGGGGATTTAAATTGGGAATGGAGGGGGGGGGGGGGCAGTGAACAAGTGAACAAAGAAGTCTACCTGTTTTAAAGTTACCATTTATTGCAATAGTGCAATATATCCTATACATACAGAAACAACAATCATTAATCTGATTCAAACTAAGATTTACTTATAAATATGTAGGTATGACAGACACCAATAATCATTAATCTGATTCAAATCAAGATTTACTTATAAATATGTAGGTATGATCAAGATTTACTTATAAATATGTAGGTATGACAGACACCGATAAGGTTCATGTTCTGGTAATCATTTAAATTCCCAGACCATTTATTTTTTGTAACCCATCAGATAAAGCATTGCATTTCATATAAGGGAGAGTCATTATTAGCAACAATATATTCCAAACTTATGTTTTTCATTTTCATAAATGTGAAAGCCGTAATTTCATTGGTGAATTGAAAGGTTAAATAGAACATGACTTACTATTGATGTCGATCAGATTTCCATTATGTCAGAAGTCTGGATTTTAATGGAGTCAGCGTCCTCTGCTCATGCCAGACAAATGTTAAACGATTTTCATTGGGAATTCCAGACTCTTTATTTAGAACACAGGTGCACAGTCCATTATGTACAAGTGTCTCTTAGGAACGCTTTTACTGTAAACTGAATTGGAGGAAATTCTATTCTTGCACCCCACAATGTTTATATTGTGTTGGGATATTTCATACTACATATTCCTCTATAAATTTGTGTTCAAAAACTTCAATTGTAAAAGTTTTGGCAATGTTTATTTTTAGGCAAGAATTTTTTCCTTACAATGGTTTTCTTTCAAGTGAAATTAAAAAAAAAAACAACCTTTAATCACAAATTGGCAAGCACTAAGTGTTCTTTGCACATGATAAGACTGAAGGAAGGTCAATCTGATTAAAACTGAGATCTCTGACATACACATACACAGACAGATACAATAGAAGTTCATGTTCTTCTGACCAACGGAATTACCTGTTCACCTAGTTTTTGTAACCTATATTTTGAGTTAGGGAGTACTATCACTAGAAATTATATATTCTGAATGGTGTTTTTTTTACATTTTGCAGTATAAAAGCTGTAATTTGATTGGTCAAACCAGGGCATTCCATAAAATTTGCAGTAGCCCGTAAAGATTTTAGAGTAACAAACTGGTTTCGGGGGTGCACCCCCAACGGGGGTACGGGGGTAGCAAAAGTAGCCGGTTGCTCTGGCAGATTTAGACAAGAGATAATGCCCTGTGAAACTAAAGGTCAACAGAATGTGACCACATGTCAGTGCCTGTCAGATCTACTTATCCATAAGTAGATCTTGATTTAAATCAGATTGGTGGCAAGGTGAAACTTGAATGGTTCATTACTCCATTATCTTTAAATTCAATATAATTTTTTTTAATGATCCAATTACTGTAATCTATGGTACATGTATTTACAAACAAGAATAAGTTTGTTCTATAAAATTGATATCATGCAAATTAGGTGCAGGGTATGAACAACAATCTGTTTCTCAGATACATTCCTCTAACTTGAATCAATAATGATTGTATCCTGGAGGAAGATAAAAACAACACTTTAATTCTTTCCATGTTATCAATAGTTATTGATATCTTGAAAGCTACAAAAGTTAATGAAGATAAAAAATTTCTGTGACCTATGAGTAGTTTTCATTTTATATAATATAACCAAAGGAATTCTGAATTAAGTTGACATTAATTTGTTCTTTATTTAAGCTAACTTAAACTATCCCCATTGGAAGAATCACAATTTGACAATCGACGAGTTTCACAATTGCCAATTGATCAACTTAACGCTGGTTACCGCGTTATCTCATTAATCAAAAGCCCATTATCTCATTAATCATTATCTCATTAATCAAAAGCGAGTCATTAATCAAAAGCAAGTCATTAATCAAAAGCGAGGGTTAGGGTGAATAGCTTATCAGTAAACCAAAGATAATGGTGGAGTATTATGGCCGAAAAGCCTATTTAGATCTGTTATAAGGGAAATAAATTTTTGTAAATTGAGAGTCTTTTAAAATAGCAAGTTAAATAAATAACGAAAAGGTAAAAAGGGCCATATAATAAATACGTTACCGTATATACTCGCATATAAGCCTATACCAACTGCAAACTGCATAGACCCAGATCTGTCGTCTCATAATGCGCTGGCAGATCTGGGTCTATGCAGTTTGTGAGGACTAATCGGAAGAACAAACAACATAGACCCTGATCTGCCGGCGCATTCTGTGATGGCAGATCAGGGTCTATGTTGTTTGCATTTGGACCAAGCTTATACCTGAGTAAGGACAGTATATTAGGTAGGTGCATATGCTCTTTATTCCATCCCTAGGCAAATTGCAGCAACTCAGCAAGTTTGTAATGCATCATTAGAGCAAACATGCTAAGCCCTGTCATGCATCATTAAAGCAAACATGCCAAGCCCAATTGATTGGATAAAAATAATGACCTATCATGACATTTATCTGATAACAAAGGTTGATAATTACAATGGGCGGGGAGGGGGGGGGCAGGGTGTGTGTGTGTGGCTAATTATTGTCAATTATGTCCTCAATGTAACTTTCATCAGCTGTTTCATTGTTTAGTGGTGAGGACACAGGAATACAGGTAATGAAAAAATCAATGGTATTTGCTACAAGAAATTTAATTCTATTTTGCTTAAGGGGGATGCATGAACTAGTATGGATAAAAAGGGATTTATATAACAATTTTATGAAAGAAAAAATTGGTTGTCTCAATAAAACATGACAAATACAGAGCAATCATAGTCTTTGATATGACTTGCAACATTTTGCGCCGATGCAGGGTGTGATTGACTGTCCTACAAGAAAATCATTTGCATAAAAAAAGACTCAAGCAAAATATGCATCAGGGTCCATGCTAGGGGGTGATTCAGGGTTAATGCTAGGGGATGATTCAGGGTCCATGCTAGGGGATGATTCAGGGTGCATGCTAGGGTATGATCCAAGGTGCATGTTAGGGCATAATCAGGGTCCATGCTCAGGGGTCACGCTACCAGGTGAAGTGGGTGACTAAGTCGCCGAAAAAATGTAAACTTCGCCTTCTTATATTAGGAGAGCGAAAACGACTTCGCCCAGTCATTTTTTTTTTTTTTTTTAGATCTACACAAGTGCCTGTAGTTTATGGCTTTTGAGATGCTCCCTCAACCCAGCCAAGTAGTGTTAAGCCCCAGGCGAAATGGATGGCATGTTGCCTTACCATGTGTTCATATCAATATTGCGCCGACAAAACAAACTCTTGCACATTCACAGGCATGTGTTTTTTTAGCTGATTGACAAATTAACTCTTTTCCACAGCAAGATATCGCTGCCCGATTTCCGCAAGTTATCATTTGTTGATGAAAACTTAATAACTTGTGTTTTGAAACTAAATCATCTATATGTAAATAACAATTTGTGTTTTAAGAATAGAATTGGTGAAAGCACTTTCAAAATATATCTTTTGAAGATTTTAACAGCCGTGCTTGCATTATTTTCTTCACAAAATCAGTTTGAAACCATAAGTGAACCTGCTATGGGGTAATAATGGCGGACATCGCTGTGTCTTGGATGTACGTCTTCATTAGACTGTCTATTTTCATAATTCATTGGGCACATACATTAAGGAAATTATACAATTCGAAGAAGGCAAAGTGTAACTATTATGTGATTAAAGATTTAGCCTAAAAGTAAAATATTTTTGGTCAGAAACGTATGGGACAATTCTATGTTGTCGAATTGATAAGCGCTGTAACTTAAGGTCAAGGTTGTTAGCTTACATGAAACATATTTGTGCAAATACGAGAAAGAGTAGCAAAGATAAAAAATATCCAACCAATACACGACGTTATTACGAGCACGTAGATAAATATTAAAACCATAAATTTTCAATCCTATATTGGGTATGATGCAACGAAGCTAGAAAGTGAGTGGTCGTATGAAGAAAATCTGTGTTTCTATAAATAGATGCATCAACTTTTAAAAACAATACAAAAAAATGACAATCAAAAGATTTACATTTAATTTAGAATGAACTACCTCAAAATGCCGAGTTATAAAGATGAGATTAATCATCACGACCATGAATGGATGAACACTATGATCTTGAAGATACATTTACATGTGCTCTCATGTACGTGTTAAAGCCTTATATAGGGGTTGTTTCAAACTAATTTGGAAATGTTTTCAACTGACATTTTCTAGTGACGAAACTAACAAAAAATTAAATTTGTTCTTTAGCTTGTAGTTGCTTAAGTATTTTTACCTATTTGTAATTACAATACTATAATCTAGGTACTCTTGTCAGTTAAAATTAATTACAATGTACAGTTTCTGCTCTGCTTTTTTGAAGTCATATGGCCAAAATACATTACATATTTCTCTCCATCGAAAGATACACTTTTAAGTATGAATACACCGCATATGAGTATAATACATTCATACACTTACAAAATGTAGAGAATTTTCTACTTGAAGATGAAATATTGCTTAAAACTAATGTTAAATGCAAATATGCATAATGAGAAATGCAGGACACAATTCAAATAAGAGAACCATAGCACATAAACATACACACACACATATATATATATATATATATATATATTGCGTTTTTTGCATCGCTGCCACTTCTCCCTGTTCTGCTCTCACTTCTCTCTATTTTGTCCAAAAGGAGAAGCCACTTCTCACTAAATTTCAATTATAGCTTGTAACCTGCATGCTAAGAGATGATTCAGGTCCATGCTAAGGTATGATTTGGGTGAAATGGTCACCTTCAAGTCCGTCATTTTGCCTAAAGAAGCCCAAAAGGGAAGTCTACTTCACCTTGTATTGATTTCACATGGTTCCCCCACTCCCTTTTGTTTCAATTGAATGCATTAATAATGAAAGTATATCATCGAATTCTGTATCAATGTTCCTTTCAAAAAGGATTGTGGAAAGTAGGACAAAAAGGTTTTATGCTTTGTAGTCCATGTTAGTGATAATTTGATGATCATAAATGCTAGAAATTACATTGTCATCTTCAGAATTAGTCACAAATTCACACAAGATCCTGCAAAATATGAGTGAAAATTCGATTTTTTTGCAGCCCAGTCAGAAGCGAATTATGACTCATTGGATGTATCCAGGTCCAGTGCTACTAAAACTATTCATTTTATCATTTGCTTCATCCGAAAACATATAAAAAAAGAATTTCTACACTGGAAACAGTTGCCAATTTTCAACTGCAACCTATTGTTGAGGTTGCCATTTTATATAATAACTATGTTATACAACATGGTGAAGCAAAATAAGAGATAAGTATTTCATCTGTATTTTAACCATCTTATATGAAAGTATGGAAAACTTAAACTTTGACTTTGACTTTCTACACTACAGTAACTTATTCCTATTTTTGCCAGCAGTACAAAATTACCTTGTGACTATCCAGTGAGAAACTGCTGATTCAGGTAGCTTTTTTTGGTACCCCACATTAGGGACATTTACCTGGAGAAAATGCCATAAAGTACATAATTTTAGTTATTCAGAAAGTCTGCACTTCAGTCAAGTAGGTCATCTAATGTACATAAGTTTTATTTTCTCAAACATTAACATTTATGTCTACGGAAAATAAATTAGCGGTTTGAGCCCTATACAAGCCTAGCATCTTTTTGACATCATGCACATGATGATGTCATAATGTAGATCATGTCAACACTTTCTCAAAGGATGAGATCAAAATGTATCTGCCTAATGAAAACAAACCAAAGAGGGACATAGCTTTTGCCTTTTTTTTTTTTTTACCCCATCGATGGATGCAAATTCTTTACACAGATACAGTTTGGGCAGTTTACACAGATACAGTTTGGGCAGTTTACACAGATACAGTTTCGGCAGGCCAAGATTATATGTACCCATAGTTTCTTGCAATTTTTCTGGAAACAGTTAATCACCAATCATATGGATGAACTGTGGGGTGGACTTTTTTTAGTCCTGTGGGCAATGTCCACCACATGTGCTCACCCTATGTACAATACCCATAAAAAATTTGAATCAAGCAACTACAGAAAGCAAAAACAGAGATATACTGTTGCATTATGCACCAACAGATCATGGTCTACACTGCTGGCTTGAAACCACAAGTAGAGCAAATACCACTGACCTTGATCTACCAACATAATATGGCATGACAGATTTAATGTATTTACTCACATAAACTGTATCCAAATGCAAACAACATAGACCCTGATCTGTCGTCACATAATGTGCCAGCAGATCAGGGTCTATGTTGTTTGTTCTACTGATTAGTCCTTACAAATTACACAGACCCAGATCTGCCGGTGCATTATGTGCTGGCAGATCTGGGTTTGCAGTTGGTATTGGATTATACACGAGTAAGTAAATACGGTAGGTCTAAGCAGTTAATTGTCTGAAAATTTACAAACCTCTTAATTCTGTCCAAAGCTCCCCAAACCAGTAATCAAGTTCCTCGAAATATGAATCTTCATAATTGTGTTCTTCATCAAACTTTTGCCAAAAAGTTTTTCTAACCTCGGTCAAGTTCTCTGACAGTTTGTTGCCCAAATATCTCGAGATAGTAATATCTTCCCATTCCAAACATGCTGAATCCCACATCTCTGTTGCATCATTTTGTTCACAATCTCCGCTACCCAATACAGGTTCAAAACCTTCCAAGATAACGGGGCATGAGCCACCATACATCACAGACTCACAGGCAATGTACCACTTGGCCAATATCATCTTTATAATGTTTACGACTGTAATCCGCAGACTGGTCCTTTTTTAATCTTTCACCCTACTTTTATGTCAAAATCGAAAGTGTTTTGAAGTCTCTAAGCTCCAGTAAGCTAAAACAGTGATCGAGTTCCAACTCAGGTCTATATAACCTTCATATTCCAGTTTACTTTCTCTGTGAAATGAATCTACATTTATTGATACAACAGATAAATGTATCATCCAAACATATGATAGGTCTTTTATGAAGTAAGTGCATGGACCACTATTGAGAAGCCATCTCCATCTTCTACAAAACTATAGGTAATATTTGTGAAATAAAATCATTAAAAATACTAATTTTGTACACATGATGAAAATTTATTATTCCCTCACCTATTCATAGCAGAGGGAATTACTATTACCGTTAGTCAATAACAAGTGTTAAGATCAGTGTATTCAATATAGTGAAAGTATTCATTTTAACCATTATGGATTCCTGAATACATTTTTTTTCTTCTATTAATACTGTCTCTCTATTTACAGTCAAAGTATATAAAATACAGACCTATAAACCAAAATGAATTTTTTTTCTTTCACAAGACAGGTGTAAAATCTATGGAAGTGTACTTCACAGAAAATAATCCACCATGATAATCCATGAGAAAAAAATGTCATGGTCAACATGCTGGGAGGAATCCTGTCGCATAAAATTCAAAGGAGGATCAGTTTCTCTCCTGTCCGAATGTGAAGTTAAAGCAAACAACCATAAATCCATAAATGCTGACTCATTTTTCATCATTTTCATTCCAAGTGTAACATTTTGTAGAAACAATAGCTGTGGTCATGAAATATTCCATCTGTCCATGAATATACACAAAAGAGCCTCAAAAACACAACTAAAGCAGTAAAACATTATCATTGCTATTCTCTGGTTCCAGATGAAAAAAGAACAAGAAGGCAACAATTATATATATATATCAACTACAACAAGTGAAAATCCAATCATCCATGAAGTTCCATCAATTAAAATAACAAGACTTGTGCCATTTTGACAGTGCATCTGTACATGTGTTAGTGCATATAGATATACAAGAAATGAAAAGAAAATACTGTTGACTATGCTCAGCTGAGGTATTCATGATTGATTGGAAAGACCGACTACTGATACCTTAATGACCATTCAATCATGTTACTCATGAAGTAGGAAGGTGTCCCATTTTTACGTGCGACCTATTTGCCCATGGCAGTCTTCTGGACAATTAGGTTAACCACTGTTGTGGTCCTTCATGTACAAAAATAGAATTATTGTTTTATTTCTCAAAGATTGATTGGTCTTATGCAGCATGGAGCAAAACCATGTAATTAGTTTTTGCTTTTGGGGGTTGGGGGTTGGGGAGGGGGGAAATTTGATTGGGCTAATTACCCAAAACTGCTTGGGTAAATTACCAAAAATTGGAAATTCTGCATGGTATTAAAATATATTATTTATTTTAAAAGTTGGAGCAAATTAATATATCTAACCCCTCAGCCACTGGTTTCATATGTCAATCAACTATTGCATGACAGAGATTCCATTCAACTGCTGACCTGAAATTCAATGGCCAGCTAGGTGCGAATCCTTACATAATTGGGTGGTCTGATATGACCTGACCCAACAGAGTTATGCAAATAGGTACAATTTACTATGTAACATAAATAATTTTAGCCCTTCAAACCTTTGACATTTTTAACCAGTTTTCATGAAATTTGTGGAATATACTTTAGAGTCTTGCTGGGAAATATTTTACAATAAACAATCCTGGTTTTAAAGAAATAGAATTGCTAGTACTGTATACTCGCGTAAAATCCAATACCAACTGCAAACTGCATAGACCCAGATCTGCTGGCGCATAATGCGCCAGCAGATCTGGGTCTATGCAGTTTGTAAGGGCTAATCAGCAGAACAAACAACATAAACCCTGATCTGCTGGCGCATTATGCAACGGCAGATCAGGGTCTATGTTGTTTGGATTTGGACCAGGCTTATATACGAGTATATACGGTAAGTAGGCAGAGCATTCTAAATTTTTCCAAAGGGTCATCCGGGATCAGAGCCTATTTTGGGACTCCAGCAAAATTCCAGGGTTAAACTTTGCATCTGTAACATTAAGTGTATGAAGTATGTGTAATGACTGTTCACAGTTTTGTCCTGAAGAAAAACACCAAATCAACAGTATCAGAACTTGTTTTGCAAGGCTCTATAGTGTATGCTCAATGTTTACACATGGTCTATTCTACAACTGAAAATTTACTGGAAATTACCCCCTGCGTTTAAAAAATGAGGGAGTTTTATGAATATAGGAGGAATTTAATGAAATAAAGGTAGGGGTTGAAAATAGCGTGCAATTTCTGCACCTTCTGTTCATATTGTTAGTGCAATTTTATAAACAAGCACACATCCTGCAATCACAAATCCTAGAATACACCCTGGCAACCCAGTCATAGGCTTTTTTAAAACTTTACTTTTAATTGGCATCATGTACCGGTAGCCAGTATTGCGCTGACATGATGTTAAACCCTACAACTAGAGGTGTATGTATGTGTAAGCATTAATCACTTACAAACATGATACAATGATGTCAATGTATGTACATTACACAGCCTTTAAGTGAAATATCTGTGACATTAACCCACAATTAATATGTTCTTTCTTTCTTTATAAATATTGTGTACATGTATAGAATATGTTATGTCCATTAGAGCCTCATGAGAAATTCGCTAGTACTGAGTTAAAACAAAGCATTTTATTATTATTATTATTATTATTATTATTATTACTTTTAAAACTTATAATAATAAGCACTTTTTATATTATAACAATAATTCAGACATCTTCCTGTACTATATTTCATTCAACAATACCCTTAATGTTGTCAAACACATACCTGTAATACTGGTGGAATAACAGACTGAGATTCTGTCGGAATGTTCACTCAAGCTGGCAACATGTTATGAAAATATTTAAAAGATATGGTCATTTGATCCAAAATATCACCAGAAAAAATAATAGCATAACAAATTTCTTATTCTGTGAGACACACAACTCAAGAAGACCCATGACAGAGATTGGTAAACTCCTGTGATAGTGTGAGATCACAGGTATGCCAACGTTGACAGCAAATTTCAGTATAATTTTGACCTCAGTCATGTAGACTCAATTTTTTTATATATTTTATTATATGTAGTTAAATCATCCAATACCCACTACACATGCTATATATACTTGCTTGTGAAAAAATCTGACTCGTGCAGATGTCAGTTCAAGTTAATATCCAGACATGCTAAAAATTAAACTTGAAGCCAAACATACCCAAAAATCTTCCCGAAACTGGCATTTTTGTTAAAGAACTAAATCTGATCTTATGATGTAAAAAGATGAGGGCAAATCTTAACCTAAAAGTTATATTATTATCGACAAAAAGAAGAATTTTTTTAATCAATATAATACTTTAGCAAGCACCAAATTTTCTGGCAGATTTTTCATTGTAAAATTATCAACTTCTAAAAGGGTCAGAGAGTAATTACCATATGTTTATTTTGATCAAGACAATCATTTCATACGCTGGTCGACTTACAAACAAGTAGATATGGTACACATCTCTCTTACCATATACTCTTTCGTATAAGCCGACATCAACTGCAAACTGCATAGACCCAGATCTGCTGTTACATAATGCACCAGCAGATCTGGGTCTCTGCAGTTTGTAAGGACTAATCAGTAGAACAAACAACATAGACCCTGATCTGCAGGTACATTATGAATGGCAGATCAGGGTCTATGTTGTTTGCATTTGGTTCAGGTTTATACACGAGTATATATGGTAACCTGCATGCAATCTTTTCTCATTGTTAAAAATTAAATGTTGATGATTCATTGTAGTCCGATATCAGGTGGTCAGAGAAGCTGCAAACTGTGAAACAACAGCCCAAATCCCCTTTTTTCATACCACACATGAGCAAAATGTGTGACCTTTTTCTTGATCCCTCCAAAAAAATTGAAATCAGCTAGTGATATGAAAATTGTCATGTCTAGATATCAAAGCATTGAGAGTACTAAATGGAGGGAACTTTTGTGAACATGTGTATTAAAAAGACCCTGTCCCAAACAAGAGGCCCAAGCTGACCTGATATTGCTTACCTGTTAGTTGACATATATCAGCTTGTAAATGCAAATTCAAACACATATTGAAATTGCAGAAGGGAAAGAAAAGCTTAGTGCAGATGGTTGCTACATTGTCCATTTCACTGAACCTTCCATACTCCAAGGGACCCCATGATATAATGCATAGGTCATGTGACTGGTCAGCACACAAGCCCAAGGTCATTTCATGTTTCTCCTACCAATGAATTTTTTCTCATTTTTTCTTGTGTTTAAATGTTTTTTCTAGGGCTAGGATTGCTTTTTTGTTTTTTTTCTAGGGCAGCTCTGGGGCTAGGATTGCCCTCTGGAAACCCACCACAACTATATCTAGTATCAATATGGTTGGTGACACAGAGGTTGAACCTAGTGGAGGCATAAATTGGCATAAATACCTACAAATCACCACCGCGTTTCGGCAAGCACGCCGATGTAAACTCCACCATGGAGGGGCTAGTCAACATTACTGATTGACATCTGAACAGCCAATGAATGAAGACCACCTATGGAAAGACGGAGACGTCAAGAGTGATTTACAACCGGATACCATTTGAAGAATCAGTCGTCTTTATTTCGATCATATTTGGACAATAAAAAAATTATTTCAGAAGGCTTGTATATTCAGTACACATTACTGTTTATAAAAGGTTGATCGACTTCTTTTGCAATAAGTTTATGATTTTAATTTATTTCAAAGAAATATGAACAAACTTATGCACTGACTTGACGAGAAGCACACATTGCTGAGCTTCTGAAGCAGAATAAATTTATCATTTTGTTCCAAAGGAAAGTAATTCTCTGACAATTAAAATCCAAATTGACATCCGCTTCTGCTTACCCCCCCCCCCCACAACAACAACAACAAACCTAAAACACTGAATTTACACTGAAATGCAAACCGAGTCCTTAGTCTTTAAGCAGTAACAGCAGAGTGACGAGGCTGAATATTATGACTCCATGTGTACTGTAAGGGACTGACCATTTAATATATGGGGTTTATATGTTGTTTTGTTTTTTTCGACCGGGATATTTTTTGTTCTTTAATCACAATATTTATTTATTTTAAGTGAAATATGGAACGGATTAACGTCTACTACAAAAATCAGAGAAAGACAATTGTTTTCATGCATTTAACCCCCCCCCCCCCCTTAGAAAATTCAATTGTCTCTCCCTAATAAAGACTTGACTTCAGCGGATGTTCTACAGAAATCAAGGCAGTGACGATTGTGAACACTGTTGTAAAATATTAACAAGGGTTTGCATCAAAGGATGATGTAAGTTTCAGCTTGGGAACAGTGTTTTTATCACACGAAGCCATCTGACTTAACGCGCGTTGTACTTTACAGCCGCAATTTATGGTCTGATCCTGCCATTAACAACGGAAGTTTGATACTTGTTAGTAATTAATCTGAACTCGGCTTATTACCGAAATGAAAAATAATATGGAAAATTCTAAAATCTGAGATGTTCTGAGATTTTAATTTCCAACAAGTTTAGAGCATTTTGCATGGATGTATTGTCTTCACGTGTATCCTATTATTTGCTCATTTTTCTACGGCAAAAATAAAAAAATAAAATATACTCTTTCAATTATTTTTACGCAGATATTAAAGAATGCAGTTTCCTGTTTGTGACTGTTAGAGCCTTTGGTTATTGAGCGTGTTTCTGTGCCTCGTCCCGCCCTGATTTAAACAAAATAATAAATATATCCCTTTTACTTTGGCACCCCCCCCCCCCCCCCCCGAAAATTCCTGCGGATGCCCATGAACACACACACGACTTTAGAGCACGTGCTCGGGAGTTCCTGTGCAGTGGTGGGAAAATTTCTTTCTCTTTTGCTCCATAACGCTATAATGTCTAGCACGTTATTACTTTTTTACCACTACTGAACGTTTCCAGATTTCAGTTTGTGTATGATGAGATTTATAATCAGTCAGATTTTAATATTTTAATTCTGACGACTGACTAAAAATGTCGACATGTCAAGCAGTGAAAAAAAAAAAATTTTGGTTAACATTAATAAGCATTTTAGCGTTATTTTTGAAACTCGCATTAGTGAAAAACTCTTCAAAACATAAGCAGAATCACGAAAAACTTTAATGGCAGGAACATCTTTTTGGCTTAGTGTGAATGAGGCAGCCGCTAATTGAAGAAAGCTAGCCAATCATGGAATACTTAAACTCTTACTGAAGCATGTACAACACCCCCCCCCCAAAAAAATGGTTTTTAATAGTAATAGATTACAAAGACTTGCGCAGTAGTGCTTTGGATTCCGTATTTTATGAGAGAGAGAGAGAGAGGGAGGGGAACTTTACTAAGAAGAGTTAATGATCTAAAATTATTAATCTTATTTTTCTGTATTATGCAATAGGAAAACGAACAGAAAAGAAAAAGTTAAACATTAATTTCATCTGATGCGCAAGTTTGTCAGATCAATGGCAAAGAAAACAAACCGCCAGAAGCGCTGCTGTTGTCCTTTTAGGTTTACAGTTAGCACATGAAATTAACACGTCAATATCAGCATTGCTGATGGCTTCTCTTGTGCTAGGTTACTTGCACGTGTCAACTACATGTATCTAGGATGACCTTTTGCGGCCATTTGTGATTTAAAAAAACCCGCTACTTGGGTAATTAATGCAAATTAGTACAGTTTAAAATAAAATAACGATGTGAAATCTTAATATTGCTTTATTTAAGCGATTGGATGTCAGAAAAAATCGTACAATATGTGAATGAGTACTCATGCATGGAGTAACCATCGGAACTTGAGCGATTTTGTTTCACTTCAGTCAGGGGTGACTGCAGCTTTGTTATTAATTTGTTCGATGTTTATCGTTCTTTTCATTGCAGGTAGTACAATATCACTGACTTTCATATGATCATTAAAATTTTGTATTGAGTTTACTGAAAAAGAAATAAGGATATGAATGCATGTTTAGATTCCGATAACACAGTATTAAAGAGAAAAAAAATAGATTCATTGCACAAAATGTAGTATTAATACAGTTTGCGAGGCATTGTCATTACGTTATCATCATCTAAAATATGATTTGGCACTATGTATCGTATATTATCTTCGTTAGAACAAGGAAATATTTATAATTAACTGAATTACTACGTTTTTTTCAGTATCAAAAAGTTAGCAAATTGCTCCCCAGAGGGATAACGATGTAGATAAATCGGTGCCCCCCCCCCCACCTCTCGTCTCTCTCTCAACCTCTGCTTGCATGTGTGATAAACAGTAAACCACGCCCATATTATCGAGACCACGTCCGCTCCGCGGTGGTGATCGGATGCGACTCCGCGAGAAAGCGTGGTGTGCAGGGCTATTCTCCGCGACAACTCCATCAGGATGCGTGGAGTGATGGTGGAGGGGTTTTTCTTAATCCTCTCCACTCACTCTCCACCCCCACCGCAATGCGTGGGGTTCCGAAAAATCAAGTGAGCGGTACTGTAAGTCGATGTGGAGTATAAGACGAAGCCAGATCAACACCTTGGCTTCGTCACTTTCGCTAGTAACTTCCGGTTTCATGAATATTAATGGTATCACTATGCTATTCCAGATTAATTGGGAAAATGATTAATATGGTCTGTACATGTATTATTTATAGGTATTATTTATTGGTACATTGTATGCAACGATTTTCACGTACAAAAAATTACATTAACATAATGTAAAGCAATTACAATGACATAATCCATATATAAGTCGATTCGGAGTATAAGACGAAGCCCCGACTTCCAGGTAAAAAAGTATCGACTTATAGGCCAGCAAATACGGTACATCTCTGTTTCATGCTGCCCCTCCATACTGCATAATTTACGAAACTGTAAAAATTCATTGTAAACCATTTTTTTTTTTTTTATTTAGCCAAAAGTCAATCATGCGTCTTCCTTGCTTATTTATTAGCAAATGATCACCATTTCTGATCATGATCAATTGGGCATAAAGGGACAATGACTAACATGAATGGTTATCTTTGACATAGATTTAATCATGTGTCAGGCAAGCGCTTTCAATGATGTTGAATCAGAAAAAGCAAGCATTTCCTATGCTTAGACTAATCTGTTCTGCATGGAAAATGATAATCTTATGAATGAATTGTCTCCAATGGAATATGATGATGTATTATACTTTTAACGAACTGCAGGTGTTGATTCCTGTATGGTGAAAAATCTGGCTACCAGTTTCTATTGAAACCCCTGCATATGAGGGCTTATTGACACAAGCTTACATACAAAATCTGACCAAATTCTGATCAGAAATAGGGTCTCTGGAGTGTTCACAAGCTCAGTTAATCAGATGCAAGATCACTTAATTAATAAGCATATGAACTCGTCTGAGGTCTTGATGATATAAGCTTACATACCAAATCTGATAAATATCGGCTCAGAAAATGGCCATGAAAAGTGTACACATATCATTATAACAACTGGGTTTTCTCTCATTCCACAAAGTTCCATATATTGTTTTTACTTTACAGTAATTATGACAAAGGAGAGTGAACAGTGAAAGCAGAGGGGATTTCAATGAAACCGCAGGGCTTGAAATTAACATAATTGTCTTAGATGCCATGAGGACTAGTATAATGTATAATCCACTAGTCCTCCAGTTTTTTGCTAGTTCCCATGAAACAATTTGCTATTACTACTGTGAAATTAAAAATACTTTATATCCAATGATAATTTGGAACTATTTCTCACCACAAACAAAACAGTATAAGTAATTTTGTAAGCTTTTCTTTCAAATCAACACAAAATGATGCAAAAACTGTCAAATCTACCAGTAGTTGATTTTCATTATTTTGGCCAAAAAAAACTTGTACATATCAGAAAGACTCAAGAAAGAAATTGACTTGACATGGGGTTAATAATGAATGTATAATTAAGTATTCTCATAGCTGAAAATCTGCTTCCACATGTACAATACCTTTTACAAGTATATTACATGCATGTTTTTGCAAATACTGAATCAACTAGTTTTACTCATTGGTATGCAAAGTCATTTGTTTTGTAAGTTGGTACAATACCACGGAGCCACGGTGGCTCAGTGGTTAGTCTGCTGGACTCACCACCGAAAGCGTGCAGGTTCAAATCCTACCATCAGATCAGCCTGGGTCAGCTAACGTGCTATGTCATTGGGCAAAGCACTTTACTCCAACTGCCTTGCCACCAAATAACCTACTTGTGTTGCCGTTCTGTAAAGCACCAAACTAAACCAAACCAAATAATACCACGATTTACTCTGACTCTGTTCTATTTGGAAGTAGTTTGTATGCATGCAAAATAAGAAAACTGGCTAGTATTGTAAACAATTACCGCTTACCAAGTGAGTTGGAATTGATCTTCATTTGTGTACTATATTATCAAGGTCCTCTTAACTAGGAGACCTATTTAACCAATGGCAGCATTGGAAGTTTTATTATTCTTATGTATCACTTACCTGCTATTTATATAACATTTGTCTGTTACAAAAATGAGCTTTATAAATGAGATTTAGTCATAGTCATTAAGAGTATGTATTATGATGTCCACCATTTTGGACAGGCAGTAATGATTGCTAGTTTCATACATGAAGCTTTAAGGTTTTAAATGTTAACTATTGTTTTTACAATATGTATTTGTTGAAAAATGATAAAACCAATTCGCATTTGTATGATTTTCACGAAATTACAGTTCTGTACATGCAGAAATTATTCTCCAACAAGAATGGAGGGATGGGGGAGTTGCGAACATTTTTATTTGCCAGATGGGCTACCAAAATTATAAAATGCACTAGAGCAATGCTAAATTTACTAACCTTGGGCTAGCAGAATACCATAAATTTCAAGCCATGAACTGTGCAACATATTGTATTAATTTCAAAAATGTGGACTATATGGTCAATCTTGTTATTTTTTTATTTTCCTGTTTAATGATTAAATAACTGGAAATTCATCACTGGTCTAGAGAATACAGAAGCAATGGTCTACCATGGGTGAATCCAAGTTTGATATATGATTGCACAATGATGATTTACTACCATTTATACTCGCGTACAAGGCGATACCAACTGCAAACTGCATAGACCCAGATCTGCCAATGCATTATGTGCCAGCAGATCTGGGTCTATGCAGTTTGTAAGGACTAATCAGTAGAACAAACAACAAAGACCCTGATCTGCCGGCGCATTATGCAATGGCAGATCAGGGTCTATGTTATTTGCATTTTAACCCAAATTATAGACGAGTATATACGGTAGTTCATGGTCCTGCTTCATGAAAATGTTAACTACATACAATCCGCACAATAAAGATTTATCAGATTATTTTTTCATTGAAAAATGTGACAACTTATCTGTCCGCTATACACCGACAATCCATTTACCAGGTACCAGTACTTTTTTCCCCACCTTTAGGTATTTGAGCCTTGAACTTGGGCAACTTTGAACAGTTTTGATGTAATCTTTACGATTGATGAGAAC
Organism: Margaritifera margaritifera; assembly: GCA_029931535.1. Classification (NCBI taxonomy): domain Eukaryota; kingdom Metazoa; phylum Mollusca; class Bivalvia; order Unionida; family Margaritiferidae; genus Margaritifera; species Margaritifera margaritifera. The sequence goes on from JAQPZY010001488.1 coordinate 863,308, forward strand.
TTTGACTTCAGGCAATTTTCCCTTCCAAGAGAATACATCATTAGTGGTCTCAAATGTCATGTGTAATGACCACAGTTATTTGACTTGTGATCGGTTAATATAATGTTCTTTCAAGGACAACTGGAGCTGAAATTCTGGGCAAATCACTGTATAGCATTTAGTCATATTTTTATTCCATACCAGCAAACATTCTGCGGCATGTTCAAAAAGGTTTATGTAAAATTTACCAATATTTGTCACCCTGGTACAAAATAGTAACCCTATATTAAGTGCAAGTTAATGGTTTAGTGCTTGGTCTAATTTATATCCCCTGACAAGTTCAAATCAACAGAAGAACTGACCAGCTGATGTCAATTTGTCAAGTTATGTAAGTGCTATGGAACTTTCCTCAATATCGGACACTGAACAAAAACAAAGAAAAAAAATTCACAAAATATGACCACTCAAGGGTGATACTAGAACCCCATTTTCTAATGTAATTGCTATGCAAGGCCTTTCTCTCATGTACTATACACAGCTATACAACTCTTAGTTGGCTAGCGACTTATGGATGGTCCTATAATATGGTTTTGTTCACTATAGCACACTCAGCACTGGATGAAGAAAACCTGATACCTTGGAACAAATAATGTTCACAACCCTGGAGGTACAGTGGGTAGGTGTAGTTCAAGCAAAAAGGGTTGATCTCTCTCTCTCTCACTCACACAGACACACACACACAAAATTGGGACTCTAGCACACACTAACAAATACATAACTGGGATTCTCTCTCTCTCATTCATTCATATATATATGCAAAAAATATGGTTAGGACATGGTATTTCTCTCAGTAAATGACAAAAACAAAGAAATAATTTAAATGTAAGTATTCTTGAAAAAACATTTTTACAATGTTATGGAAATAATTTATTACTGTTTATGCCAGGAATGTAATTTGCATTAAAAACTGAATATATTAGAATTATGAAATTACTTCTCCCAATATTATCTCCCAATATTATCCATCTCCTATTTTTATTAGCATGCAATATCCCCCCCCCCCCAATACATGCAACTTAAAAATAACCTGATTTTTAAGTTAAGTGCAACTAATTCCTGATAGCTAAATAACAAAACACTGATTTTGATGTCTAATTATTGGCCACTGCATCAAATGCTTATGTAGAAACTGCTTTAATATTAAGTAGGAATCACGCATGATAAAAAGTAACTGCTTGTGGTTGCTATTATTTCATGCTTTCGAAAGTATTTTATCAAGGTAATAAAACGAAATTATCATCCAACAATCCTATTTTTTTTAAAAATGCTGTTCTGGCTCAATTATGGTGACAGCTGAATGCAGAGGAGACTGAGTGATCCTAAATTCTCCAATTTGTAGAACTGAAAAAGGTGCGCAAGCCACAAGTTCTTCATACAAGCTGAAGTCTCACTGTTTGTGGAGGACTGTTTTGTTTATGCTCAATTAATGCGAGTTTAAATCGTCATTTCATAAAAATTATGTTTCAATGCCGACATTTTCAATTTTTTAAAGAGGTACAACATTCCACTTTTCCAAATGTAACTCGAACTACGTACTGTATATACTCGCATATAATCCGGGTCCAAATGCAAAAAACATAGACCCTGATCTGCCATCGCATAGTGCGCCGGCAGATCAGGGTCTATGTTGTTTATTCTACTCATTAGTCCTTACAAACGGCATATAGACCCAGATCTGCCAGCGTATTATGCGACAGCAGATCTGGGTCTATGCAGTTTGCAGTTGGAATAGGCCTATACAGCAATTCCTAATTGCATTTTTTTTGTCATGTTTAAAATAAATGTGAGAACAATAAGAACATGCCTGTCTGTGGTTGCATTAGTGCATCTGTCACCTTGAAGCTCTTTCTACACATGTAAATCAGAGACTTAAATATTTTGGAATATGATGTGCAAAACAAATTTGGATTCATTCTTGCAATGGGGCTGGGGAGGACCTGGAGAGAGGGCTATAATATGTTACATTAACCTGTGCTGGTCTATTGCCCCAATAAAATCAACTGAAATGACCATTCAAACATAAAATTTTAACGGAGTTGTCATTAATGTTTTTAATAGATGGTGGCATATTGGAGGTCAGATCGGCACATTTTCATTTAGGACCAACAAGACATCACATGAAATCTTGAGGAGAAAACCCTCTAAATTTGTATACATGCCTATCTTTCATTTCAGTTTAGAAAGAATTTTAAATCAGTTGAAGTTGTAAGCATATGTTTATGAAAATGCAATCATGCTATAATAAAAATTAAGATTGATTACACTGTTTCTTTTACCATAATTGATTAAATTAAAATTAAATGTACTTTTAAAACAAGAAGGTCAAAGCCTGCATGTCAAGCCCATGATCAAAGCATTGCTGTAGAATATGACCTTGACCCAAGGGTCAAAAGGTTGAGTGAGTATGTTGTAGAATGAGCTACATCTTGAGCCATTCAAAACATGAAGAATATCCATCTTGGGTTTAGAAAATAAAAGCAAATGAATAAACCATAACAAAATCCGAATATAAATTTTCTATAATTTTGCCCTTGGCCGCAAGGAGAAACAGGAGAGTGAGCATGTCACAGAATGAACTTTCTAAGTTTCTTAATAATTCATCCCAAATATGAAGAAAGTCCATTAAGATGTTTAAAAAAAAATGTTAATGATAAAACTTCAACAAAACCTTAACACAAATTTTCTTTGTCATCTTGACCCTAAGGCTGCTATGTTTTGCTTCCCACTAACATGGGTCTGACAAAAATGTCGGATTACAATTACTTGTAATTACTTAAAAAATGTAAGTAACTGAATATTATAACTACTGATTATGATTGCCTCAAGTCTGGTTTCTGACACAATATATCATATGATTTGCTCCATATCAAGACTGCTGCACAATCCTGTCAAGTTATTTGCAATTCAATGTATCAAACTTTTCACTCAGAAATCTGCAAGATGATGACTGGACAATAATGATGAAGAATTATGATGAAAATGAAAACTAGTTAAGTACCTCTATAACAATTATAAATCCTATTACAATTATAAATCCTATAACAATTATAAATCCTATAACAATTATAAATCCTAAAATATTCAGAACAAATCAACATAACAATACTACACATATGATTGGATCCAACCAAATTGTATCCATGAAAAAACAGGGGTGGCATTAAAGATTTTTTAGCCTGGTTCCATTTTTGGGTTTTCTGGGTCCAAGGGAATATTTAAATCTGAAATTTTGAGGGTTTGGTTCATTACATTAAAACATCAGATGTAGATGTCAGATTTGGCTTGACGGACACTATCTCTCAGTGAGCTAGCCCTCTCTAGAAAAAAAAAAAAAAAAACATTTTTCAGTCCCGTTGTGGGAATGATCTCTTGTAATTTACTCTTGTCACCATGAAGCTTATGATTGTGTTCATCATTACTAATGCAAGCTTCTAGATAACTGACTGGTTTTCATTCATCTTCACAGATTTATAAAGAGGGAATGCAGTCCAGTGCAGACTGGTCTTACCTTGCGAAAATGTCAAGTTCAGAAAGTGTCAACATTAAAATAAACAAACGTGGAATTTATCAATGATAACCGATGGGCATGAAAATTTACTCGTGCTGGAAACAGGCCACTAAGGGTGTCCTTCAAGTATTCAGCCGAAAAAATAATATACCTACATGGTCAAGAACTTAATGTTTTGCGCAGAAACAATTTTTAATTTTTCAGCTACAGTGAACTTGATCTTTTTACCTTTTAACCATAAGATTGACAGGCTTCTTCCTTGCCAAAAATGCAAGACATCCTCAAAGTTTGGTCTAGGTCTGTGACGTAAAACTAATGTCATCATGTGGGTCCATTTTTCTTCTTCTAGTCACAGTGACATTACCGTCTGACCTTTTGACCACAAAATCAACAGGTTTCTTCCCACATCAAGTGCAAGCCATGCACAAAGTTTGGTAAAGGTAGATTGTGTAAAACTACAGTCGCTGTGTGGAAACAAGAAAGATAACAGATGGACGAAAGTACAGACAGTCATAACATCATATGTTCTGCCTTATGGTGAATGTATAAAATGGGATGCAGATATCTCCTGCATATAAATATTCGGGAATTAAAAAAAATAAACAAAGGTATTTTTTTTGGTGTAATTTTTTTTATAGAAATTAGTGTAAATCCTGCAATTGCCTCTTCTAGAACAGACATTACTTATTTTCATTTTGTGAACTTGGTCGCTGTCTCATTGATTGTGACTCAAATCCCTGTCTTCTGGACTGTGAATTGAGTCCCTGTCTTCTGGACTGAACCGAGTCCATGTCTCATGCACTGTCAATAGTTTAAATGTTTACTGGGTACTGTGGACTTCTCTCTGTCTACAGGGTACTGTGAACTAGTCCCTGCCTCATCAACTGTGAACTGAGTCCCTGTCTTATTGACTGAATTTGGCCTCTGGGTTCATGTACTATGAAATGAGTCCCTGTCTCATGAACTGAGAACAGTTTTCAACCCCTGCACTAAATCATAGCTTGAATCATAGAAAGCAAGGGAAAGTACATTTAAATAACAGTGTAAAAAACAAGTAACTTATCCTAATATATACCTGTAAAAGGTAACAGACATACAATTTTGCTGTACCAACACCTGAAACTTCATTTTTTTTCTGCATCAATAAATGTGATATTGTACAAGTATTGGAACTACTTGTATGAGACAAACAAAATCATGATAATTGTTCATGTATTATGTTATAGTGTAACTACCTGTATGAGACAAACAAAATCATGATAATTGTTTATGTATTATGCTTCAAGTACTGTAAACTACCTGTATGAGACAAATAAAATCATGATAATTGTTTATGTATAATGCTACAGGTATTCTAACTACCTGTACGAGACAAACAAAATCATGATGATTGTTCATGTATAATGCTTGGAAGACTAATACAAAGAATATTCTATGGCAATTTTAAAACTTACCTTTCTTAAACGCTGGAACATCCGATCCAACATTGAAAGTCACTGATCGCCTCAGTCCATGAAAAACTCTTGGCTTTTGATGCATTCCTTGAATCATTTTGAGTGAAGGATCAGCACATATTTAAAACTTTATAAATAATCCCTATTTTATTTTTGTGTGCTCTGTTTGAGGTGCATGATTATTCCATGGTTTAAATGCAAAGAGAATATCTTGACATAGTTGGCAATAATACAGAAATGACTTTTGGAATGTACAATAATTTACTTCCAGATAAGCAAATTGTGCTAGTAATTTTTCAAATTATCAAGGCAATGTATGCTTCAAGAAATTTTCTTCTTCAACTACCAACAGGATGGCAAATAATCTAATACTTGCCATGTTAATACCTTTGTACCAGTTTTCCTCAATTAGTTTTACTATGCAGAAAACCTTTAGTTTAACATAAATTCGATAAAAGGCACACAGAACATATCAGTCGTTGTTGAAATACACAGCCCAAATCTATCAAATTGTATACAGGTATACAGGTAGCCACTGTTACCTTTTTTTTTTGACCTTTGCATCCCTCCCTTGATTGAATGAGTACAACATGAATACTACTACTACTGAAATATTCTTCCTATTGATTGATAAATTCCTTACTGATGTCACATTCCTCACCTAGCTCAACAACATAAGAGATAGTCATCTATGATTACACACAAAAAAAATGTACTCCAACACCTATAAACTTCATGCTTCAGTGGTGTGGTTAGAATTAAGAATTGTTACTGCACAATCTTACAATGCTATAAGCAATCACAATGCTGCCTGACATTAAAAATGTGGCAGAAATAATAATATCCTGTTTTCACCTTGAATAAACCTAACTGTCCAGTTTTCACCTGTAATAAATTAGCAGTCAGTTGGAGGGATAGCCCTACTGGTCAGTTGAATAATCAATAAGAGCATATCTAAGCATTAACCATTGTTACTACATCAACAATACAACAGGCCTGGCATCTCTAGCAAGGATGAAGTGCACTCTCCACAATCTATTACTGGGTCCATTAAACACTAGCATGAAACAAAGTATTTCACAAAACATGAACCTTTCCTCAAACTGGCAAAAAAAAACTTGTTTTCTTATTGATCATGAGTTCTTTTCAATATGAAGAGTGACTTATTGCAAAATTGCAACATGCAATTGAAACGAAAATGCCAACAGTATTAAGCCAATGATAGCACTGGAAGTTACAGTGAAACCCCGCTATAACGCGCCCCGCTATAACGAGAATTCGGATATAATGCGATCGTGGCGTGGCTCCCAAAATTTCATATATTCATTCGCATATGAACATTTTTTGTGTGTGCAAAGTATGAGAAATAGTGTATAAAATGTGTATATTACAGTATCATTTTGGGGAAGAGATCCCGTATGAATTCGAGTATAATACGTTTGTGGCGTGGTTCCTGAAATTTTATATGCATGTACATGTATTTTTCTCGTACACGGAAAAAATATAGTTTTTTTTTTAAGTACGAGAAATAGTGTATAAAAAGTTTATTATCATTTTGGGGAAGAGATCACGTATGAATTCGACTGTGGCGTGGCTTCTGAAATGTAACAATTTCACCAATTTCTTGAAGTGTTATGCCAAAATAAACATTTTCGGAAATGTTACTTATTACTGATCCATGAGTAAAGCCAGTAAGTCTTCTCTGTATTTGTCTTCAATTCATTATGTATACAATCATTGCTCAAACAATAGCCGACATGTTTTTCTTCTTTAACTGCATACACAACCGAGCATCAGACAATGTGGTGGTTGATAAAAGATTCTCACGATTTAATAAACATCAAAAAACGTAAGCCGCCAACACGTGCGCTGGACTTCAATTCATCCTGTATACAATCATTGCGCAAACAATAGCCGACTTATGTTTCTTCTTTAACTGCATACACAACCAAGCACCAGACAATGCGGTGGTTGATCAAAGATTGTCATATGTGGGTGCTTATGTAGAGACTGAGCTTGGGCGGAAAGATCAAAGATTGTCATTTGTGGGTGCTTATGTAGAGACTGAGCTTGGGCGGCAAGATCACAGGGAGTTCAAATAACCACTCTCTGTTACTTAGCACTGAACAAGTACAGCTGTATCAAACTCGTGGCTCAATCAAAGGGTTGTCATGTGGGAAAACAAAGACGGATCGATATCAGATAGTAAACGGTGTTGATACCCTATTCATGCTATACATTAGACGTATATACGTTGTTCTCTGAAAAAAGTAAAATATAGTAAAACCCCGCAATAACGCGACCCCGCTTTTTCCGCGATCGAATTTTATGGACCCCAAATATCGCGTTATAGCGGGTTTCACTGTATTCACATCTCCAGTGCACCTCCCACCGGGCAAAGGATGTTCTTGAACTTACAAACAGTTATTATATTAAACTAAAGTAATATGCTCTTTATTCTTACATTGGAGCCATTTACCACTACCATGAACAAGCTCAGTGTATACCCTTCTTACTAATGGTGTAGCCCTTTCAAGACCGCAAAAGAAAAAAGAATCAAATGCTCTCGTTTCCTGGCAAATAAATAAATTGCTCCTACCCAATGATTGGCCACTTCTGCTCACTCTCACCGGAATGAAAACAAAGCTGTACTGCTTTCAGTCCATATACACTTGCCAGATCATATCTCGTTTAAAGGAAACTTCAGTTTGAATCTAGAGATACAAGTGAAAATTGCACAATCTAAAGAATTCCAAGAGACTAAGGTCATTTACTTTGTATTTGCCTCACCAATGATGTTTTTCTTCAATAGATCAATTTAGCGTGTTGCTGTTGCCAACACTCGTGTATAATGTTAGTGCTCTAGATCAACGGTGTATTTGCATATTTTATGACAAAAACTGACTAAAAACACAAAGAAATTATTTAATGTGTTCAAAAATTATGCAAAACAATTTAATTTTAACCATTTAGTCCAAAGCTGTCTGCATATTGCTTCTGCTGTAAGCACAGTCCCTATTTATTATGGCGCATCTCATCAATATACACTATACAAATGGGACAAGTTCCAAATGATAGTCCCTAATGACGGTAAGAACACTCACTCAAACACTGAGCTATAAAATCAAATGCACCCTGAATTAATCTTAGTCTTATGTATTTTAAATGGCATAATTAATGTCTTGATGATTAAGATTCAGTCTTGTATCACAAGTTTGTGTTTTCAAGTGTTTACAACATAGACCACTGAATTTTTAACAATGCAATTAGTTTCAAACCACTGAATACAATACTCAGTTTCAAACCATCGAGTAAAATACCCAGTTTCAAACCAATAAGTAAAATACCTAGTTCCAAGCCACTGAGTCAAATACCCAGTTTCAAACCACTGAGTCAAATACCCAGTTCCGAACCATTGAGTAAAATACCCAGTTCCAAACCACTGAGTCAAATACCCAGTTCCAAACCACTGAGTCAAATACCCAGTTCCAAACCACCGAGTAAAATACCCAGTTCCAAACCAATAAGTAAATTACCCAGTCCCAAAACAGTGAGTAAAATACCCAGTTCCAAACCAATGGTAAAATACCCAGTTCCAAACCAATGAGTAAAATACCCAGTTCCAAACCAATGAGTAAAATACCCATGTCATGAATTTCTTGTCTAGAGATCTGATATATGGTTATGTGGTGCTTCACATGGACAGAAAATCAATGGCATTGACAAACCGCTGGCAATAAGGCAGTTAGCTCAAGAAAGGAAACAAAAAAGCAAAGAAACAAATATACATGTATACATTAAAACAAATATACATGTATACATCGAAACAGGAATAAACAAGAAAAATACAGATAGCAGTCTTGTAAAAACAAAGGTATAAAGCCTGATTTCCTCTCAAGATAAGTGAACTGGGTCAAATTAACTGATGCAAATATGAGACATCTGGAATTGATTTATCAAATCAATTTATAATTTGCACTATATTTAACTGAACTCCATGTGAACTGAAAACCTCTTCATATATGTTTCTCATCAAATCTATTGACAATCAAACAATAGAGAGGTCAAAGCATACCTTCCTGCATCTGTATGTACGTATGTATGTATGTATGTATGTATGTATGTATGTATGTATGTATGTATGTATGTATGTATATATGTATGTATGTATGCACGCACACGTGCGCTTTTGTTTTTTTCTTGCTTCTAGCCAGTTTGGGGAAGTAGTCCAAGCTTTTTAATATAGTTTTTCAGTTAATTTTAGTTAAATATGGATACCAAACAGGACTAAACAAAGTCCTCTCTCTAACTGACCCTGAGGCAAAGTGGGAATTTTCGGGTTTTGTCCCAGAAGACTTAGCAGCTTTTTTGGTCAAATCATTTGTCAATGGGATACTGTCTCTAAAAAAAGTAAAATGAAAAGCAAAGTCAAGTCAGTAGTGATGAAAGTTAACAAACACAAATCTGGTAATGGCACAGACATTAATAAGGCCTGTATGTCATCAACAGCAATGCAAAAAGATAAATTAAAGAAGCAAATTCTAAGAACTTATTTGATTTAAAAAACCTATCTGAGGATGATATTTTTTATTTACAAGCAAAGTTATGCCTTCTTAATACTGCGCACTGCAGTTCCTGTATATGGTTTGTAAATAGGGTGAGGCCATCAGCAAACTATAGGTTGGGCAGTAACACTGTTTATGTGCCAGCTGCTTCTTTTTGGTGTTGGGGCTACGGTAGTTCATGCCTGTCTTGTCTAAAGCCTTTGTCAGTACACAGTCAATGAGGACTCCAAAAAGCATATCCCTGTCTCACTCCAGTGTCAATATTGAAAACTTTTGTTCTCTGACCTACAACTCTCACACAGCAAGAGGAACCAACATATTTTTTATGATGTTGACAATTATTTCTGGTACATGTATTCCAAAGATTCTTATGAAACAAAGAGATTTTATGTGTACTGTGTCAAATGCAGCTTTGAAAAAATCAATAAAGTTGATGACACTGGGTAGTTGACTCTGCATGCGCTTTTCTATTATTTGATGTAGCGAGAATATTTAGTCAGTGCATGATCTACCTGGAAGGAATCCTGCCTTGTTCTCTCCGTTTTTTTTTGTGTCTGTGATATCACGTACACAAAGAAGACTTTGCCAGCAATTGATAATAATGTAATGCCTCTGTTATTATTACAATATGTTGTGTCTCCCTTCTTAGGGTGACATACTACTTCACACTTCATCCAGTCCTGTGGTGGTTCCTCCATTGTCCAGGTACAACAATCTTGGTGTAGCCACTTGAGAATGGTTGAGCCACCATCACGGGTAATTTCTGCTGCAATGCTGCCCATTCTTGGTGCTTTCACTCTTTTAAGGCATCATGCTGCTTTTTTTCTACCTCTTCTTCTGTTGGTTTATTCAAGATCTTCAGGTTGACTTAGTTGTGGTTCTTCTGTTGTGTCTCCATTCAGAAATTCATAAAAATATTCTGCCCATCTCATCCGTCAGCCTTCTTCATCTGCTATCAGTTTGTCTTTTTTGCCTTCAATCAATTGATCTCTATTTCCCTTATAATCTTCAATCTCATTCTAAATACCGTTTGTACTCGCATATAATCCGGGTCCAAATGCAAACAACATAGATCCTGATCTGCTGTCGCATAATGTGCCGGCAGATCAGGGTCTATGTTGCTTGTTCTACTGATTAGTCCTTACAAACTGCATAGACCCAGATCTGCCGGCGCATTATGTGATGGCAGATCTGGGTCTATGCAGTTTGCAGTTGGTAATAATGACCCCATATTCTAAGCATTTGTGAAGGATTAGGGGCATTATTTGAATAAATCCAGAGGCTAAGCATGTATATACCCAACATTTATTGTACAGGATTATTAAAAAATTTTGCTTGCAGAGAACAAAATAGCCTACATTAAACTATGAAAAGCTGTTTATTGCTCCAGTTTTTTTTTTTATATGATCTAACTCAGCCAAGTAACTTGATTAAAGCCAGGCCCCATGATACTAGTGAACATTTTCCTTTTCTTGAAAGAGCACCTGAAACCCATACAACAGAATAACATGCTACGAACATATGCTCTGCCTCCAGCTTTACTCAAATAATGACTCTCTTCCTACTCAAATGCTTGTATGACGGGTTATTTTACTCATCTTATTTATGATGTATTGTTAATAATATACCAATTTATTGTTAATAATATACCAATTTATTGTTCCTTTCTTTGTTTAGTTGCTATAAGAGGCAAGAAGAATTTAGATAAAAGGCTGACTCTGTATATACTTTTAACTGTTCTTGATGTCATTTGTTTCCAAATTCTTGTATAGCATGGGTTAGAAGCTTGGTCATTTGTAACAAAGAACTAAATTTACCAAGGCAATTCTCTTTTTTGCAAGCCAATAAGCAGCAGTCATAGCACAATTTTATTATGTTCTGTACAGCATTTTGGAATTCAACTTACCTATAAGTGGCACTGACTTGATGCATGTCCATCTAATGTGATAGTATGAAAATTATCAGTACCCTTAGTGATCCAACTGTTTTATGTTGGGAAATACAAAATGCACATTTCATTACCTTCTTCTGATGCTAAAAAAGTGGCCATGGTGAATACTGTGGTATATTCAGTCATTTACATTTATCTTTTTTGCTATATGACTTCAGTTTAGGATCCGGAAAGGATAGGTTAGTATCCGATAATGGGTCTGATGACAGCGAATTCTCCTTGGACTCTTCATGTAGGGTATCATTCATTACTGTAGGTAATTCAGGCTGGAGAAAATCAGAGCGATTCTGGTTTGCTTTCCCTATTTTGGACATTCTACTTATCTCTCGTTCAAGGTTACATATGAACACATAGTATGACTAGTCATCATTCAGTACATGTTGTAAGTAAGCCCTGGTATGACTGGTACAAGTCCGGTAAAAAACATTGGAATCCAAGTGCTTAACGTTGTTCTTTATGTATAGAACTGTCAAAAACAGGTTTAAAACACAGTCTGACACATCGTTAGGTAAAATTAGTACCGATTTGTTTCAATTTGGCTACACTGATGCACCTATCAAAATATGCCTTCGACTGAACTCTGGTGAGCCTACATTACTCATTAGAAAGACCAATGTATTCAACATGAGATTGTACACACCTGCTTGATTTGTTCTGACTTCGGACAAACCACAGTTTTAAAGTAAATTCAATCAGCAAGTATTTTGATTAATCACATTGCCAATTGTCATTACCAGAGCATACAACTGATGAAGTAAGAAAGTCATATCAAATGAATACAATCAGACGTCATAAAGCAATTATCCCCCTATCTGTAATTTTGTCTGTGCTTGTATGTATGTACATATCTATGTATGTATGCACACATGGATGTATGTTTATTCCTCTTTTTGTTCATTTGTTGCATTCACAGCCTTGTGGCCCATGCTGTATCTATTATCATGAACTTTTTATCACTCTACCCCAACAACTTTTATCTAGGCAAAGAACAACATACCATATATACTCACATACAATCTGGAACCAACTGCACACTGCATAGACTCAATCTACCATCGCATAACGTGCCGGCCGATCTGGGTCTATGCAGTTTATAAGGACCAATCAGTAGAACAAACAACACAGACCCTGATCTGCTGTAGCATATGCACCAGCATATCAGGGTCTGTGTTGTTTGCATTTGGACCCAGCTTATATGCGAGTATATACAGTACGCCACATATACATGTGTCTATCCACTACTAAACTTATATGTCAGGATAGCAATCCAACTACTTTTTATGGATAACCTGGGCAAGGAACATGTTGGAATGCTGTCATATACTTTTTATTAATTAAGTTTTGGGGTGCATGAATAATAAAAGAAATAATTAAAGATAAAAATATCCATAATAATTTGAAGCCAATAAGTACAAATATTTACACTGTCTTATTATGAATACAAAGTTTCTGTGAAAACTATGATTATCAAAAATTAATTATTGTCTTTTAAGAATGGATGGTGTATAAAAAATTAGTGAACACTAAAAATTGTAGACAATACAATACATATTATGTTATAGCATCACTCCAGCAAGGTAATTCAGGACCAAAATATCCTAATGATATTATTAGTTTCAGCAGTCAGGTGAAACTCAGAGAAAGAAAATAAAAATGAAATACTGTATATACTCTCTTAAAAACCAGGTCCTACTGCAAACAATATAGACCATGATCTGTCATCAAATAATGCACCAGTAAATCAAGGTGTACGTTGTTTGTTTTACTGATTACTCCTAACAAACTGCATTGACCCAGATCTGCTGGAGCATTACGTGATGGCAGATCTAGGTCTATGCAGTTTGCAGTTGGATCCGACATGTAAGCGAGTATAGATGGTACACACTAATTGCAGGTAATAATAAAATTTTAATAAATATAGGTAATAATAAAATTTTAATAAATATAGGTAATAATAAAATTTTAATAAATATAGGTTTTCTGATGTGTTTTTTTTTTTTAAGGTGGAAGGTGGGGATGGTAGAATATAATCTAAAAGCCAAAATTCATGTATAAACATCTGTGGAAGAAAATAACTTATTAACCAAGAACTGTTAATGAAATTGATTTAGATCTTATCATTTTTGTCATGGTCTGGATGAGAATTTATCTATTACACTCTGGGTTAGTACCCTTAAATTTAACCCTACAGTCCTCATTTTTGATAAAACATCGCTGTGATAAATGTGACCATAGACCATGATACCCATCATTATCGCTATTCAACTGGTATTCTAATTATGGGTCAACTTCTACCTGACAGCAACTAAAATAGGAGTGAATAATTATCTTGCATGACTGTGCCCTTTCATTGTGTTTGCTGACTTTGAATTACTTGAAAGCAAATAATTTAAATTGTCACTAAATAATACAGGTTGCCATACATGCACCTCATTCTCTTGAATGAAGAAAACCAATGACACTTAAGAAAATTAAGTGAAAGAAAGATTAGTTTGGTTTGGTGTTTTACAGCACATCAACACAAGTAGGTTATTAAGTGCAGAGGCAACTGTAGTAAAGTGCCTTGCCCAAGGAAACACCACGGTAGCAGACTCAGGCTGAACTGATGGTAGGATTCGAACCCACACTCTTTCAGCTGGGAGTCTGGCATGCTAACCACTGAGCCATTGTGGTTCCTAACTGAAAGAAGGAAATGCTGGTTATGTTAAACTTCCTTGGCATGGGTATATTAAATTATATGGTAGGAATCTGTCCTGAAACTATCCAGTGGCATATGTTGGATGCCTTTATCATAAATACTTGTCCTAAATATGCCATGAACTTGTCCAGAAACTATCCAGTGGCATATGTTGGATGCCTTTATCATAAATACTTGTCCTAAATATGCCATGAACTTGTCCTGAAACTATCCAGTGGCATATGTTGGATGCATTTATCATAAATACTTGTCCTAAATATGCCATGAACTTGTCCTGAAACTATCCAGTGGCATATGTTGGATGCATTTATCGTAAATACTTGTCCTCAATATGCCATGAACTTGTTCTATGAGATGCAGAAGAAATGTTTCATAATGTAGGAAATTAGGAATATCTATAATTCTGAAGTTTATATTCGGAGATTCCCCCCCCCCCCCAACCACCCATGAGTCATAATTACTATTTGGAATTAAAATTACTTGACACTGCATAATGTAGCAGACATTAAGTCCCTTGGTGAGTTTATGTCAAATAAAACCTGAAAACAGCATGCTCATTGTTTTCTCCTGGATGAATGACTGCACAAATCTCCCCATAATTTTACAAATCCAAATTAAAATTGAGTGAGCGAGTGAAAATATGATACTAACAAGTTCCATCTGATCATGTAAGCCTACCATGTGCAACTTCCTCCTGGGTGTGGGCCAGATAAGCGATTTTTAAAGCCATAGGTTGCACATGCCTGATGTAGGCACTTGCAGTGCTCAAAGAATTTTTTTAGCCACGGGCCCAGATAAACTGGCTTTAATAAATCACTTGCCCTTAATAAAAATCTGCTTGCCCAGCAGGGCCATACTTTTGTACTATTATTTTGTCACAATGTTGAAACTGCTATGCTAACATTTTAAGAAAATTTTTAAAATGCTTTCAATTGACTACATTTCTGTGTGAATTTGCCTCACATAATAATGTACTTCTGAAAACAATTGTGTGTGACCTTGACTGCTAAAATTTTATTTTATTTTATTTCATTAAAGCAATGTTTTCCCAAGGTCCTGATGTAAACCAGTAATCAGTAGTTTTGTTTTCTCAACGCTGCAAAAATCTCCATGTTTCTCAATCAAAGTTGAAAATAGAAATGAAGTCGGAGAGGCATTGGTCTCTCTTTTTTTATATCAATCAGTAAAAACAGTAGCTTCAAGTTTCGTAATTATTTCATGTCACAGTACTATAGATATGTCACAATTACAGAAAAAATAAAATCCATATATCAATAGACCCAGCAGCTACCGACTCTTTGAACTAAATGGATTAAAATACAATAGAATTATCTCAGTTCCTTTACTGTGAAAAACCCTGTATTGGAGTCTTTTAAAAGTCGCTAATCCCCATGCTTAGCCTAATTGTCAAACAATCGCATAGTTACTGCTTGATATATTTAACCAGTGATGCATTACTAAGTTAGCATGTGCATGAGACAGCTCATTATCATTCAATCGGAGTGCTAATTATAGGTAACCAATGAAATATAGAGAACGGAAATAGTGCTGTTCCCCTTTCATCGATCACATGCTTTGCTTTGTACACAAAGTTTATAACTTTTGATACAGTTAATCAGATGATCTTCATAAGGTGGAGGGACCCACAAATGGAGCCCCAGCAGTGGGCTGAATATTAATAATCTACCAGTGTTTTTCAAGAACTTCAAAATGAAAATGTTGCATTTTGCCAGCGCGTTCAAGGTTTCTTTCAGGCAAATTAGATAAAACCTTATTTTTAAAAGCCCAACAGGCAACTCACTTTGAATACAGAAGGTGTCCGTTATCTAGATTTAGAGGGGTCCCTGGCATCTGGCTATCCGATTTTTTTATCTCTGACTTGATTTCTAGATCGACTTCCATAATCAATCACTTACAACGTGACTTTCTGCAACTGAGCAATGAGATGCTTTAATTGATTATCTAGTTATTAAAAGAATTTTACCAGTTGCACTTGGTGAGGCTGTACAATGGCTTACATGCAGTTTTTCGTATTCAGTGGTAATGCCTGCTGCTACATGCAGTTTTTCGTATTCAGTGGTAATACCTGCTGCTACATGCAGTTTTTCGTATTCAGTGGTAATGCCTGCTGCTACATGCAGTTTTTCGTATTCAGTGGTAATGCCTGCTGCTACATGCAGTTTTTCGTATTCAGTGGTAATGCCTGCTGCTACATGCAGTTTTTCGTATTCAGTGGTAATGCCTGCTGCTACATGCAGTTTTTCGTATTCAGTGGTAATGCCTGCTGCTACATGCAGTTTTTCGTATTCAGTGGTAATGCCTGCTGCTACATGCAGTTCTAATGCATACAACATACATGTAGTACTATTTCATAACCCCCTACTGCTGTTGCTGTGTCAATAATGAGACAAACATCTGCAAATTTTTTGCTTATTCATTAAATGTTGTTTCTCATACAAATGTATGTTGAAACAGACTATAAGGTGTCTATACATAAATAAGAGTCCCTCAATGGTACTGATACTCTATGGCTGAAAAGAATTTCCAGTAATTCAAGGTAAAGCCATTTCTTCCTTTTAACTGCTGAGCATTGAAACCATCTCTGATGTTCTTCAGCGATAACAAGATTTTCAAATTAGCTGCTGTGGTGGACATACTGGATGTCAGATTGGCACCATTTTCATTTAGGACAAAGTAGACATCACTATAAGGCTTTTGGTGAAAACCCCATGCCAATATGGCCATCTATTCAGGGGGAGTAGCAACAGCAAGATTTTCAAGACAGCCGTCATGGCAGCCATACTGGATGTATGATTGGCACTATTTTCATTTAGGACCGACTTAAGTGTCAATTTGCATCATTTTAATTTAGGACCAACTAGACCAGGGGTGTCAAACCCATTTGCTATGGCGGGTCAGATTTGATATAAATAATAATAAATAATAATAATATTTGAGTCTGGCAGGCAATATGTTTGACACCCCTGATCTAGACACCATAAGAATTCTCCTGATTAAAACCCCCATGTCAAAATGACTTTCCATTGAAGAGGAGTAGCAATAACAAGATTTTCAAGATGGCCACCATGGTGGCCATATTGGATATCAGATCAACACCATTTTAATTTGGAACCAAGAAAATAGTATAATGTGTCTTCTGGTGAAAACCTCATGTTGATATAACTTTCCATTTTTTCATAGGGGCCTTGGGTGGCTCACTGATCTAAGGTGCTCACCTTTACAGACCACTGACATCTCACCTCTGTCAGTGTGGATTGGAGTCTCGGTTTGGCCAATGTGGGTATGTGAGAAAGCTTGCCAGTAGCTTCCCGTGGGTTGGTGGTTCTTTTCAGGGTCTTCCAAGGTTCTTACTCCATCAAACATACTGGTCGCCATGTATAATCTATTATGTGCTGAAAAATGGCATAAAATCCACAAAAACCAAACCAAATCCATTTTTTGGAGCAACAAAAACAAGATTTTCAAAATGGCTGCCATAGTTGCCATATTGGATATCTGATGCACACCATTTCCATTTAGGACCAACTAGACATTACAAGAAGTCTTCTGGTGAAAGCACAATGTCAATATGACCAACCATCTAGGAGAAATAGCAATAATAAATTTTTTCAATTGGCCATTGTGGTGGCCATATTGGATGTCTTAGTGGCACCATTTTCATTCAGGACCAACTAGACATCATAAGGAGTCATTTAGTAAAAACCCTATGTTGATATAACTGTCCATTCAGGAGGAAGAGCAATAACAAGATTTTCAAGAATTGGCAGAAGTGGAAGCCATATTGGATGTGAGAGCGGCACTATTTTCATGTAGGACCATGTAGACATTATAAGAAGTCTTCTGGTGAAAACCCTATGTCGATATGCCTTTTTATTCAGGAAGAGAAGCAACAAGAAGATTTTCAAGATGGCTGATGTGGTGGCTATATTGGAGACCAGAATGGCACCATTTTCATTTAGGAGCAACAAGACATCACGATAAGTCTTCCGGTGAAAACCCCATGTCAATATGACTTTCCATTCAGGAGTAGCGATAACAAGATTTTCAAGATGGCTGCTATGGTGGCCATACTGGATGTCAGATTGGCACCATTTTCATTAAGGACCAACTTGACGTTAGTGAAAACTCCATGTTGATATGACCAACCATTCAGGAGAAGTAGCAAACACAAGAATTTCAAGATTGGTGCTGTGGTAGCCAAATTGGATGTCTGAGTGGCACCATTTTCATTTAGGACCAACTAGACAATAGGATGAACATGTGTGTAAAGTTTCATGGCAATTCTCCAAGTAGTTTAGGAGGAACAGCAATAACAAACTTGTGCTAACAGAAGGATGGAGAAAAAACCCCATCCCATCAGCTCTTCTGGTCTATGACCAGTAGAATTAACACTGTTCTCATATAAAAACTGTTCATCCCCCATTTCAAAAATTTAAAATCCCCAACCCCTCTTACAAAAATGCATGAGGGGGAATTCTTCCCCTCCCCATTATAAAAATCCTGGAGAAACCACTGCATGCTCCGACTAGGGTAGACTAATATGGTAATCAGAAGTCGCATCAACTTCTTATTATTGAGACCTAACACAAAACCCCCCACACACAAAACTAATATATACTAGCACCATATATACTCACATATAAGTGGGGTCCACTGTATAGACCCTGATCTGCCATCGCAAAATGAACCAGCAGATCTGGATCTATGTAGTTTGCTAGGAGTAAGGTTCCACTCTACAGTTATTATGCACTTCTCAGAGAGGGACTGGTAACAGATGAAGTTATTTGCATTGGCAACATACAAAGTGGAGAGAATATTTGCATACCTCTATGCTACTTTCATGTACTGTCATTGAAATTTCTTTACATGTGGTAATTATGGAAACTATGCACTATCTAAAGTAGACAGCTAATCAAAATGGCTGCTCTGATGTGCTAAAAAAAATGAGCCTAAACTAGTCCAAAGTACACTAACTTTAGCAGTTATTAAAATTGGGGAAATTAATTTTGTCAGAGCAGACAATACCAGCTTCTAAAAGTGCAATAAATGAATTATAAAATATATAAACAGTAAAAAAGTTATTTGCTCATTTTTTTTCCATATTACCTTTGAACTCCAGGAAATGAAAATGACCAAGCAGAGTTAGCAATCTTTTGAGAGGTGCACATCTGAAGTAAGGCCAAGCTATATACTCTATAACCCAAATTACACCCATCAATCATACATCAAAATAAAGGGAATTAAAAGTTATTTTAACAATACCTAAGATATACAAGTTTTTTTTAAATAACCAGGATAACCAATGAAGAAAACCTGTGACCAAACTTATAAGTAAGTCTATACTAGTACTTCCTTTCTTTCTGAGAATGTCTAAATACAAAGATCTTTTTAAAAAAACAACTCTAAAGCTATAAACTATCCTGACTGAGCGGATACCAGTTTGTAATCACAATGTCATCAATACTCAAGGAGTTACATAACATATGACTAGATGGCAGCTAAGATCGCAGTGAACAATATATTAAGTCAAACACTAAGGACTTTTTTCAAACAAAATTCAACTTACTACAGAAATGACTCCTTAAAAATGTGCTTCTATTCTGACCAACTGATTCCAGAACTGTAAAATGGCATTACTCATTGCCACTCCTGCAACCATATATATAAGAGACCCTGCATAGTTTGGTACCAACCCTAAAGTTGTATCCTGCTGTATGGCTTTAAACAATGTAAATATCTGACATTGGAATTAAAAAAAAAAAAAAAAAAGACAAACCCAACAAATTTCCTCAGAATCATGGAAAACTAAAAAGTCACTCACTGCAAATTTCACGCCTCAGTTAGAAGAGAGCAAAAAATGAATTTTCTGAGCAGGTCCTTATGGAATCTTCATGCACTTCAAACAGAAATCAGACTACAATGTATATACATGTATATAAATTTTGTATCAAATATATCATGTTATGTATTATTCATTTTTTTAGTAGTTATTGCTTTATGTTATAGTGACTATTTACCAAGCATTATATATTAAATTTCAATATTGTCTTAATTTGTTAATACTCCAATATTACTATTTATATTAGCTTTATAAAGCATATACAAATATTAAATTTTAAAAAATTGATAGTACAGTTCATACAAATCTAAGGTACACTTATTTCTATGCATAACTTGATCTTTATTGTTTTTCCAACACTAAATATCTCTGGGTTTCTTTTAGAAATTTGAGCATTTTTCTTCAGAGTTAACAAAATGTAATTTTCAGACATGCAAAAAAGTAGCACTTCTCTACTGTTTAAAACTACCAAAAATTAGTGAATTAAATTAATTAGGATATCATTTATAGAAAGCATAGTCCAGATATAAATTACTATGTTGTCAGAGAATGCTATATCATTTAAAAGTAAATAAATGCAACCATTGTACCTATGCACTATTCCTTTTTTTTTAAATAAAATACCACCTGATCGTTTAAACATCTCTCTACTTTGTCCTAGCGAGGTTAATCCACTGAACCGACATAAATCCTAGAAGTTTAATGTCTCCTTTCATATTCTCATCGAGAAATAGGACTTGATCACAATCCAAGAATGCATCCAAAATTATAAAATTCTTATCAGCCCATACAATTTACAACTTGTAAGCACAGTGACACAGTCAAAGTACAATTTACAATTTATGATCTATGTTTTACAATCTGTGATACTGGCTGTAAAGCAATGTACAATGTGTCGTATATACTCATGTAATAATATAAGCATCTAACTAAAACCTATAAACCCATATATACCATCACATGATACAGATAAAGGTCTATGCTATGTGTTTGAAATCTTACGTAAAAGCATGGACCCTGATCTACCACAGCTTTATACAAGATCAGGGTCTATACTGTGTGCAGATAGGTGCCTGTTTTACATGGTTAAATAAAGTACCATTTACAATTTGCAATATTGACCCTGTAGGGAACATACACTCATCCTACCCCAGCTGTTGCCACCGAGTCTGTATGCTTTTCAAACAAAATCTGATTATAAATCCATACATATCCACCTAATTCTGATATCAATATAACGTGTTGGATGCTGAATGAAACTGCATATTGTTGAGGAAAAAACCTGAACCTGCTTTTGTAAAATTCTATCATATATAATAAATTCATTTCTAGGTTGGCATTAGAATTTCTCCACTTGTCACCAAATTTTGCTCTGAAAAATAATATGATTGAACAAGTGGAGAAATTCTAATGCCAACCTAGAAATGAATTTATTATGTATGATAGAATTTTACAAAAGCAGGTTCAATTTATATGTATGATTCAGACTTGTCAAGTCAATACTTGATAATAAGCCTATCCCCTACTATTACAAAAATGTTGTACATTTTTTTTATCTTCTACCAATTATAAGCCCACCCTCATCCCTAACCCCACTTTTCAAATACAAAATACACAAGGCTGGCCCATTGGGTTTATCATAGGAGAAACACTGTGTACTATATAATGGGATGTTGTGATATTATCACAACAATTATGGCAATTATGTGGCAATTATCCTTTCACCCCAAGACCTTACTCAGGGAGGGATATTATAATTATCTCTGGCCAAGGTATGCTGTATCAATATTACTCTATTTTTATTTTATTCAATATGTTAACCTGTAAATTGGTATAGATGGTACAAAAGGGTGCTGTAATGAAGTTTAACAGTTGTCTTCTCATTCCACGGGGCTAGCATATTATATATATATATATATATATATATATATATATATATATATATATATATATATATATATATATATATATATATATATATATATATATATATATATAAAACCTGTAATCAAGTCCAATAGTTGGCTCTTTGCTCCATACTGTACCTTGTACAGGTAGGATTAAAATGACTGCATGCAGAGATTAAATTGCAAAAACATGCTTAGGCCACATAGGATCTGTCCGATTGATTTAATTATTTTGCAGTGTGTAACATGCAAGTTATGTTTAGACTGATTGGTGTTGGTTTTTTTCTTTGCTTTTCATAAGGTGCTCAGGGACCCTGTCCCAATCAGAAATATTTACAAATCATGCAACATTCCTAATTTGAGCAAGATTTCAATCTCAAAATTTTTTTTGTTACAATTTGTCCATTTTTTTCAATATAATTTTTGCAATCCCAAAAATGGGCCCCATTCACAATTACCCAAGAAAAATCCCTGTGAGGTGATCCAGTAGTAAAAAAACCTGAATGACTTCAATAAATAATAGAAAACAAAAACATATACATGTGTACACATAATAAAAGCAGATAGATATTTCTGTAAAGAAAATGCATTGACATGAAACAAATTTAGAGACTTTTAATTTTTTTGTGGGCAAATAGAGGCAAAAAAAAAAACAAAAAAAAACAACTCTCTAAGGGACATAACTCAAACATCAGCAATAGGTTTTGATACTTGTTGCATCCCCTAGGCAGTAAACAATATAATCTTGTTATGCTTTTCACTTGTTGGTTTTTTTGGTCCTTAAATTCCTTCTGCAGTAATAAAGGTCATCAGATATGGTCCCAAATAGTTTTAAAAGCAACTGTCATGTTGCAGGTTAGAAACAATCCCTCTGTACCTTCATTTTGATGGCCAATTTATGTTAATGTCCACATGTCTGTAAAGTGGGAAGTTTTGAAGACAAACAATATGATAAATAAATCATTAATAAATATAATAATTAAAATTATAAAGAACACTCACAAAAGCACAAAAGTATGTCTTTTATGGACAGGTCTTATGTCCTTTATATACATGTAAAATATGGGAAGATACTGAACTGAAAATCATACTGCAATACTGAATGAAATACTGCGATATTATTGTGATATTTTGATTTAGGAAGAAACAACCGACAGTTCTTGTATTAATGAAAATAAATGATTGCAAAACAGCAACAAAATAATTAAAATGATTGTTGAAACAGAGAAAAAGATCATAAGGTGTTAAATGTCTTTGTTGGCACCTGCTTTGGACAAGCCTGGCTCAATGAAATTTCTATTGTGTAGTTCCACCAAAAAAAGACACTAAAACAGCATCATATATCTTGCATACTGCAATTGTCTCATTACTCCTGCCATCCATTTTGCTCTCAAGTCCATAATGGTGTCTGCGTCATAGAACTTTTATGAGGTCGTACACATAGAAGCCCCAGGTTATTGTCTTTATGATTCTTTTTTAAATAAGATACTTGTATATAATAACACGGTGTCATATTCAGCCATGCTTGGGGGGCGCTCTACAGATAATACATGCTTCTGAGAGAGTGACAGGTATAAGATGAAGTATTTTGCATTTGCAACATGCACAATGGAGAGAATGTTGGCATACCTCTATGTTACTTTCATGTACTGTGGCTGAAATTTCTTTACATATTGTATTTGCGGAAACTGGACATGATCTAAGCACACAGCAGACAAAATGGCCACTCCAAAGTACTCGAAAAATCAGCCTGAATTAGTCAAAAGTGCACTATTTTCAACAGTTATTAAAATAGGGAAACAAATTTTGCCAGAGCAGACAATACCAGCCTCTGACAGTACTATGAATGAATTACAAAATATCTAAAAAGTAAAAAAAGTTATCGGCTCTTTTTTTTAAAATTTACCTTTGAAGTCCAGGAAGTGAAAATGACCAAGTGGAGCTTGCAGTTTTTTTTAGAGGTGCACATCTTAAGTAAGACCAAGCTGTATACTCTATAACCCAAATTTCACACATCAATCAAACACCAAAATAAAGGGAATTCAAAGTTCTTTTAACAATACCTAAGATATACAAGATCTTTTTTAAATAGCAAGGACAGCCAGTCAGGAAAACCTGGGTAATTCTTTTTCTTTAAAAAGCTAACCCTATGCAAAGTACGAAACTGGAGAGCGCCACCTTAAAACAAATATGAAAATTTGTGCAATTGCTTTTCTCTTTCTCATATAATTATGTATGCATTTCTCAACAAAATGGTATATTAACATTGATGTTATGCATACAAATAAGCTAATTATGCCTATTTTGCTCTTGCTTACACAATATGCCCTGTGGCAGTATTTTGTGTGCAATGACCTCAATTATGGGGAAATTAGAAGTCTTAGAACATAGGAGTTAAGTCAACTTAAATTTAAAACTCTTGTATTAAGTAAAAGAAAAATATAGCATAAATGTTTCTTTTCATTCGTTTGTAATAAAATTCTGGAAAATAATGATGATAAAGTAGATTCGCTTTCTTCCATATGCAAGTGTTAGAAGAATTGGCAAACTTTGCACCCTTTGACCTTTGACCTGTGAACCTGAACTCTTCCATCCCTGTTTAGTCTGTAAATTTTATTAGTGACATCTCATGAATAATTGTGGCAAGTTTCATGTTCCTGTCTTTAACCAAAACATTGGTTGCTATTGTTGAGAAAATGCAGGGTGTAGTTTTAAAATAGCACACTTTTCATCATGGGGGCTGGGGGGGGGGGGGGGGGGCTGGGCTTGTGTGGGACTTTGCTACAAATGAATACTGTTCTGTGGGGAAATACATGAGAATTATTCAAAAGGACTATTTAGATGCTTGCGGCTTAAATGTTTCAGCTATACAACCAAAATACAATCATATAATAATAATGCACATGTTGTCTTTATGGGGGCGCTCTACAGATAATACATGCTTCTGAGAGAGTGACAGGTATAAGATGAAGTATTTTGCATTTGCAACATGCACAATGGAGAAAATGTTGGCATACCTCTATGTTACTTTCATGTACTGTGGCTGAAATTTCTTTACATATTGTATTTGCAGAAACTGGACATGATCTAAGCACACAGCAGACAAAATGGCCACTCCAAAGTACTCGAAAAATCAGCCTGAATTAGTCAAAAGTGCACTATTTTCAACAGTTATTAAAATAGGGAAACAAATTTTGCCAGAGCAGACAATACCAGCCTCTGAAAGTACTAGGAATGAATTACAAAATATCTAAAAAGTAAAAAAAGTTATCGGCTCTTTTTTTTATTATTTACCTTTGAAGTCCAGGAAGTGAAAATGACCAAGTGGAGCTAGCAGTTTTTTTAGAGGTGCACATCTTAAGTAAGACCAAGCTGTATACTCTATAACCCAAATTTCACACATCAATCAAACACCAAAATAAAGGGAATTCAAAGTTCTTTTAACAATACCTAAGATATACAAGATCTTTTTTAAATAGCAAGGACAGCCAGTCAGGAAAACCTGGGTAATTCTTTTTCTTTAAAAAGCTAACCCTATGCAAAGTACGAAACTGGAGAGCGCCACCTTAAAACAAATATGAAAATTTGTGCAATTGCTTTTCTCTTTCTCATATAATTATGTATGCATTTCTCAACAAAATGGTATATTAACATTGATGTTATGCATACAAATAAGCTAATTATGCCTATTTTGCTCTTGCTTACACAATATGCCCTGTGGCAGTATTTTGTGTGCAATGACCTCAATTATGGGGAAATTAGAAGTCTTAGAACATAGGAGTTAAGTCAACTTAAATTTAAAACTCTTGTATTAAGTAAAAGAAAAATATAGCATAAATGTTTCTTTTCATTCGCTTGTAATAAAATTCTGGAAAATAATGATGATAAAGTAGATTCGCTTTCTTCCATATACTAGTGTCAGAAGAATCGCAAACTTTGCACCCTTTGACCTTTGACCTCTGTGAACCTGAACTCTTCCATCTCTGTTTAGTCTGTAAATTTTATTAGTGACATCTCATGAATAATTGTGACAAGTTTCATGTTCCTGTCTTTTACCAAAACATTGGTTGCTATTGTTGAGAAAATGCAGGGTGTAGTTTTAAAATAGCCCACTTTTCATCATGGGGGCTGGGGGGGGGGGGGGGGGGGGGTGGGCTTGTGTGGGACTTTGCTACAAATGAATACTGTTCTGTGGGGAAATGCATGAGAATTATTCAAAAGGACTGTTTAGATGCTTGCGGTTTAAATGTTTCAGCTATACAACCAAAATTAAATCATATAATAATAATGCACATGTTGTCTTTATGGGGGCGCTCTACAGATAATACATGCTTCTGAGAGAGTGACAGGTATAAGATGAAGTATTTTGCATTTGCAACATGCACAATGGAGAGAATGTTGGCATACCTCTATGTTAATTTCATGTACTGTGGCTGAAATTTCTTTACATATTGTATTTGCGGAAACTGGACATGATCTAAGCACACAGCAGACAAAATGGCCGCTCCAAAGTACTCGAAAAATCAGCCTGAATTAGTCAAAAGTGCACTATTTTCAACAGTTATTAAAATAGGGAAACAAATTTTGCCAGAGCAGACAATACCAGCCTCTGACAGTACTAGGAATGAATTACAAAATATCTAAAAAGTAAAAAAAGTTATCGGCTCTTTTTTTTAAAATTTACCTTTGAAGTCCAGGAAGTGAAAATGACCAAGTGGAGCTAGCAGTTTTTTTAGAGGTGCACATCTTAAGTAAGACCAAGCTGTATACTCTATAACCCAAATTTCACCCATCAATCAAACACCAAAATAAAGGGAATTCAAAGTTCTTTTAACAATACCTAAGATATACAAGGTCTTTTTTAAATAGCCAGGACAGCCAGTCAGGAAAACCTGGGTAATTCTTTTTCTTTAAAAAGCTAACCCTATGCAAAGTATGAAACTGGAGAGCGCCACCTTGATGAACTTGTTATCTTGCAGCTTAAAGTCAAGGTCAATCAGTGATCAATATCAGCAAAGTGCTTATTCATTAACACTGAAGTAATGGGAGCCCCTAGGTGTTGAAGATTCGCCATTTTGGAATTTTCTATTACCTTTATTCAGATGAGGCCAGTGTCAATTGGAATGTGTGCCAAATGGGAAAACACTGCTATTATTAATTTTATGAAAACTGGTTTTATAAGAACATTTTTCAAATGTTATGTCAATATTGTTATATCGACATAATTAATATTGAAATTTTGTATCAGCAAGTTCATACCATGATATACCGATATTCGATATTATCTTGCACCACTCATGTGAAATACATAACTAAATTTAAAAGAGTCTCACTTGCATCTGTGTGTTGCTATATCTCACTTGCAAATATTCTAACACCAAACATCATCAACAGACACAGAAGTGATGCTTATGTCTCAAATAGTAACGCATAGTAACGCAGTAGAGACAAAAAAGTGGTCCATACATGTTGCCTTTATAAGTGTCTGTTGAGGCAGATTTCACTGTATTACTTAACTCCTCATTTGGAAGAGTTCAAATACTTCTTAATTTAAGTCTGCATCTGGACACCTGCCAGACTCAGTATGTCCATTATGTATCTATGTAACTGTTGCTGTCACTGGATGCATGCAAAAACATGTTCATTTGCAATGCCAAAATGTTTACCCATACATCACA
This sequence comes from Margaritifera margaritifera, assembly GCA_029931535.1. Taxonomy (NCBI): domain Eukaryota; kingdom Metazoa; phylum Mollusca; class Bivalvia; order Unionida; family Margaritiferidae; genus Margaritifera; species Margaritifera margaritifera. The sequence continues at coordinate 890,968 of JAQPZY010001488.1, forward strand.
CACTGAGCTTTAAATAGATAGGGAAACCCCTAGCTTTAAATAGACAGGGAAACCCCAAGCAAGATAACAATAGCATATCAATGTTGTTCGATATTAAATGTAATTTTAAAGGAAATAATTTTAATCACTATTTTTTAAGTTAATAAAATGTGAAAAACATCCTTTCACTGCAATGCAAAAAAAAATTTTGACAACAAGTTAGTACTGAAATATGGAAGTAATTCGTCTTTTATAAGAAGAGTACCCAAGAGAAATAAATCTTACTGGAATAAATTGTAACGAATTCCTTAGAAGGCCAAAAAAAAAAAATGTTTCTGGTCAGCTGACTGTCCCTGTTTCTCGTTGCCAACCCTAGCACTTTTTCCCCACCCCACCCCCCAATTTTTTTTTTTCAATAAAAAAAATCACATTGCTGAAATTGATTTGTGCATCTAATTGAGCCAACCCTAGCACTTTTTTGCCACCCCACCCCCCACATTTTTTTTTTTAAATAAATAAAATCACATTGCCGAAATTGATTTGTGCATCTAATTGAGCCGGTTTTGCCCAGTACTTTGAAGTTCTTGAAATTTGATTTATATATAATGTTAAAAAAAAAAAATACCTCAGCCTACCCTACTTTTAAAACCAGTGCAATAGGAAGAAAACACACATATTTTTTTTGTGTGTGCCTAATAAACAATATGGCAGATGGGCCATAATAGTCTCATTCCATACGCAAGAATGAGATATGTAAAGTCTATTTTTAATTTGAATTTATTTCAGCTCATAAGCCAGGAGAGGCCATTGAACGGCAGCTTCTTTTACATGTATACTGCAGAGACATCATTTTTTGATGGATCATTTTTGTCTTATGAATGGCGAGAGACAAGTATCACTTTTTGTGGTGGTGATGACGGCAGTGGTGTCATCGATAATGTCAAGATTCTGTTTAAGTTTTGAAAGTCATATCTCTTTGAAATTCTATAAGTACTTAGTGAGCAAAATAATCCGTTGAAAAAGACTGTGAATGCAACACGTAGGAACGACTTAATGCCATCCCAGATACATACACCGCAGTAAAGTAAGGGGAAAAAACTGCTGCCGTAAATTCAACTGTAACTATGATACAATATTTTATAATATGCCTAAACTTTGTACCTGATAATGCTAAGATGTCTGGTCTTAACTGCATAAGCAGATGACTGTCACCATAAATCTCTTCACAGGCGACACTGCATTCCACAGATACACATGTACCATATATACTCATTTTTAAGTTGGATCCAACTGCAAACTGCACAGACACAGATCTGCTGGTCGCATAATGTGCCAGCAGATCAAGGTCTATGCAGTTTGTTAGGACTAATCAATAGACACAATATAGACCCTGATCTGCTGACACATTATGCAATGTCATTTGCAGTTGGACCTGACTTATAAGCAAGTATACTACAGCACCTTGTTTATAAAGGGTACAGTGTTATCATAATCAAGCCAAAAGGAACAGTTAAAGATAACATTTACAAGAACGTGCTGGAAAAGGGCCAAGTTTGTTAAATATTTTCATTATAATGGAAAGAGAGATTTATGAATTTGGCCCTATCAAAGGAATGTGTATATTGCTATCAGTTATGTCTGCTTGACAGCCAAAAAGTACTTACATGTAACAGCAATCGAACATTCTCAAGAGGGGACCCATTCAGAGCACTTGTCATAAACAACCATCTTATATCATCCTTTATTGCACTATATATGTATGTAAGACATGAGCCTCTATAAAACAGTCACTTTTGTCCTGTTTAAGAAGTGGTCTCTGAATCTTGACTGTATATTAATAAGAAACAAACAAAATATTATGGCTTGAAGGAAAATTCCAGCTCCACTCCCATCTTTCTGAAAATGAAACTGGTTGGTGTTTTCATTTGAGTGGAGAGGCAGATTTACTGGAGTTATTCACTTGAAGCAACAACAAAAAAAAAGCCTAAACCCCCAAATCAAGTGGGTCAAGTTTCTCATCACCGACTCCCATTCTAAAATTTTGAGATTCACAGTCAATTATATAACTTGTAAAACATTTCTTGCTGTTTTTTTTGCATTGGCAAGACCAATTCTTATATCCCTAGGACAATCATTTATTTTAAAAAGAGCTAACAAGAAATCTAGAGGACCCATTAATTTATTCACCTACAGAAAACCCTGGATTTATACAGATAATGACAACTGTGGTTTGAAACATTTCATCAATTTATCAAATCTCCATTTATTTTTTTTTGGTACCTGAAGCACCTATGCAATGTTATTTACATTACGACTTGAAGACATTGTATATTTATAGTATGACAGTCCAGGGTCCATTCTAGGATGTGCAATTGCGTGATTCACATTTATTTTTTTTAAAATGACAGAACATCATCAGACTGTGTGCAAGTTGTGCATTATACTTTCTCTTGTATATTCCAACAATTCCATTATTTTCAAATGTAAGGGAGAATCCGCCCCCCCCCCCCCCCAAATGTTCAGTTCAAGAAAAGAGCCAGGACAGTTATTACCCTGGCTGCTATAGGGGCAGAGGTACTGTATTTGCTCCTCTATGTGTGACTTTTGTGTGTGTGTGTGTTTGAAGAAAATAACTTAAGAACCATTTGATTCCTATGGAAATTAACTGTTAATATATTATGAATCATACTGCAGAGAAGAATTATTAAATTAAATTTGGTGCAGCTGTTTGTTAACAACTTCTTGAATTGTCAGAATGAACAAGTATAAAACTGCAGCACCCTTTAGCCATGTCGACAGTATGAGATTTTTCCTCTACAAGCAGAAAGTGCCAGTACCGGTAGTTGTCATTTTTTTGTCTGGAGTTAAGGGATCAAGCCCACAAATATATAAGATGACTTCTTCCCTCACTTTACTGTGGTGTGCATATTTGAAATAATATTAAGCTGTGTGTCCACATCTTAGACACTTTATCAGTCATTTAAGATACATTGTTTTTGCCCCCTAAATACTTAAAATGCTTTCATAATAGCCAGTTTCAAGTCTGAGTGGACACATGTTTCATGCCTGTAGGCCATTCATACATAATTTCTTCGCTAGTTTTTGCATAGATCATCAACAGCTGCTCCTCTATTTTTTTAAGAAAATTTTTTGAAAATGAATCATTGAAATAGTCCTATTTATCTATTGACTCAATATAATTAAAACAATGATACATTTGTATTGTTTCTTCATCAATTAGTACATGCATTAGTAGTACTTACCTGGGAACAGTTTTAGCATGTACATGTAGTAAAACAATAGTAGTGCAAATTGCACATGATATACCTGTCGAATGCCCTTTTCCCTACTAAAATCTTGACCTTTGAGCAAGGGACTTAACATCAAAATATCTGTACAGGTCAAAAAGTGACCGCCTGGATTTGGCAACAGGCCACTGACCTACATTATCCTTTGTTGTGACCTTGACCTTCAGGCAGGGGGTATGACTGAATATGCAAGACACCATCAAGATATATAAAAGGATAAAGTTTCATTCAAATATCTTCCATGGTTTTAAAGTTATACCCATACAGAGATAGAAGTTCACTTATTTTTACTTTCCCTTGTCATAGCCTTGACCTTGAGGATGAGACAGGACTATGGTATATGACACTGTTAAGTCATGATATATAACTGATTAAGGTTTCATTAAAATATCTTCAGTAGTTCAAAAGTTATACTCTGGAAAAGGATACAAGTCAAGGTTTACATTTGCCCTTGATGTGACCTTCAACTTGAGGCAGGGTGTGTGGATATGCAAACATACTGTCTATACATGTCATACAGTTGGCTAAAGTTTCATTCAAAATATTTTCAGTGGCTCAACAATTATACTTAGAACAAGTATACAAGTCAATGAATTATATTTTCTCTTGCCATGACCTTGACTTTGAGGCAGAAGGCATGGTACAGCCACATTGCCTATGAATGATAAATAATGGCAAAAGTTTCATCAAAATATCTTCAGTGGTTCAAAAGTTATACTCCAGACAGAAAAACAAGACAGAATTACTTTTTCCTTTGCCATGACCTTGACCTTGAGGCAGGGGTATGGCGATGGTATACAACACTGTCTAGTCATGATATATCCTTGGGCAAAGTTTCAAGAAAATTTCTCCAATCGTTAGACGTTATGGGTCAGACACACAAAATGTTAATGGGTGGACAGACGACGCCATAATATAATAAGCCCAGCTTAAGATAGACATATAATGACCAACTTCACTTAAAATTATGATAAAATCAAAAACTAATATAGAGTGTACCAAGAGTGTTTTTCTTCTTTAATCTTCCTAAATTTACCTATAAACTGTTCTACATGTCTAAGCCACCTACCTCCTTCAATTCCCTCCACTTGGTACACAGTTGGAATAAAGTCCTCCCAGTTAAAACTCCAGGACATGATGTCTTGTGTGATATGATGAACACATTTGGAATTTAATCCCAAAAAATTAAATTATCCTGACAGACTGTGAATATCAAGTTTCCATTTTCTGTCTAGGTAAACTGTGCATAAACTTAATTCTGCATGCCATTCGAATTGACTAAAATGAAAACTGTATCACTTTAATAGCTTCAATTAGGACTGCTCATCAAGATGTTATTTTTAACGACATCAAATATTTTTAAGGCTAAATATTGGAGAACGTTGTTTATATGGAATTAAACAAATTTCAAATACTGAAGTCAAAATTATCCATACTGCACTGAGGTATACAAATACAACATTACAGCATTATGAATCATTGCTGTATAAACACAAACATCACTTTAGTACATTTTCTCCACAAGTACTCTAGCTGTTGGAACAGAAATTTGGCAATTTCACCATGTCTGCTTCTTTACAAACTGATATCAAAAAAACATTTTGCCTGAAGAGTTTGATGAGTGTGCTCTCTTGATGCAGTCTATATACAATCCTGAAAATCTGTTGTATCTATTTGAGAATCTGAAAACCCTTGGCAAGTATTAATTTCAGCATTCAAATAGTAATCTTTAACCTATTACAATGCCTTGTTGAGTATTTCCACCGTTGTTCCAACTTGCAATTAATAACGGTGTAATCAAAAGGAATGAATTATTTCCACTCAATTTTCTGTTCCACAGATGCTTACTATTTTCCTCTATAGAAATCAGATGTATATTCTACTCTGATAGAATCTATGGTACATTACTACTACAAAACATGTGACCAAGTTGGTCATGTATAGTTTTCTTTAGAAAATACTATCACAATAAACTGAGGTTTGCCTCAGCTCCTGGTGGGTAAAACCTGGAACAAATATCAGACAGAACCAGACATGTTTCTTGCAAATGTTGAAAAATTACTATTCCAAATGTTTCAGGTGTAAACAGTACACTTCATAATGAAATCTCCCTTCACAACTCAGGTGTAATAACTACGTTCCCAGTGTTCAGACCCTAATTTTCCTTCACCAAGCTAATCCCTAACAATTCTTCCTGAAGTTTCCACAAAGCAAAATATATATCCAAGATATGAGGAAAGTTAATAATTGGGCCTATATGCTGCAGAGCTGACAGTATCAAGGTACAGTGTTCAAATTTTATCACATACCTTACATTGTACCATATGTGTATATAATCAAGTGTCAATATGTTATACAATGCATAGAAGAGCACACGCACCCATGCAATGGACCTGCACTAGGGAAAGACAATTGTACCCTACATGCCCGTCAAATTGTCATACTCTTTGTTTCATGTACTGTATATACTCACTGATAAGTGTAATCCAACTGCAAACTGCACAGACCCAGATCTGCCATTGCATAATGCACCAGCAGATCTGGGTTTATGTAGTTCCTTAGGAGTAATCACTAGACTGAACAAATACACTGGCTGATCAGGTTCTATGTTGTTTGCAGTTGGACTTGACTTACACTTGAGTATATATGGTACTAATATCTACATAAAACAATTAGGTGCGATGTACATGTTTTAACTTTAGAAATACAAGGGCGACAAACTAATCTGAGGATGGTATAAATTTTATCTGGGGAAATCAGGTACTCTGAATGTGAGCCAGGACTGGTAAAAAGTAATCAGTGAACTTAAATGTGATATTTCCTGTAAAAATCTGGACTTGATTTAATAATGTCACTCTGTCAATATCAGTGACACTGGTGTAAATGACTGTGCATTTAAATGACATTTTAAAGATTCAAACATTCAAGAGCTTGTTTTTTTCAGAAGTTAGACCCAAATGTTAATCAGGTTTATTTCAAAATAGACAATATTCATTTCAATGTAAAATGTAATGAACTATTAAATCATTTGTAATTCAAATTATTAATACCAATATCTCACAAACAGCAGAAATTAAAACAGTCTACTAGTTGGTGTCAAATGGGAAAAAAAGAAGGAAAGATGAAGAACAAAAGGGAGAAAGAATGAAATAGAACAAGTAAATTCCTGGGACTAAAGAATCATGCTTTTTGTTGGAAGTATGGGAGTGTATTTTGTAGGAGAAAGGGTTAGGTGACAATGGTAACAAAACAAAGTAGATGAGTTGAGGTACATTTGTAATGAAAGACACTACTAATGACACAGAACACTAACAATGGAATATATATATATATATATATATATATATATATATATATATATATATATATATATATATGTATAGATATGTATATATATATATATATATATATATATATATATATATATATATATATATATATATATATATATTCATGTATTAACATTTAATGGTACATCAGTACATATGGTGCCAATTAAAAGTAAAGTTTTAAAAATGTAAAAATGAAGAACTGTATAAACAGCTTTAGGAAGATAAACACCTAAAAGTAACTATTTTTTATTCTAATCATGAAGTAATAAAAGTTAAAAGGTATCAATGTTAAAATTTGGTAAAATGTATATAAAATAAAATATAATGGTAAAATATATACAATTTTTAACATATAGGGTTATAATTTATTATATAAACCACATTTCCTCAAAAAGTCCAAGATTTTCTTGGGTAGTACATCATCACTGACACTGGAACCCATGTGCGGTCTCGTCAATGTAAAGCTGCATACAAAATGGTGGTTCAACATATACATGTATCGGCCACAACTCCATAACATGAAGATACAGGAAGCTGATAATAAAATTCCACTACAGTTATAGCAATAGAGAGTTGCTTATAATCTTTAATTGAAATCCCAAAATAATAAATAAGGGAATTATTGTGTGGAAACAAAAGTGGGTGGGTCCAACTATAAGAGGCCACAAATGACGATGCAGATTGAATTAAGCCATGGTGTTTTCAACATAAAGTTGCATACCTAGGAAGTTATTATACAGAAAGGAAGCTTGGTGACATGACAATCAGAAGCTACAATTCTACTAAAAGATGATGTTAAATGCTGAGTATGTACCCAGGCATTGACTTAACATAGAGTTTTCCATTGGTCAGCAGGCCCAGCTCATGTGGAAGCTTGGCTTGGACTTATAATGGATTTCTTGAACCGTGTTAAGACATAAACAACAGATCTAATACCAGCACTGTGTCACCAGATCCATCCTCAGCTTGGCTCAAAACCTCCACTCCTATCAGTGCCTGTCAAACAATGTAATAAAAGCAAACTCCCTTGCTCAAGTAGACAAAAGTTACACAGGGCCTAATTACTAACACCCCCTTCTCCCCTTGCCCTGGTAGACCTAGATACACTTCATCAAACTGTAGAAGACAATGCCACAAAACAAGATAATGAAAATCCAAGTACAGATGGGCACAAATACATTTTGCCTAAATATATAATATCTCTAACAACTCCCTCTCTCCAAGTCCATGCAGACCCAGATCTACTTCATCAAAATGAAGAAGACAATGAAACTAATCATGCTGAGACTTCCTTCAAATACAATGCAAGTCACATTTCACAGTGCCATGGAAAATTATATTGTAAGTGACTTCATAGTTATGATCAGGGATCTTAATCTATATGTGCATGTGTATGTATGTATGTATAACTTTCTGTTCTGGAAGAGTAACGATAATAAGATTTTCAAGATGGCTGCCATGGTGGCCATACTGGACTTCAGATTGTTACCATTTTCATTTAGGACCAAGCAGACATCATAAGAAGTCTGTCAGTGAAAACCTCATGTTGATATGACCATCCAATAGAAGTAGCGATAACAAGATTTTCAAGATGGCTGCCATGGTGGCTATATTGGATGTCAGATCAGCACCATTTACATTTCGGACCAAATAAACATCATAAGAAGTCTTTTAGTGAAAACCCCATGTTGATACGACCATCCAATCAGAAAGAGTAGTGATTACAAGATTTTCCAGATGGCTGCCATGGTGACCATATTGGATCTCCGATCGGCACCATTTTCATTTAGGACCAAGTAGACATCATAAGAGGTCTTATAGTAAAAACCCCATGTTCTTATGAACATCCATTCAGGAGGAGTAGCAATAACAAGGTTTCCAAGATGACTGCCATGGTGGCCATACTGGATGTCATATCTGCACCATTTTCATTTAGGACCAATTAGACATCATAATAAGTCTTTAAGTCAAAACTCCATGCTGATATGACCATCCATTCAAGAGAAGTAGCAATAACAAGATTTTCAAAATGGCTGCCATAGTTGCCATATTAGATGTATTATCTGCATCATTTTTATTTAGGACCAACTAGACATCAAAAGAGGTCTTTTAGTGAAAACTCCATGTTGATATGACCATCCATTCAGGAGGAGTAGCAATAACAAGATTTTCCAGATGACTGCCATGGCAGCCATATTGGACATCAGATCTGCACCATTTTTATTTAGGACCAACTAATCATCATAAGAAGTCTTTTAATGTTTTAATGAAAACCCAATGTCGATGTGACCATTCAGGTGGAGTAGCAATAATAAGATTTTCAAGATGGCCACTGTGGCAGCCATATTGGATGTTGGGGCAGCACCATTTTCTAGGACCAACTAGACCATGGGATAAATGTGTGTGTAAAGTTTAATGGCAATCCTCCAAACAGGCTCAGTTTAGTAGTAGCTCAGTTGGTAGAGCATCAGACTCTTTATCAAAGAAGCACAGGTTTGATACCCACCCAGACCAGTCCAAGTCACCTGCCTTGCTGTGTCCTTGGAAAAGGCACTTAACTCCATTTCCTCAGCATGATATTGCCTGTAATATGTTGAAAGTGCCATAAAAAAAAAACCCAAAAAGCCAACAACCAACAACCAGAGGTTATAACGTTGTTAATAATAAAACTGTTTATTCATACAAGATACCTCTATCAATAGAGTACAACTAATCTCCCTTGAGGCCCTCTACTTTGATACAAAATTTACAAAGTATTATCACTCGTATAAAGGCAAAGTATCCTCATGCATGCCCTCTCTCTCTCTCTGGCAAAATATATATTTACAAGTAAACACACCTACAGAGATGGAGGAGGATACTACTATATGTATAAATTATTATTTCATCCAAATCAGGAAATGAAGAAATGGAGGGGGCTTGTATGATTTTCTTTGGAATGCAGATCCTAAGTAAGTCAGCCTGAGAACTGAAAACTGTTCTTGAGTACTTATGTATTTTTTTTTTTGGGGGGGGAACTAATTTTAATTATGCAATACTTACCCGTCACTATTGTGTAGCTATTACCTTTTCGTGCTGTAAAACCTTGTCTGTTTGATATGAATACATCCTCCCACAGAGTGGAGAATTGGCAATAAGGCATGGTCAACTCATGCACCTCGCATGCCCATGCACAGAACAGTCATCTTTACATATAAAACTATTACGCCAGGACATCAGTGGGATGGGAGGAGGGCATTTGGCAATAGCGACAGAGTAAGGGGTCAATGCAAATTGGTCTCCTATGACAATACGTCTGTTGTAGCATATCTCATATGGGAGGCACACATGCTCCTTTTCTTTGCATGGAGGTCTGGAATCTGGTCTGCCTCGAAGCCGAGGAGGACATAAAACCAGAGTTTGCCACATTCCGGGCAAGAAGAATGTATTAGCAGACAGTCTGTCCAGGTCAGGCATAATAGTCCTCATTGAATGGTGTCTACACTGCTGCGTAGAGTCCCTTTTTATACCGTGGAGAAAGCCTCTGGTGGATTTGTTTGTGACCAGGCTGAACAACAGACTTCCCTTTTATGTATCTCTAGTCCCAGACCAGAGGGCATGGGCAGTGGATGCAATCAGCTTCTGGTGGGATTATCTGTTCTCGTACGCCTTCCCAACGTCCCGACTGCTGCCACAGTTCTACCAAATTAGAACATCCACTGCCCATATCATCCTCATAGCCCCACTGTAGCACCACCGATCGTGGTTCAGCGATCTTCTATACCTGCTGATAGATCAAGCCAGGTTCTTATCCCAGAGGAGGATCTAGAAATATGGCTTTCATTCCTACATTGTTTATGTGGAGGGAAAATACATCCCTCTGGTTCTAAATGAGCACCCCAACTGGAATCTGACTTGTTGGCCAACATATTGGAGTGGGGGTCAGGTGCATGCATGGGGACCCAGTAAGAAACCTGTCCCAATTCATCCACCAATGCAGGTGGTGATGAAAATCTGGAACTAATGGAAAAAGTGCTGAGAGTGAATCTCTACATGGTTTCCACCTCGTGAGAAGGAGAAAGAGTAGAGGGTGCATATGGAGACATCCTAAGGGAACCAGATCTGCAGCAGCATTCAAGGTTCCCAACTGGGATAGGTATAGGCGAGCCGACAATGATGTCTTGCCTGCAGTGCCTCTAGCAGTGTCAGTTTTCATTGTATTAGGTCCCGTGGGTTCCGGACTAAGTTCTGATTCATGAGGAAGTTCATTCCCATCTAAATCCTGAGATGGAGGTTGGGTAAAAGACCCAACCAAGTTACTGCAGACCAGGAACAGAAAAGATCCTGATGGAGGAACTGTACCTGAACATTGTGGATCAGCCAGTTGTCGAAGTACTGGAGAATCGGAGTTCCCAGTAATCAGAGGTATGATGCTACTACTCCCATAACTCTGGTGAAAACTCTGGGTGCTGAAGTGATTCCAAATGGCAAAACCTGGAATTGGTCCAGGCAAAACCAGATGTAAGTAAGCATCCAGAAGATCAATGGAGAATGCCCAATCTGATGGATGCATTTCTTCCAGATTGAGGATGATGGTCTCCATCTTTAAAGGTTCCACCAGAATAAACTGGTTAAGGGGGAAAGATCGATTATGAGACAAACTTCTGCTTCCTCGTTGACCAAGAAGATTAGGGAGTAGAATGCAGGAGACTGATTGTTCAGAACCCTCATGACTGCCCCTTTCTGTAAAAGGTTGTGCACCTCTTCCTTTAATTTCACCAGATGGATTGGAGAAGTATGGGGGTCCTTGATAGAGAGGGTTATTCCCAAATCTCTACTTGGTAACCCTTGCTCACAAGGAAAGAACCCACCTATCGTCCATGCTGCTTGACCAAGATTCTGAAGAGGCCTAGACAAGCACCTATGGGGACTTTTGGGAGTCTGAGGAATGCATGACAGGAGAGGGTATGAGTCCCTAAGGCTGAACCACCCACCGCCTTCCTTGGGAAGGAAGGTCAGAGAACTTCCTCCTTGGGGGCCTCTGGTGACTGTGCCTTGGACTCGATGGTCAAAGAGGAAATTTAATTGAGGTTGCAGTCTGGATGGGGGCTGCATCGATTTAAAGAACTTGCGGATGGCCCCTGAGGGTGATTCACATTACCACACTGCCTGGCTGATTGCAATGGGCCAGGAGCAGTAGTAAAGGATCTGTGTTGATGATTTTTCAGGTCTTGTGAAGCCATGGTAGAACTGAGTCCTCTGAAGAGGGTCTCAGCTTCTAAAAGATCAGCCCTGTGAAGGTCTGTATTATGGTTAAAAAAGACCTTTGATGAGTCCAATGAAACATCACAGTGAATGTGCAGAAGTTCTGCCAATAAAGCTATTGAAATAGAAAGTGTATGCCATGAAGATTAGCCAAAGCTTCCAGCACACGCTGCAAAATGGCTGGATTCAGTATGGCCTCCTTCAGCATACTGAACAATTGGGCTTTCTGTTCAACAGCTTCAATTGTTTTTATGGGAAGATGTGCCCAGGTTCCCATAGAAATACCCACTTGAGACAAGCCAGTGTCCAAATGGGGAGGTTTAACAAGCCACTTCGGAGAATGTGCCCAGTAGCTCAAAGCAGAGACCATTGGTCTCAAAGTAGAGGGAGAAACGGACCACCCTCTACATTGCCAAGCAATGTTTTGGCCTGTAGAGAACCTCTGAGAGAATGTCCTCAATTGTGGAGGAAAGAGGAAGCGGCAGAAGATCGGGTTGTGTTGAGCCCATGAGAACTTTTCCAAAATGAAAAGAATCTTCTTTGGACTGTGCACCTGATGGTTTCAGGCACAAGTCCTCGGGTAAGAGATTGTAAAAATTTACATTTACTGCTTATCAAAGGAAAAGATTTCCTCCTCCTCATCCAACTGAGTGGAACTAGTTGGCCTTCCACATCGAATTCACTGGAGTCGACGAGGACAGAGAGGGCATCATCATCTACTACACTCTGAGCAGGAGAATGGCTGGGCATCACTATGTCCTTTGGTGGAAGAGGTGACATAGAAGCACTCTGCACCACTGTCTGCAATTCAATGTGGTGAATAGGGGCTCTAATGTGTCCTAGAAGTTCCTGTTACCACTCATCTTTCCTGGATGATGCTACACCTCCAGCCTTCCTGATGGGTGCCACATGACATGGAGGGTCCCACATCCCTTAAAGATTCATTGGGATAATAGAGAAGGAGGGTGATAATTATCTGACCCCCTTCCTTAGTCTGAACCCGGTGGGCAGACTCACAATCCTGCACAGGGTATGACGGTAGAGTGGGGAAAGGGGAGAACTCTGTCTGAACCCTATCCCTGTGCAGTGATGCTTCTGAGCAATGACCAGTGAAAGATCACAGACTGGTACAAGATGACCAGTCACCATACACTGACCAGTCACCTCGACAAAGTGCCTGGTGACCAGTTACCAGACATTTACCAGTCATCAGTCATCGGTCAGTGACCAGTCAGGCAACATAAATATGTCAGAGCCTAGTTCATCTGACTCGTCACTCAGCAAGGCGCAGTGCTGCTCCTCCCACTCTGGAGGGTGCGACACACGTTACCCTGAAAGTGTTGGGTACAGTGCAACTCCTCCCTCAGCAATGTTGGCGCTAACGTTGACCAAAGTCACAAAAGGTGATAAAACTGGAACATAACAATGAATTTCTATTTCAAAACAATGTATCAGGCAATGAAAACATTCAAGGTTTGTGGTAGTCGGCCAAGTTGCAATGTAAAGTCTTTGATTGCCACTAGTGTAACGTATTTTCGAGGTTAAAGTCACACCTACAGCAAGGAAGATTTAATTTATTCTGAGGCTGAATCAGTGATAAAAGAGACTAATTTATGCAAATACACAATCTGTCATTTAGTTAATAATTTATTAATTTCAAAGGAAAAGTAATCAAGAAAACATGGTTATATAATAAATGATAGTTGATAATAAGTGAATAAAGTTAAGGTGCCAAAAACTGTCAAAGCAAATAAGATTATCTTGGGTTTTTTTTTAGCACTTCTAGTGCATTATATACTACACTTTTCCCTTTTGTCTTTATAATGTTGTGTGTCCCCCAAATTTGTAGGGTGTGGGACACAGTGTCCCCAGCCCTTGGGATCATCTGTAAAACACTGGTCCTTGTTCACTTCAGTGCCAGCAATATTGGTAGAATAATTACCATTTGCTGGAACTGGGGCATCTATGATGTACTTTGGGTCCAATCTAGAAACATAGACAGCTGAAACACATTTACAGGTATAATTGTTACACTTGAAACAAATATGTTGAAAAATGTGTGTGTGTGGTGGGGGTAAAACCAATTTTAATAATGTAATAATACTTACCTGTCACTATTGTCTTGCTTACCTTTCCAGGATGGAATTACCCTCATCCAAATTTGAAACTTCCATCCTCCCATTAGATGGAAAGTTCCAGACCATCTAAAACCAGAAAGAAAACAGGACCAGTCTGACCCCATGTCATAGGCCCATGCACAGTAGCTGTCCTCTTTTTACTTGGACCCAGACTAATTGTGGGAGGAAGGAGAAGAAATTAGTATGTGACTACCAAAACACGGTTCTCACAACATCCACCAATGACAAATGAGTTAGACAGGCCCATGAAGTAACAATAGCAGTAACTTCATGGTCTTTAATTCTCATGAAGATAAGGTCCCTCTCAGTGAGGGACTGATAAGCTCTCTTGATAGTGAGGAAAATCCACCTTAAATGGTGGATGATGAAATATCAGTGAAGCCCTTCATGGATAGGAAAAGACACTTCCTACCCTTTCTTCCATTTTAGAAGTGGTCAAATGGAACTGAAAAGGCCTAGCTGGGCACAGGAATCTATCCTGATCATCCCCAGCGCATGTATCACTGAGACTGGGGATCTCAATAGGTAGTGGAACTACTGGAGGCAGCTGGTTCTTTGCCAGAAACCCAGGTTTGAAAAGGAGAGAAATGGATTCAAAGCTATTGCTTAACCATAAACAACCCTTTTGAACAGACAAGGCATGAGGCTCACTCCTTCTTCTAGTAGACACTAATGAGAGCAGGAAAACAGATTTAGGTAAGGTTCTCAAAAGAAGCTTCACCCAACGGTTTATAAGGGGGATTGACAAAGCCCACAAAACACACGAGAGATTCCTTCTAGGCATTAGTGAGTGTGATACAGGTTCATTCACCTCAAAACACTTGATAAGATTAGAGAGATGAGGTACTGGAGCCAATGGTCAGACCCTTGGAGAAAACTTGAGTGTGTTAGACAGGGCTGTCCTATAGCCCTTAATAGAAGAAACTGAACATTTTCTTTTTTTGAACAAGAAGGGAAGATAGTCTGCCACTGCACCTGGAGTGGGACAGCTGGGATCAATGTGCTTCCTACTGCACCAATCACAGAAGTTTTCCACTTTGTACCACAGACCTTGGACATGGACAAACTCTTAGTCTGAATTATGCAGTTGGCAACTTTGCTCGAAAACTTGTCCTGACAGATTGATCGCCTGAGATGAACTAAGCGTGAAAGAGGAGAATATGTGGGCTGCTGTGAAGAGACCCCCTGTGCTGTGAGAGCAGGTCCCTCCTCGGAGGTAATGTCCTGGGTAGGTCTACCAACAGGTTGAGTAGAGCGTTGAACCATGATTGTTGATGCCACAGAGAGGCAAAATGAGCTGAGCAGTGAAAGTCCTGACTTCATGGAGCACTTGCGGAATCATTCCGAAAGGTGGGAAGGCATAAGCAAACAGACAACCCCACTCCATGAGGACTACCTTGTCTCCCCTGGACAAACTGTTCTTGCCCGGAATATGGCAAACCCAGAGGGTAATCCCCTACAAGGCTGCCCAACAAAGGAGGTTCCAAACCTCCATGCAAAGAGATGGAACATGTGTACCTCCTTGTCTCCTGAGGCTATTCTATACTTCTGACGTGTTGTCAGAGGAAACCAACAGACAACGACTCCTTATATGGGGTTTATGCACCCCTATAGGGGTAAGAATACCGCCCTCATTTCCAAATTGTTTATGTGAAGGGTAGCTTCTAACCGGGACCACAATCCCTTAAGAACTACCCTTTCTGACTCTAAGTGAACACCCTAATCCGAATCTGACATGTCGGTGTACAGATAGGAGTGGGTTTCAGGGCTGTGCACTGGGACTCCTGGCACAAACTGGTTCCAACTGGCCCACCAAATAAAGTGGTGAAGAAAATCTGGTCCTACAGAAATCTCAGCTGACAGGGGGATCCCAATGCAGTCTCCAGGTCGCCAAAGCCAGTGTACTTTTTCCATAGTATACTCTGGAAAAGGATGGAATACCTTGGAAAAAATAGAAAACACTGGAAAACAGTGGAAAAACTAAAAATTGTGCAGAAAGTATCCTGGAAACCCTGGACAATGTCCATGGAAAAGGCTGGACATGCCTGGAAAAGTATGGACAGTTTTGACCTAATTTTTAAAAAAAATTATTTCTGTATGGAAAACCCTGGAAAGTATGGACAGTTTGGACTTCAAATTATTTTAATATATTTCAGCATGGAAAACCCTGGGAAAAAAAACTTGGTCAATTTTCAAGATTGGCACTAAGAATTATTTATCATTTCTTCTGCTAAGAGTTTGTCCTATCCTTTAACTATCAAAACTCAAGTACCTAAAGAAGGAGCAACTATGACTAAATTGAACTTTTTTTTTCATGTTCCTCCTTAACCTACAAACCACAAGTGTTACAACAATACATAATTATTTACATATACAAACCTGTGTAATTAAATATTAACAATGAATTAAACTTCATACACAAATGTACGTGTGACACGAAATATACTTGTACGGAAAGATATCCTGAAAAAGTAGCAAAAATCCTGACCAGAAAATGTCTGTTGTATTTACAACCATAAGTATGTACATTATCATTTTCTGACTAACAATTTACTGCAAAATACAACCTGTCTCAAGTCCATTAGATTTACTGCAAAATACAATCCAAGTTCAACAAAGATACTACTGTGATTTTTTTCTCCAAAATTCACAACTTCCCACCAGATTTGTAAATTTCAATAAGTCGTATCAACAATAACAACACACACACACACAAAAGAATTTCATCATGTTTTATTTAAAATATTTTAAGATTTTAAAAAAGAAAAACATTTAAATAAAACTTCCAACTTTGGATTTAACATATCAAAGCTACAATAAAGCAACTTGTATGTGAGAGTTAATTGCAATATGGGGACATAAGTGAGCATACGTCACAGATTGCAGACACCATGTATACAAGGACTTTTTTCAGCATCCAAGAATAAATTCTTTTCTATAATTTCATTTAAAACAATATTATTTGGCACCATACATTCAACTGTGTATATTCTAATGAAATCATAGAAAATAATTTATTGTTGGACACTGAAAAATTATTTGACATCAAAAAGATGTTTCAATGGCAAAAATCAGGAGCCCGAAAGATTTCTGCTGCAAACACCATCATAATTTAGACTTGGCCACACATCCGTTTCCGAAATTTAATCGATGGAATTATGTTACGCCGACTTTTTTTAATATGCCCGTTTTGTTTTGTTCACTCTTTGTGCTTTCCAGCATTATGCGGCATATACATATATACTAGTGTTCAGATGCTGACAATTGAATTTGGGACAGCCTTCATTTACCAGCTAAAGTAGAATGGCCATCGGATTCTGAAAATTGTCGCCCATGAGTCGAAACCTGCCTTTGAATTCACTTGTTGGGGCCTACTTGATGATGATGGATTTTGCCTGAAATGTATGGTTCAAAGAAATACTGTATTTATTACTTAGTGAATAAATTACAATTATCTTCATGGTTATCGCTTATTTGTGTTGTTTCAGCTAACTTTTTGATACTGAGCAAGTCGTTTCAAATATGGTGGTTCAAAGTTGCAGCCTTTTGTGTTATAAATCATTTCACAAATTGTCATTTAAATGGAAATGTATGAGATTTGTATAAGGTCAGAACTCATAGGAAGCCATTTACACGTATACATTCTATAAAACTGATGACTTAGTTTATATAAGGACACATTTTCCTGTTTGGGGGGGGGGGAGGAGGAGTGGCAGCCTTATTTCAAGCCCAAATTCATTTAATTTACTGGGAATTCGCTTTTATCTCATGTATAAGTGTAATAGGTGAATGACTTTCATTTTACTTATAAGTGAAGTATACTTCACTTATAAGTTAAATGCCCAATTCACCTATATGTCACTTATAAGTGACCTATGAGTGTAGCAGATGAATGGCTCAGATTTCACTTATAAGTGAAGTTTACTTCATTTATAAGTGAAATGCCAAATTTGCATATTAAACCCTAACACTTTACTTACATGTCACTTATAAGTGACCTATAAGTAAAGAATGTAAGTGACCTATAAGCCACGTATAGGTTTTTTCCATAAGGGCATCTCTACTGTCTTGATGGGTGACAACAACAACAGCAAAAAAAAAAGAAAATCAAATGAGGATCATGAACTGTGAAAAACACCTAAGAAACATAATTGTTATATTTGTTTTTTGTCCAGAAATTAGTACTTATTAAATGTAGATGATTGACTTTAACACTTTTTAGTAGCAATTTTCATGCCTACAAAAATGTTATTGTTTGTTTACAAATGGAGGAACTTTCGTGACTTATCTTTTTAAAAAAAATTAAAATTTAGGCACAAATGAATGTGACTTTTGTTATTTTGTCCTTTGAAGATTGGTTCATAATAACTGGACAACAACCAGAGGAGTACATATTTCAAGAAAAATAAGGTGATATAAGGAACCAGTAATTTGGATTTTATGACACACCAGTACCATGGTGTTATACTGAAAGTGTAACCAGTGACATTTATTCAAACTGGTAATGTCTTCTACTAACCTACTGGATCCAGTGTACAAAACATGAAGCCACCAATGACAAGAAGTATGTTGTTTTTTTTCTTGTACAAAAATTACTCAACTCCTCAGTCCATATAAGGAGTGGGTTGGGGGGTTTTGGGCCATGTTCCTCCTGAAGTTATCATCAATGAAAGTTGCATTGCTGTTGAAATCTAATATTTATTACCTGAAGGTGCCCACAGGACAGCTTCAATCCTGTCTGGATCTGGCCAGATGAAAATTATTTTCTAGGGAAATCTCTTTTGTTTTCATGAAAAATGTTGAAGTTTTCCTTGCATATATTCCAGGGTACTCCAGACAAATATTCCTGGGTTTTCCATTATATTCCAGGGTTCTCCACTCATTGAAATACTGGCTTATGGGGATCCCAAGAGCACTCAGATGAGTGGCAACTATTCCCATCACCCTGGTAAAATCCCTGAGAGTGGCGGCTACGTTGAATGGCTGGATTCAAAATTGGAAAACCTCCTGACCCAGGCAAAACCAGAGGAATTTCCTGTGAGGAGGAAAAATTGGGATGTGAAGATATGCATCCTGAAGGTTGATGAAGACTGCCAAGTCACTATGTCTTATAGTGCTCCTGACTAAGGCAGTAGTCTCCATCTTGAAAGGTTAGTCCTAAAAAAGCTTGTTTAAGGTGGAAAGATCGATGATAAGCCAAAACTTTCCACCTTTTTTGAATGGCAGGAAAACTCTAGAGTAGAAGGTCAGAAACTGATATTTTTCTACCCTCTCTACTGCATCCTTCCATAGACAGGTGTGCACCTCTTCTCTTATTTGAACTGGTTTTTACAGGTGAAAAAGTATGGTGCTCCTGGAAATGAAGACGGTAGCCTTCCTTAGAACAGAAAGGACACAAGTATCTTCCATGATGTCTGACCAAACCTCCAACAAGTGGCCCAATCAAGCACCCACTGGGATCCAGGAAAAAGGGATGCACAGCAGGAGAGGGAGCAAATCCCTAGGGCTGCCTCCTCCCTTAAGGAAGGGGGAGGGGCACACACCCCCACCCACCCACCCCCGGACCCTACAGACGAACGAGAG
This sequence comes from Margaritifera margaritifera, assembly GCA_029931535.1. Classification (NCBI taxonomy): domain Eukaryota; kingdom Metazoa; phylum Mollusca; class Bivalvia; order Unionida; family Margaritiferidae; genus Margaritifera; species Margaritifera margaritifera. The sequence goes on from JAQPZY010001488.1 coordinate 910,552, forward strand.
GGAGGCTTAAATTGGAGTTGCTACCTGGACTGAGACTGCACCCCTTTAAAGAACTTTGCTGAAGGTGCCAAGGGGCATTCTGGATGAATATGCTTCCTGCTCAGTTTCTATGGACCAGGAGCAGATGCATGGGATCATTGTTGTCGGTCGTTTCAGTTCTGGAATGCCATTGAGGGAACGAGACCTCCAAAGACCATCTATGCCTTAAAGGAGCAGCTTTAAGAAGGTTCTTACTGTGATCCAGTAAGGCCTTTGAAGTTTCCATGGCAACATCCCTGCGAAGGCGGAGCAGCTCCGCTGACAGTGCCATGGACATAGACAAGGCATGTCTTGAGGTTTTGGCAATCGCCTCCAGCAATGTGGCTGGAGACAGAGATTCCTCCTTCAAAAGACTGAAGGAGGTTGCTGAAAAAAAATTGGCATCCGAGGGCTATAGTGATGAGTGACCTAGCCTTAAGTTCCAGTGCCTCCAGAATCCTAACTGGAAGGTGAGCCCAAGTCCCCATCAAAATCCCCACTAGCGATGCCCCAGTGTCCATGAAGTAGGGAGTGCACTCTGTAGCTGGCACCGAGACCAGCGGTCTCTGCATAGATAGTGACAGACCACCCCTTAAATTGCCTGAACTCCTGGCCCCTCAAAAACCTTTGAGAGAGCTCCCTAACAATAGCCAAGTGGGGAAATAAAAGGAGATCAGGGGAGGGTATCGACACGATCCCTGTTCCCATAAAAATGATAGGGCTTTAATGACTAGTGAAGACCAGTCTTTACCAGTGACCAGTCACTGGTCAATGACCGGTCGGGCGACTCTGATCTGACGGAGGAGCCCTCAGAACTTATAAAGTGTGATCGCTGCTCTCCCCTATCAGGGTGGCATGATCTTATCATCGCCTTCACCGGACTATGGGCTTTGCGAAGGTGTTGCTCATCCTTCATGGTGGACATGACTCACTCTCAACCCGAGTATTTCCTCCCTTAGGAGGGACCCTGGATTGAACCCCAACTGGCACTGACTGAGTTGGATCAACCTTCAGGAATCCTGGATCTTAAAATTTTTCTTCGAAGAGAAAGATCCCATACTCTCCTGGGATTGAGGAGTCTTCCTCCGAGTCCTAAAAGGTCAGAGAAGGATCCCATATTCTCCTGGGATTGAGGAGTCTTCCTCCGAGTTCTAAAGGGTCAGAGAAGGATCCCATACTCTCCTGGGATTGATGAGTCATCTTCTTCCGAGTCCTGAGAGAATAAAGGACTTTTCTTCCTCATCTTATATGTGCACAGACTGTCGGCAAGGTCACAAACCTTGTCAGACAAAAGAAAACAAAACAGACATCTATCCATGCATGCACAATTTGTACATAAAAGGCAGGTGCGGTGTGTCCCATAGGCCCTTCTTACACTCACACTTACACACACTCTGCAACATTTACTATTATACCTACCCTATCACCATAAGAAGGGAAGTGTATAATAGGTCTAGGTCCCGCTAGATAAATATGACACAATAAATACTTCAAATCTAACAAGAGAGTTTATACAAACACTGAATTTACAATAGATTGAGGGTATTCTCACTCAAATAACACAGAAAGATTGGAGTGCCAGAAACCACCTTAAAACATAAGAAAAAAGCAATATTTCTGAAAGCAATTTGACCATCAACCAATTATTAATGGCATCCAAGAAAAAGAGGACAGCTAATGCACATAGTCCTATGACGTGGGTGTCAGACAAGGTCTGTGTTCTTTCTAGTTCTAGATGTTCTGGAACTTTTTATCTAATGGGAGAATGGTTTTTTTTCAAGTCTGGACAAGAGTAATTCCATCCCAGAAAAGGTAAGCAAGGCAATAGTGACAGGTGTGTATTACTGCTATTAAAATAGATGATCTATTTTCTCTAGTCCTTTTATCTGAGTCCACCATAGCAACATCCTGAAAAGGAGCAAGGTTAATGCATGTCCAAACTACTGGTGGTAGAGTGGACATAGCTGGGTGACAGTGGCTTCATTACAATATTCCTATTGCTGAAAGTGAGCCTTGTATTTATGGTCGGCACCAATGCATGCAGCAACAACAGAAATCTGGTCTATGTCTGCAGTCTGAGTAAGGTCGAGTTTGCCACATATTCTGCATCCACTTTGTTTATATCACTTAGCTCCGTTTCCAAAATTCATTTAGTGTGGTTGACAGCTCTCAGAGACAGACTGACCTAAATTTAATGAATGTAAGGTTTCTTATGATGTTGATAACTTGATCAATTTTCTGGGGCAGTCTTGCTGCACCATCATGAAATAGGTGTATACCATATCTGTACAACCTCTATGTCTTATATATCGTATATACTTGCTTATAAGTTGAGTCAACTGCAAACAACATAAACCCTGATCTGCCATCGCAAACCGTGCTGGCAGATCAGGGTCTATGTTGTCTGTTGTACTGATTACACCTTACAAACTGCCTAGACCCAGATCTGTCATTGCATTATGCGATGGCAGATCTGGATCTTCGCAAACCGTGCTGGCAGATCAGGGTCTATGTTGTCTGTTGTACTGATTACACCTTACAAACTGCCTAGACCCAGATCTGTCATTGCATTATGCGATGGCAGATCTGGATCTGTGCAGTTTGCTGCTGGACCCAACTATACACAAGTATGTGTAGTATATATCAGCTCAATATAAAGCTGTTATAGTTGTACACAATTTTGCACTCCCACTCAGCTGCTAGTTTGTGTATGCATTCATTTATATATCCCAGACATCACAGTCCTTGCACAAAGTGAGTTTATGTAACACAATTTCGTAGTTGGGGTTTTACTTGCATATGTATTCTATTATCTGGTGATATATATAAGTCAGTTCCAGATGATGATTGTCATACATATCAGAACACTATTGTTGGGCTCCATCCATTTAGATCTTTACATCAAATGCCAATGTCACAATCATTTCTATTGTATTACTCAAGAAGTAATTCCAGTGCAGACATTATGTCCCTTGACTAAAGCTTTGTTAGCTGTTATGTGTTATATCATTCCAGACAAGCCAACCATCCACTAACATACAAGTGAATTGATTTCATGATCATTTCTAGTAAAATTGATGGATTCTGAGCAGTACATGGTTGCATATTGTGACCAAAATCTGAAAAAGGGCTATTGTTTTCCTTTTTTAATTTCTGAATGATAACACATAAAATAAGGATCTACCAATTATACCAGGGCTTGAAATTAGCACTAATCCACTATCCTGTGCAGTGGCATAGCAACCGCTCAAGCAAGCCCAGCAACTGTGGGGGCGGCAGGCCAGACCCAGTTGTGGCCCAAAATTCCCATCAAAGACATAAAGTTTTATTGGGAGGGGGCCCCAGAATTAAGTGTTGCGGAAGTGGGGGAGGGGGGCTGAATTTTTTGCTATGCTACTGAGTCCTCCGCTAGTAAATTTCCTGTCGGACTAGCCGTTTTCATAATTTCAATAGTCCCATGATTAGTAAAGATTCATATGTGTGTGACATTGTTTTGTGGGAAGGACTAGTGAAGATTCAGCAGGACTAGCAAATTTCTCAGTCTGCTAGTCATTCTGGTTACAAAAAAATTTATGTTAATTTCAAGGCCTGTATACTGTGTCAAAACAGGAATTAATATGACGAGTTTTCTGTAGGCCCTACAACTCATTGCTATTTTTGTACCATTTCAAAGAACTGCAGTTTATTTTTGAAGAGTTATTGTCAATAATTCTGACTAAAAATAGAAATCTGATTTATTTATTTTCTCGGTGTGGCTTATATAATATAAAGGTTAGAAAATATGCTGAGATTGCACTTGTGCATTTGAGTGCACAGTATATTTGTAGGTCTTTCAAATAATTGTCATCATATGTGTTTTTTTTCTCTCAAGCTATCAATGACCATATTCACTATGTGTAGCATTAGTCGTTTCAGCTGTTTACATTTCCACCAAATCACTGTTAATTTCGTAACTTATAAATTCCCTACATTATAATCTCAATGTTAGTGAGTTCTTTGTTCTTATGAAATGTCATTTCTGCATACATAGCTGGGGCAGGTAATACCTGTGCCAACTTTGGTAGGGCTGTACTTTTAAATGCAATTATTCATACTGATGCAATAGTAATGTATAATAACAACAAACATAATTTCAGGTCTGGAAGATTCAAACACTAAGTTTATAAATAGAAACCTCCATATCTGATCTTTAACAGAAAGATCTTGGTCTACATCAGAGATACCTTCAAATGGCAAATTTTCTGAATCACAAGATGATGCAGAAGTAAAACATTATTCAATGCAAACACTTTATTTCACATGATCATGACATGAGTCTATGGTAGTAACTGACACAATCACACATGCCTTACACAGCAATAGTAAACTCCTGGTGTAAGGTGATGGAAATGATTTTATCACTGTATGTTGGCAGCTATGTTTATAGTTACATCATGAATCCACAATACATGTAGATACATGAATTTCTTATACCAATGTATGCATATCACCCCACATATCACAGGGAATCCATGGTAACAACATCAAAGTTACCAATTTGATTCTTTCCTTTAAAATAAGAATTTCCTCCAATAAACTGAAAATGTGGGTTGTGGGTGGTAGAGATAAAATGTAGAATTTGGGGGGGGGGGTATAGCTAATTTTAATTATGTAATACTTAACTGTTTCTATTGCGAAGCTAATCTATTTCCATGATGGAAAATACCAGACCATATGATGAGAATTCATCCTCCCATAGGGCTGACTAGAAAGTTCTAGTGAATACAACCCCCTGTGTGAACCCTGCAGTAGCACACGTGTAACCCACAATTCCTCATTATTTTTCAGGATGAAGCCTTACTAGTGGGACATCAGTGCGGGGAAGGAGGAGGGAATCTGGCAATAGCAACAGGTAAGTATTACATAACTAAAATTAGTTTTACCCCCCCACCCCCATAAAAAAAACTACATTTTAATATCAGTAATAGCTTACTCTGTTGCTATTGTGTAGTTGAATTTGCCAGCTTGGTAGGAGGCTGATGATCTCACAACTGGTTAAGGAAAATAACAAGGAATACTCACCCATGCTGTAGAGGCATTGACTAAAGCCGGATGGTATCTGCATGGGCCACTTTTTGAGCTACGACTAGTGGACCCAAAGAAATTATGCCTTCGCTTTGGTGAGCCAACGAGCGAAGGTACAAGAAGGAGAAGGTAGTGTGAGATTGCCAAAACGCAGCTTTCATCACATCCTCCAGAGACGAATGAGTTAAATAGGCCCATGAGGTAGCAATGGCTCAAACCTCATGAGATATAATTTTCATGAAAGAAAGATCCCTCTTGGTAAGGCACTGGTAAGCTATAACTGTAAATAAAAGTCTATCCTGATAATCCTCAGCACAGGTACGACTGAGACTGGGGATCTAGTTGGCAAAGGAGAGAAACCGACTTATAATTCCCATTGAATCTAAAGAGAGCAAGAAAATAGTCTTGAGGGTAAGGTTCTCAAAAGAAGGCTCACTTAAAGGTTCAAAGGGGGATTTATTAAGAGACCACAAGACACATGAGAAATTCCACATAGGGCTTCCCCACAGCCCTTGATAGTAGAAACCGAGCATTGTCTCTCTTCCAACAGGAAGAGAAGAAAATCAGCAACTGTGCTCAAAGAGGGACAGCTAGGATTGATATGTTTCCTACTGCACCAATTGCAAAAGATTCTCCACTTGGCATCATAGACCTTAGACGCAGATTGCCTCCTGGATTGAACAATGCACAAGGCGACTTTTGCTCAAAAACTCCTGGCTGAGAGATTGTTTGAGATGAGCCAAGCGTGAAGGTGGAGAACCTGTGGGCTGTTGTGCAGAATAGAACCCGTGCTGCGACAGAAGGTCCCTCCTCTGGGGTAACGTCCTGGGCTGGTCTACTGGCAGGACAATAAGATTGCTGAACCACAATCATTGGGGCCACAGAGGGGCTATCAACACGAGCCATGCAGTGGAGTAGCTTACTTTGTGAAGTACTTATGGAATCATCCTGATGGGTGGGAACGCGTAGGTGAATAGACGATCCCAAATCACCCTGAAAGCATCCACTGCCCAGGCTTTCTGATCGGGGACTGGAGTAAAAGGTGAGCTTTTTGCTAGCCGTCCTGGCAAACAAGTCCACCAAGGGTGTTTCCCATAGTCTGAACAGGGAAACTGCTACGGATTTGTGCAAATACCATTCTGTGATGACTATCCATCCTTTCCTGAACAGACTATCTGCCAAATATTCTTCTTTGCCAGGAATGTGGCAAACTCAGAGTGTAATCCCTTACAAGGTTGCCCAACGGAGGAGGTTCCAAACCTCCAAGCAGAGAGAAGGGGCGTGTGCACCTCCTTGTCTTCCAAGGTAAGCAACCACTGAAATGATTTCTTCATAGACCATCACGCAATGACCCCTTATGTTGTTGACCTGAAGGGCTAAGAACACTGCCCTCAGATCCAAATTGTTTATGTGGAGGTGGGGGAGGGGTGGGGGTGGGGGATAGATTCTTCCTGGGGCGACGAGCCCTTATGAATCAGACCTTCCGGTTCCAGATGAACGCCCCACCCTGAATCTGATGTGTCTGTGAACAGATAGGAGTGGGGATCAGAGGCGTGTATCGGGACTCTGGCAAAAAACCAGTCCTAATTGATCCACCAAGACAAATGATGATGGAAGACCTGACCTAGAGAAATCCGAACACTCAGAGGGTCCCTGTGCAGTTTCCAGTTTGCCATAAGGAGAAACTGGCGACAACGCAAATGTAGTCTGCCTAGGGGGACCAGGTCCACTGCGGAGTTCAAGGTCCCCAGCAGAGAAAGAAAAAGACGAGCCGACAACGTGGTCATGGCTCTCAGCGTCTCGAACAGGGACAGGATCTTGTCTACTCTGTCCAGAGGGACACGAACTAATCCCCTGTTCGAAAGGAAATTCATCTTCACATAGACGAAATCTTGAGATGGAGAAAGCTCTGACTTCTCTAGGTTGGGCTAGAGACACGGTCTGGTCACTATAGACCAACAGCGAGACAGGTCTATCTGAGGGACTCACGCCCACCATTGTGGATCAACCAATTGTCAAAATATTGGAGGATTGGGATACCCAGTGACCTTAAGTGGGCTGCAACTACTCTCATGACCCTGGTAAATGCTCTGGGTGCGGAGGCTAGAACGAACGACAGAGTGCGAAATTGGAAGACCTCTCCATTAAAGCAAAACCAGAGGTACTTCCTGTGAGGAGGAAAGATAGGGATGTCAAGATACACATCCTGAAGATCGATGGAGACCGCCCAGTGGCCGGGCCTTATGGCATTCCTGACCGAAGCTGCTGTTTCCATCTTGAAGGGTTCCTCCTGCAGAAATCTGTTTCGGGAGAAAAGATCGAGAATTAGACAAAACTTTCCCCCTTTCTTGGGTACCAGGAAAATTCTGGAGCAGAAAGACAGAGAATGGTCGTTGAACGCCTTTGGAGAAGGGATTGTACCTCTTCCTTTAACCGCACCAGATTCGACTGGTGGAAGAACATGGGGGTCCATACTAGAGGAGGAAGATCTCGAAACTGAAGACGGTATCCTCCTTTTATGATAGACAGGACCCAGCCATCGATCGTGATACAGGACCAAGCCTCTGAACAAAGGATTTAGTCTGACACCTACGGGAACCCACGGAAAAGGGACGCTCTGTAAGAGAGGGATCAAGTCCCTAGGGCAATCCCCCCCCCCCTTTTCCATAGGAAAGGGGTAAGGGCTCGTAAACCTCTTCTCTTGTCCTCTGCGGCATGTCCTTCTAGACCCCAACTGACGAAAGGGAGGTCTGAACTGGGGTTGTTGCTTAGACTTGCTTAGATCTGATCCCGTTTCCTAGTCCTACGTTGGTATGACGAATCCAAATCCCATGAGGGATTGAACAGTAGTCTGGAGAGAGGGGGGGTCTCAACCCATTCCCTCTCCCCATACCGATGGGCCTCGAATGACTGGTAATGACCAGTACTCGTAGCCCAATGACCGGTGACCCTTGCCCAGTGCCCGGTCCAGTGACCAGTACCCAGTGACTGGTCAGGCAACTCTGATCTGTACGAAGATCCTCTCCCAGATTTGACAGACTTCGAGCCCCAGCCCTTTCCAGGTGGCATGATCCTGTCGCTGACAAAGGACCACGGTGACCAAAAGGGTGCTGCTCTCCCCTCACAGGGGGGGGGGGGCACGACTCACTTTCTGCCTACATTGAACTGTGGAACAGTAGAGGCAGTTCCTCCATCGCGGGGGGGGGGGGGGGAGGGGGGCACGACTCACTCTCTGCCCTATGTGATGAGAGAGGGTGCTGCTCCTCTCTCACGGAAGGAAGTGACTCACTCTCTGTGCTAGTGGAATAGAGAGGGTGCTGCTCCTCTATTCGGGAAAATGAAAATATACTATATGATTCTTTATCTTTCACAAATTATAATTCTAAATTATAATTGCAGCATGAACACAAATTTTATATTTTGGTTGGTCTAAAACAAATCATCCAAAATAAACATAAAAATATGATTTGTTACTATGCAACAGTTCTGATAAGCAATATAAAAAACATTAAGCTGTAAGAAAAATTAATTTTCACTTGTCTAAAGTTGTATCAATGAAAATATTGCATCCATTTCCAGTTTAGTCTCTGTTCATTTGCTTATTATGTGGTGCTTAATAGTTAGGAGCCACTGCAATGGTCTGTAGGTTTATTATAAATAGATATTGTTACATTAGTTTTGCTTATAAAAATGACTAAGAATGGAATAAACTATGTTGCAATACTATTGTAAGTCAAGTTACCATACTTTTGCATAAAACACATGCTGTCAGGTAACTTAACAATACTACTGCAACTCAAGTTACCATAGTTTTGCATAAATCTAACAGACCAATTAGAACACCATTTTGCTGCAATACTGTTGTAACTCAGTTAAATGCTTATTTTTTGTTGAAAAATAAACTATTTTCAAAAATTTCACTCTGGCTGGCTTTATTCTATGTTTATCTGTTATGTGTGTGCATATGATGATATAATTAAGTGTAACAGAAAAATTAAAAAGTTTTTTCCTTCTCCTGTACAATTTGGAAAATTTGAGTTACAGTAGTTTTGCGTTGAACCCTCGATACACACACACACACACACACACACACATAAATACATATATAGGTAATAAGAATAATAAAGGTGATGTAAACCAGACATATATATATATATATATATATACACACACACACACAAAAGGCCTATCAACTGTCATTTGTCTACAAAACATGTTGCTACTGCTGCCATAATTTGCTGCATGTGAAATGTTTTAGTGCTGAGTTCTGTTAAATTTCTAATAGTTTTTAGCTGTGCTCATTTTGACTTACTGGTTATGTTGCTTACATTTAGTTTTAGCAGAATTTTCCTCTCCCATTTTAGGTGTATATTTGTTATTACAGTATAGTTCTAATGCATGTGTAGTGTTATAGTTTTTAGATCTGTAGTTATAGTTTTGCTTGTAGCTTTTAGCTGCTTTCAATTCCCATGTCTTGTTCTCATGTATGTTTTCCTATACAAATGCTGTTAGTTGTTCTTAATTGCTGTGTCTAGTGCTATATGTGATTCCTGTGCAGTTTACACTTATCGTATACATGTACATGTATGTTTTCCTGTACAAATGCTGTTAGTTGTTCTTAATTGCTTTTTCTTGTGCTATATGTGATTCCTGTGCATTTTACACTTATCTTATACATGTACATGTGCTATATGTGATTCCTGTGCATTTGACACTTATCTTATACATGTACATGTGCTATATGTGATTCCTGTGCATTTGACACTTATCTTATACATGTACATGTATGTGCTATATGTGATTCCTGTGCATTTGACACTTATCTTATACATGTACATGTATGTACTATATGTGATTCCTGTACATTTGACACTTATCTTATACATGTACATGTATGTGCTATATGTGATTCCTGTGCATTTGACAATTATCTTATACATGTACATGTATGTACTATATATGATTCCTGTGCATTTGACACTTATCTTATACATGTACATGTATGTACTATGTGATTCCTGTGCATTTAACACTTATCTTATACATGTACATGTATGTACTATATGTGATTCCTGTGCATTTAACACTTATCTTATACATGTACATGTATGTACTATATGTGATTCCTGTACATTTGACACTTATCTTATACATGTACATGTCTGTGCTATATGTGATTCCTGTGCATTTAACACTTATCTGATACATGTACATTTAACACTTATCTTATACATGTACATTTAACACTTATCTTATACATGTACATTTGACACTTATCTTATACATGTACATGTGCTATATGTGATTCCTGTGCATTTTACACTTATCTTATACATGTACATTTGACACTTATCTTATACATGTACATGTATGTGCTATATGTGATTCCTGTGCATTTTACACTTATCTTATACATGAACATGCATTCTGTATACTGTATATGGATAAAAATTTTAGGTTAGAAATTTAATTTTTACAACTTTCAGCTTTGAAACAAAATTGTAAATCATTAGTAACATAATCAATATGTATGTATGTATGTATGTATGTATGTATGTATGTATGTATGTATGTATGTATGTATGTATGTATGTATGTATGTATGTATGTATGTATGTATGTATGTGTGTGTGTATGTATGTATGTATATATGTATATACAGTATATATGTATGTATGACTATTATTTTATTGTTTATAGTCAGTAAATGAGCTAATGTTTCTTGTCATGTCAATGGAAACCAACTCCGAATAAAATTGTCTATTATATATGGTCTCCATCAAGTAGTTTTTGTGCAATCATTGTAATGAGCTTCCTGGGTCAGACATTTGGTCAGACAGGGCCAATTTAAGATGCCCCCACTGCAAAAAAGGATGGACAGATGGAAAAATGAAAGATACTGGTCAATGTGGACTGGATCACTTATATGAGGTGCAAATGCTCAGACACACAGGGAACTGACTTCAAGTAGGGGCAATAATGCAACAGAAGGGACATACTGAAATACCTTTAACTTGTAAAGTCAATTAGTTTCATCTCTCAAATGAAAATCACAGAATCATTAGAAACAATGACATTTAGATGGTGATTTGCCACAGAATGATAATCATAAAATTGTAAAAGGGTATGTGATAAGAAGTTAATATTAGTTCACAGTCTGGGTACTGTCTTCTATTTCCTGGATAAACAAATCTGCTACAGGATATAAACCATAAAGTGGAAACCAGGAGTAAAATGATATTATTATTAACAAACTTGTTTCCAGTGTTTTCACTGTGTGGAATACATTTGATCAGCTAATGATATCAGTTAACCCACTTTACAACTTTAAATTAAATTTATACCTAGGATACAGATATCAGTTTTGCTTGAATGGTTGACTTTTTGCATTAATTTTTCTATCAACAAATCTGTAATTTTTTTCATTATATTACTATTCTTGTGCAGAAAGTATCCAAACATTTTTAAAATCTGATACTTTTTTGTATGTACTTTCAAAGCAATATAACCGTTTGTAAAACAAACATCCATGTGTGCCTGAGATTGCTCATGTTGCTTACATCTGCCAGCCAAATGGAAGAGCGGTTGGCCAAGAAATCTGGGTCAGGAAGATGTTAGTGTAGTAATTTCATCAGATACTATAAATTGCGTATGTTATGAAGATAAATGTTTCAAGGTTTCTCTTCTTTTTATATCTTCATCCATATCTGATGGGCACATCAGCATCTTCTGTTTAATATTGAAAGGGTTCTGCATGTATACCAAGTTGCTTTCTGCCAAAGTTGGTCAAATTCTGCAGATTTAAAAAAAAAGTTGTGTAAATATTTTCCAAGTTTTAGTTTTGGCAGCCATATCTGATGGCAGAGCAGCATCATTTGTATAAATCTGAAAGACCTTCTTGCAAGGATGCTTTCTGTCAAATTTCATCAAATTCTGGAGAAGTTTTGTGAACAAGTTGTTAATAAATTTTATACTTTTAGTAACAGCAGCCAAATCTTATGACAGATAGCATCAAACTTAATGCTCTTCAAATCAGAATGCCTTCTGTCAAATTTGGTCAAATTCTGTTTAATTATTTTTAAAAAGTCATTTGAAGGATTTTCTTTTTTTAGTAATGGCAGCCATATTTCATGGTGGATCTGCTTTATTTGTATAGACTTGAAAACTCTTAATGCCAAAATGCTTTCTGTCAAATTTGGTCAAATTCAGCCATACAGCTTTTGAAAAGTTGTCTAATGGTTTTTCTTCTTTTTAGTAATGGTGCCCATATCTGATGCTGGATCAGCATAATTTATAAACAAGAGTCCAAAGATGGCTTCAGATTGCTCACCTGGCTGAGATCTGCCTAACAGCCAAATGCAAGATCTCTGTAGAAATTTCATCCGGTGCTGTTGATTAGATGTTATGAAAAACACATGCTTCAAGGTTTCCCTCTCTTACTTCAGTATTTTCATCCATATTGGATGGCATATTAGCATCATTTGTCCAAAATACTGAAAGAACTCTCTCTCCTTGTTTGGTATCTTCATTCGTATTTGATGGCATATTAGCATCATTTGTCCAATATTGAAAGGCCTCTCCACCTGCATGCTTTCTGTCAAATTTGGTCAAAGTCTTTTAGAGAAGAAATTATTTTGGAAGAGTAACAATAACAAGATTCTCAAGAGGACTGCCATTTTGGCCATATTGGATATCAGACTGGCACCACTGGTCCATTAAGTACCCACTAGACATCATTAGAATTCTTTTGGTGAAAACATAATATCGATATGACCAGACATCTAGAAGTAGTTATACCAAGATTTACAAGATGGCCATTGTGGCAGCCATATTAAAAGTGAGATCAGAACCATTTTCAGTTAGGACCAACTAAACATCCTAAGAAGTCTTTCATTGAAAACCCCATGCTGGTATGACCATTAGTTCCGGAGAAATAGTGATACTGTGACAAGATTTCCAAGATGGCCAATGTGGCACACATGCTGGATGTATGAGCACCACCATTTTCATTTAGGACCAACTAGACATCATAAGAAGTCATTTAGTAAAAACTCCATGCGAATATCAACATCCATTCAGAATGAGTAGCAATAACAACATTTTCAAGATGGCCACTGTGGTGGCCATACTGGATGCACAAGTGGCACCATTTTCATTCAGGACCAACTAGACATCATAAGAAGAATTCTGGCGAAATCCTCATGGCAATAATACTTTTTGTTCAGGAGGAGCAGCGATACCAAGATTTTCAAGATGACCACTGTGGCAGCTATACTGGACATCAGATCTGCACCATTTTCATTTAGGACCAACTTGACAATGCAAGAACTCTTTTAGCGAAAACCCCATGCTGATTTAATTAGTAGGCAATTCATCAATTTTCTAAATATAAGGGAGACTGAACGAAATAAACAAAGGTAAGGTGTGCAAATATGATGTATGATCTTATAGAAATTAGTGGGAACTCCCGAATTAAACATCCTAAAATAGACCCTGCATCCTCAATTTCAATCCTGTCTTGTGTGAAGCATACAGGAGACATAAATGTAGGTACATCAGGGGTCGCAGTACCAGGCGAAGTGGGCGACAAAGTAACTGAAAATATGTCAACTTCGCCTTCTTCTATTTGGAAAGTGAAAATGACTTCACTGTGTGATTTTTTAGATATACACTGAGTGACAGCAGTTTTAAGCTCTTGAGATGCTCCCTTGAACCAGCAAATAGTTACAGTGTTGTAGCCCCAGGCAAAATGTATTGCATGCATCCTTGGCAGGTGTTGATATCAATTGCGCCAACAAAACAAATTCTTGCACATGCACAGGGATGCGTTTTAACAGCTGACTGACCATTAACCCTTTCCCCATAAATTATCATTTGTTGTCACCACCTGATTTCCACAAGTTATTATTTGATAATGAAAACAGACCATCTTGTGTTTCGAAACTTAAAACAATCAATATGTAAATAACAATTTGTGTTTTAAGAATAGAATCGGTGAAAGCACTTTCTACAGTTTTTAAGATTTTAACTGCCATGCTTGCATTATTTTCTTCATAAAATCAGTTTGAAGCTGTAAGTGAACCTTTCAAGGGGTAATAATGGCTAATACCACTGTGTCTAGGAAATACCTCTTCATTAGACTGTCTGTTTTCGTAATTCATTGTGCACACAAATTGAGTAAAACATTTAATTCATAGAAACCAAAGTTTAAATATTATGTGATAGAAGATTTAGCCTAAAAGTAAAAAATTTAGGTCAGAAACGTATGTGACAATGCTATGTTGTGGAATTTGAGAAGCGCTGTAAGGTCAAGGTTGTTTTAAGAGATTTATGAGAGGAGTGTTCATTGCCAAGCCTTCGTTTCCAAAGTACTCGTGTGTGTGGGATGTGCAGCTGGTGTTTAATTATTTCCAATCTTTACAATGCAATGACCAGTTGTCCTTGCAGGAACTTTGATGAAGTTAGCCATGCTGCTTGCTTTGTTGACAGGACAGAGGTGTCAGACACTACACCTAACGCAAACAAATAGCATTTATTTTGCTGTTAACAGTGTACAAATACACATGCTTTCATTGCTGAAACAATTGAAACCAGGGCACCATGTGGATCCCTTTGTTTTTGAATCCTATCCACATGACAAAAATTGTGTGTTGTGAATTGTTTACATTGTTATTTGCAACGGACTAAAGTTTTGAGAAAATCTGATAAACAATTATTCATCAGCACACAATCCCCATATAAAAAAGTTGCTAAAGGCACAATATCAAACTGGGTAAAGACTGTTATGAGAAAGTCTGGTATTGATACATCGGTTTTTCAGGCTCATAGCACAAGGGCTGCATCTGTTTTGGCAGGCAGCCTGTGCTAAAGGCACACAATTGGGTACAAATTTGAAGGCAGCAGGTTGGGCCAGTGCCTGTACTTTCAGGAAATTCTATGACAAGCCCATTACAGACAAGATTGAATTCAACAGAAAGGTCTTGTCTGCATCCGCAATTTCATAATGCTAATGTAATATACTATGCTTTATGGGTTATCTGATTTACTAACAACACATAGAAGGTTTCTTCCTTTTTTCTTCTAGTTGTTGTTAATCTATTCCATGCATGGAAGCCTCTCTCTAAAATCTCATGGGATCACGAGGCACTTATGGGGGAAGTGAAATTGATAAATTAAACTAGACTTACCAAGTCGACATTTGATTGTAATTTCATGAACCCCATAAGTGCCTTAGTGATCACATGCCCACCCTTGGTATTTCCCACCCAATAAGACATTGAGGCTTCCATTTCTTATGCTCTAAAGACTGATCAGTCACATGACCAATGTCATCTAATGTGATCACTAAGGCACTTATGGGGTTCATGAAAATACAATAAAACATCGACTTGGTAAGTAAAGTTTAATTTATCAAATCTAATTAGGAAAATATTCCATTGACCAATGAATTTTAAAGACAGAAAATTGGTACATACATATATAATTTTTTTATTTAACGTTGATGTGGTTGTGTTTATGTGAGTGTGGGCACGTGTGTGCAGGTGTGTGGTGATGATAGTGGACAATGCTAAGTCTACCAACTATTTTTGTTTGTAAGTATATTAAATGCTTCAGAGAAAAAAGATATGTTGTTTTCTTTTTATATGAAAAGATAACTTATTCTCAATTGGACAATGTAACTTCATCAGATCACACACATTGACAGCCCCCCCCCCCAAATATAAGGCTGAATGGTCATTTAGCCAGAATATGCAGTGGATAATCCTTGATAAAGTGGCTAAAGTGAAGCCGTTATTTTGTCCTCAATCACCAAGGATCAAAATTACTCAGGTGTTAGATTATACAGTTTTCACTTAAATGTGAATTTTTGCAAAAGATACTATAAAATAAATTAAAATAAAATAAAATAAAAATGAAGTCCTATTTTGTGTTTTATGTCCAAGTTAAGTTTTATCACAAACTACATGTACTTTGTAAATTCATGGAAGTTTTCCCATTTCCGACCACTAGATGTAACAAATAACACTATATAATGGTACTGCAAATTTTGGTACATGTTGCATCTCGGCTATCTAATATGAAATCAAAAGGATATTGTTAATGAAGTCGATTAAATGTGAAAGACATCTTTTAATCTTCCTGTGATAATTATGTTTATGAAAAGATCCCAAAACCAATGGCTAAGAATGCAATTTATCTTTAAAAATCTGGAACCAGACATAACAGGCTGTTTTTACCTGTATTGATTGCACATGACAACTATCTTCTCTTTTTCCTGAAAGAATTATCATTACAAAATCAACCTCCATTCAATATCATCAAGCAAATTCAGTGAATTTTTGTACCCTCAAGGCTCAAAATTGACGCTAGCCAGCTAGCATTTTGTTAGTTACAATTCACATATTACTAGCTGAAAAAAATGAACCAGAAGTTTCTTGCAAGTTATAATTTGGACGTGTGTTTAAATTTTTATTTCAAAACATATATATTGAAAATAGCCTGATTTTTGTTACCTGAAAACCTTACAACTATCAAAATGCTGCTAGTAATGAAAAAAGTTAATTTCGAGCTCTGCCCCTGGCTACCATTGTAAAGTCACAGAAGATCACAACAATGAAATCTTACTATGACCTTTAATTTAAGACAGAGCTGTAAAGTTACTGGGCAGACATGGAAGGTAACCAAGTTTCAGTGCACATCTAAAAATGGTATTAGAGAAAAAATGCAGAAAAGGGGTTTTAAAAAAATTGATCAGTGACCTTGACACTGAAGATAAAATTTTGACTGTGATACCTGAGATACCGTCATATTTAGAAGCATAAGGGTAACAGGGTTCATCCATATGCCTCAAACAGCTTTTATGATATAAAGCAGAAAAAAACCTTAAAATATTGACCTGTGACCTTGACATTGAAGATAAAACTTTGACTATGATACCTGAGATACCGTCATATTTAGAAGCATAAGGGTAACAGGGTTCATCCATATGCCTCAAACAGTTTTTATGATATAAAGCAGAAAAAAAACCTTAAAATATTGACCTGTGACCTTGACATTGAAGATAAAACTTTGACTGTGATACCTGAGATACCATCATATTTAGAAGCATAAGGGTAACAGGGTTCATCCATATGCCTCAAACAGCAGAAAGAAACCTTAAAATATTGACCTGTGACCTTGAACTTTTGGACAAAAAGAACTAAACCTCAAATATGCAATTCAACATATCATCTAGTATCAATGTATAAGTATACCAAGCATCACCCATTTATTTTAAACAGTGCTTACATAAGTCTATCATGTTTACAGTTGGACTCGACTTGTAAGCAAGTATATACATGTATGTTAATCAGAACTCTAACTACAAAATATTTCTCAACATTATTTTTTATATAATTAATCTGGAAGTGTTTCCCTACAAATTTTTCATGGTTAAGCATTATGTTTTAAAGAGACTGACTGTATTTACAGAACAATTATATTATTTGTAATAATAATAATAATAACAATAACAAGTTTGGAACAAATGCTTGAAGATTATGCCACTGAATGGTTGATATCATAAATTATTGAACCAAAAATTTTTAAATTATATATTTTATATCACTAATCAATCAAAAGAAATATAATTTCAGAATGAAGGAAAAGTATAATTCTGTGAGTGTATTACATCAGAAGACTGATACAACAACTTCAATTATCTATCATATAATCTCAAATATTAGATTTTTAAAAATATTTTTTCATTTATTTATTTTGATGTATTTTCCTATATAAAATTTGGACCTCATGACAAAGAAAACAAGATAACCATGAATGGTATATTTTATGCACACCCTTTAAGACCTCTATGCAGTAATAGTGGTGCTTGGTTGGCTATGGAGATTATTGACCAACAGGTCTCAATGACCTTCACCTTTGATCAAGATACATGTATGCAGTCTTGAACTAAACTTACTATGCAGAAACCATTATTTTTGTTTATGACACTTACTATAACATTGACATTTAGACCCCAAATCCAATAGTTTCTTTCTTGTCCAAAGTGCAAGTTTTGTCAAGGAATGTAATCTAGAATAAAAGTTATTTTTTCCAAATCCCATTTTTATTTAAGACACAATGAACTTGACTTTTGACTATAGAATGAACAGGTCTGTTTCCTACATGGTAAAGTTATGTGGTCAAGAACTAAAGTGTGAAAACCATTTATCTGTCAGTCACAATGGCCTTCATCTTTGACCTTCTGATCCAAAATCAACAGGATTCTTTCTTACCCAAAGATCAAGTCATCCACAAACTTCTTCGAAGGTACATGACTGAAAACTGAATTTTTCATGCAGAGACCATTTTTCATTTTTCAGCTACACTGCCCTTTTGAATCCCCAAACCAAACCATCCACAAAGTTTAGTCCAGGTCTGTAATGTAGAACCCAACTTACTGTATTGAAACCATTTTTCTTCTTTCAGTCAGTGACTTTGACCTTTGACCTTTTTACCCCAATATCAACAAGTTTGCTCCATACACCAAGTCAAGCCATTCACAAAGTTTGGTAAGAGTAGATGGTGTAGAACCAAAGTTGTTCGGAAATGAAAAAGGTCACAGACAGAAGAATGGACAGATGGATTGACAATGTCATAACATTATACGCACTGATTTATAGTGGGTATATAATAACGAAATTTGGACATAAAAATTATTCTGAAGATAATGAAAAGACGCTGGTGATTACTGTTTCTAAAATGCATAGACCCTGTCTTTGTAAAATGCATAGACCCTTTCTTGATAATGATTAGAATCTTTTGTAAATTTTGTCATGCAGGTAATATACATTTCAAATGCAGTACAGTTTTATAAAAATGAAGGACAAAAAACAATTTCAAAAAACTATTATTGATCACAGCAAAAATCAACAGTACTATGAATACTTACAGTAAAAATTTTACTTCCAGTTGCTGGACAAATTAACAAAAGCTTGAGATGATATTTCAAAGTTACATTGGGTAAAAAATTAGAATTAATCCAAATGATATTAAATTTCTTTTCCCATGGCACCATCTAACTGAATGATAACCGACTAATGTAGGGCACAACTGACATTTCTACATTACACAGACAAGGAGAACAAAATAAACCATTGAATTTTGTCCAAGTTGGCCATTTCATGTATTCTCTCTGAATATGATCTTCTAGTGAAGATCATCCTGTAAAGGCTGGATGTCAACATGCAACTACTGTATGATCAATACTCATAGGGGAAGTCAATACTATGACTAACACACCACTTTAAAGATGCATCTACAATAACTCTATACATGCATAGTGGGCAAATGCAGGAAAACTGTCTGACAAGGGCACAAAACAAATAACTGCTGGAGAATATGCAATATTTGCTGCTCTCATTAGTTCAGTAGGGGGGCTGAAGGTAATGAAAGTGACATTTGTGTTCATCTTTGCACTCTTTAGTGACTGGATGGCACTGTTGTTCAAACTAAATTTACAGAAGATCTGTTGAATTTTTTTTCTCGGCATAGAAAATAACCTTTCTGCATCTGCTTTGCTGTGAGAGGCATCAAACATACTGGGTGGTGTTGCTATGTTGACAGACGTAGTACACTCCAGAACGACTGATGTCGATATGGTGTTTGCAGTATGTGCAAAAAATAAAATGCACCCCCTTGCTGCTGTGCTTCACAAAATCAAATTCCATCCAGGAGTTCTGATATTTAGTTTTGCTGGGCTTTGCTCGCTTTGCATATCATCCTTCAGAGAACCACATCTGTGTTTCGATATTTTGCCTTAAAAAATTAATCAAACTTGTACACTATTTCGACTACCGATATAATCGCGTTTTGCATATTTTATATGGAGTGAAATCCGAGTTCAAAAAGAAATGATGCCGTTGATCATGAACTTGCTAATAATCTTTAATAAAGGTGGCTTAAACATTCTCATTCAAGGCTATGATGTGTGATAACATTTGTTCTTCAACATGCGTCTCTTTGATTTACAGAACTTCAAACAAATTGGGTTGTTCCACTTAGTGCACTTTACCTATACAAATTAGTCTCATGGCCTCTCCCACAGCAGTCTTCAAAGGATTTAACACATCATCACCCTAGTTATTCTCAGCTAATTAAGTAATCTGTGAAATGGTAGTTATACTTACCTCTGACCACCTTATCTTTTAATTGCCTTTATGAGAATCTATTGTATAAAGGACACTGAGGAGAGTGTTACATGGGCTATAAGTAATGTCTCTCTCTAATTTTTTTTTAAAGATTACTGCTTAAAATTGTGTTTTCAGTAGAGCAAAATAACTTAGACCCTGATTCACCCACACATTATCATGGTCTGTGTTGTTTGCAGTTGAACCCAACTTAAATATACAACTATATATGGTACAGAATATCATTGTTACATGGGCTCTAAGCAATGTCTCTATCTATCTCTCTCTCTCTCTCTCTCTTAATTTTTTTCTTTTTTAAGATTAGTACCAAAAATTGTGTTTTTCAAAACACAACCATGTCAGGTGGTTTGGGAGTAAAAAATAATGTTTTTCGCATGACACGTCGTGTTATGGCAGGTATGCATCTAACGATAGGTGCTGGACATTTGTTTAGATCTACTTACCATATATACAAGTTCAATCCAAATGCAAACTGAGTTAACCCTGATCAACTGTAGCATTATGCAATGGCAAATCTGGGTCTATACAAGTTGTTAGAATTAATCAGTAGAACAAAATAACCTAGACCCTGATTTGGCCTCATATTATCATGGTCTGTGTTGTTTCCAGTTGAACCCAACTTAAATATTCAAATACATATGGTACAGAATATCATCTGTAAATTTTCCAACCCTCCAAATATCTGAACCATTGATCCCTAAAAATCCACATTACTTTTAGTCATTTTTCCATGCTTTTCCAACTGTATGTTACAGCCAAGACATTACCACAAAATACTGAAAGCTGCATGTCCGCTACTGTACAACCTCACCTAGTGCCGTTGTTAAAACGATTTTAACTAGATATTTCAATGAAAGCCTCTCATTCTTCAATTGCAAAGTCATTTATTATGCGCTTGATTATGGCCATTGATCTAGAAGTCAAGCGCTTATATATGTGTGCCGCTTAGCCAAGGAATTTACAGTACAGCCTTCCTTGTCTCAACAAGCTATTGCAACTTTGTATCACTGGTATTGTGTAACACTGTACATAAGTCCCCTGGAAGGTGTACATATACCATTATAACGACTCAAGTTCCTCTACGTTACTTGGTGTAATACTTGAGTTTTTCACCTACATGATGAAATATAGCCATTATTTACTCCGAACAAGCAAATTTTCTTTTTATGTTATGCTCAAATGTAATGGCTAGCAATATGTATAACAGATTAAAGTAGCTGATTTCTTATGGTATCCCACATGACAATGTCAGCTGTTTACCGTTTATGTTCTGCTGTGTTTTGTGTATATTCGCATGGAAAATATCAGTACAGTCCTACCCACTTATATCAACATCACTTATGTCCACAAACCACCTATGTCAACAAAAAAGCAAAGTCCCAGTCCCCTTGTCTATTGTTACTACCAAATTTGTCATATCTACATGTACATCAACATCGCAATAAAAAATAAATGTATATGTTGACAGAAGTCCTAGCAATTCCTTTGTTTTCTGATAATTTATGTCGAGAAGCTGCCAGTTCTGACCCATACTTTGTTCTACAATTATCTGATGTTGCCATCAGACTTTAATGTTGCCATCGGATTAACCAACAGGCATTTGTTTGGTCCTCCAAAGTTGGCCTTTCATGGCAACTTCAATAACGCATCGACCCTTCATCAAAGCAAACCAGCTACAATCTTAAATAAAATCAATCCACCCTTCATCAAAGGAAGTTATCATCAAACTTGAATAAAAGCAATTGAATCTGATCGATTGTTGCATTTTCCAAATTGCTCTGTGATTGAAACATGTTTATTGTGCCGTGAAAGTTTCCTTTTCTGCAGGAAGAAAAGTAACTTTATGCTTACAATGGCTACCAATTCTTTTTGTGCTTAATTAAGACTTTTTAAAGAAATGTCATTGAATGTTTTGCAATCAGAACCACTAAACTATGCAAATGACAAACTAGTGGATCAAATTTCTTGGTAATGTTATTGATGTCTATTGAATGCAGTGAAGAATTCTTTGTCATAATTCACTCCAGTGAATTATCAAATTTATTTCTATTAAAAAAATCAACTAATTCGTGGACTAATTCATGGACTATCAATATATATATATATATATTAATGATTATTTATAACATTTCACAGAGGACTGGGATTTTTATAATGCTATATATAACCAAGAAAAGTTATATCCAAATTCATTTATTGTTCAGACTGTTTATGGTAGTGTCCTTGTTGATGTACATGTCGATGATGTTAGGCATGTAGTATGTAGACTATGTAGTAAACAAGTTTTACCATCTGTTTTAATTGTCAACATACACGTACATGTACCAGCCAGAAAAAATTGTCAATAATCAGTTTTTTATTAATCGGAGATTTTCGTTTATATTTATTTACAACATGCAAATGCTCATAAAGAATATAATGTGTGTCACTCTGAGCTTGTAGGTAAAGTCTATGCTATCTAGAACCTTGCTGGCTCCAGGTACAATGGCTGGAACTAAGTCATCACCATCCTTGTCACTTCCAGGAGCAGAAAAATTGGTCGCTTCCTGGTGATTGCTAATTTCACAAACAAAATCTTCAACTGTTGGTATTGCAGATGTGACAATGTCATTGTCATATGTCATACACACACACACACATATATATATATATATATATATAACTTGCTTAGATGACACTTAACCCTAGCAGGAACTCACTCGCAGGGGCCAAACCACTCCAGAATTATCTCTTTATGTGAAAGGACAGAAATACTACTGTTAGGAGTATTATATATATATATATATATATATATACAAACCTGCTATGTATATACGCAACTATATATAATATATATGTAGTAGGGACAAAGCAAGGTGAAATGAAACAGTTTACTGGATAGAATAAAGCAAAAAACCAGCTTGGTAAATTGCTTATAGAAAAAGGAATAAATTCCCATACTAATTCATGCAAATAATTGAATAGGAGTTCAATAAAAGGTACACCAGAGGAACAGACAGGTGTGCGACCTGCTTTATCCTAGGCATAAATATAGTCAACCAATGAGATTGACGCAATTTTAATTTCAATACTTCGTGAGTTTTGAAAAACAAACCAAAGGAAATAACTGTTAAGCAACAAGGATAGGGACTAAACAATTTAAACTATCCTTTGCTTAAAAAACGAAACGGAATTCTCGAGAGAAGGTAAAGAATAAACCTCCGTACCCCAACACGTGGCAGGGAATTAACGAGAAGTTCTGAGATTGATTGCCAAAACTCTGCAAGAGAGCTACTTCTGAAAATTTCTAGAAGGGAATATACTGGTCTGGGTAATACCACCTGTTTAGTTTTACAAGAAGAACGTTAAAAGAAAAGCGTAATTCGCTACGATTGATTCTTCAATTGAAGGCAATTTCCAGTGGTAATTTTTTCGTTATCTTCTAAAATGTCCAACCGGAAAAAGAATGATGTATCGTGGGAAATCAAGTGCCAAGTCTGTGGGGTTTACACAAAATCCTATTCTCTAGAACTTTCTTCTACCCTACGGGAGGAAGAATTCTCATCATACTGTCGCTTATTTCCCATCCCCGAAATAGATTAGCTATGCAAAAGCAACAGAGTAAGCTATTACAGATATTAAAAAAGTAATAGTAAGTTAATAGTAAGCAATAGCTTGTCTGAAATACAAACTAGTTTCTTTTTGCTAGTTTAATACTATCAGTAAACTAATTCTATCAAAACCATATCCACACTCATGATGACTTTTCACTACTTTATATCGGCATGTGTACATGAGAGACACAAGAAGAGAGACATATATATTGTACAACTCGTGCAATTTTATGTTTCTCCATGCATCGTGGTGGGGGTGGAAAGAGGTGTGGAGAGGATTAAGAAAAACTCCCTCCATCATCTCCCGTGCATCCTGATGGAGTTGCTGTGCCTTCTCATGGAGAATACGGCTGCACACTAGGGCATAACCGATTAGCATTTTTCTACTGATTTCCGATTCCGGATTTTGGGCATGAAATTTTTCCGATTCCGGATACGATTCAATTAATCGGAAATGCTAAATTAAAAGGTTTTTCAAATTAACTTTTTAAACCGTGTTACACACGTTTTGCATATCACACCGATGTCACAAGGGGAAGCCAAATTCAAAGTTTATTTCTGCCATGTTTCATCTACCTAAGTAAAAACACGCAGTTTAATAGATAATAAAGAAATTTAATAATCAAAATTTATAACTTCCAAGTTCTTTGCAAGAAATAGTAGCATCTCCGTTTTTTCAGCGGACATGCTCGATCGTTTGTCGCTGCAAATAGCACCTGCGGTGCTAAAACTTCTTTCACTATCGACGCTAGAGGGCGGTATTGAACAAAAACGTTTAGCGACAGCTGCCAGAAGCTGGAAAGTTTTTTCCCGGGATTTCCAGTATATAACTGGGTCCGTTGGTGGTGAAGTCCTCAGCTGATTTTTCTCAGCTAGATACGAATCCAATTCGCGCTGGCACGTGAATTCAGATGACAGGGATGCAGAGGCGAGATTTTGGTCGGATGTGCTAGAGGCAAATAACTCCTGGTAGTAGGAATCTAGGCCAGTCGAAGTTGAAGGTCCTGGATCCACTTCTGTTGAGGCTGGAATGTTGACAGCGGTGATTGTCTTTTCATACTCGATCTGTAGTTCGTCCATTAACATGCGCTTTACAGCGTCATGCCCATGCGCATTAAAAACAAATAATTTGTAAGTGGGATCCAAAACCGTTGCAAGTGCACACAACTTGTTTGTCTCCACTTCCTCATAACGTGTACGCAAATCTTTCAGCATGTCCGCCCGCATGGTCTGTATTCCGATGTCATCTCCGACTCTTGCAGGTTTTGTTAAAGTTGCCATGAGAACGCGAACACAACTTTATTATTTTTATTATCCGAATCGGTCGTTCCTGCCTTGTCCGACTCCGATTAATCGGAAGTTCATACTATCCGGTGGAATCCGATTTCCGGATCAAAAGTCGGTTATGCCCTACTGCACACCATGCTTTCTCATGGAGTCACATCTGATCACACCATGAAGTCGATAAAATGAGTGTGATTTACTGTTAATGATTTACAATTTTCCCACATCATTGTTCATTTCAGCAATAAAATTAACTCGGTTTAATTGCAGACAATTAACAAACTTCCACTGTTAATTGTTGGGTTATAATTGGGGATGTTAAATATGATGCTCCAATTCAGATGGCTTCGTGTAATATAAATGACACCTTTCCCAAGCTGAAACTTGCATATTCAATTGACGCTAAATCTTGTCAGTATTTATTAACAGTGTTGCCACTGGCTACTGCTTTGATTTCTGTACAACATCCGCCAAGTCAAGTCTCTTTTAGGGACACACCACTGAATTTTCTAAGGGGGGATGGGATTGGAAATCTTTTTGAAAACCTTGAAAACAATTGTTTTACTCCGATTTTGTGGAAAAAAGACCTTACTCTATACGTCATTTACTTTAAAATGATTAAGTGCCCAACCACGACATGTGGAGAAATGAAAAATCACATGAACTGTACTAATTATATATACTCAATTTATGGTTTTCATTTTATCGTTATTGTTACTTTGTTATTATTATTTACTTGTTTTGCAAATGCTGCAATATCTCAACTGTCACCATATGCATACTTAATTCATGATATGATAGGAAGCGATTGTTTTCTTTCTCACTATCTGCCATGCTGGAAGCTCACTACCCGGAAACAATAGGCCTATGTGCCACCCATATGAATTAAGGAGAAGTAAGTATGTTTTCAGAAAAGTCTATAGTATATACCTTACTGCACATCATAAAATGCAACTAATGGAGGCAACCTTTCTGCCCTGAAAAGCATCCCGTGATGATGTTCCAGCTAAAAAGGTCTGGACACTTTAAAAGAGTGTAATTTATATTGAGAATTTGACTGGTTTCATTAATGGATTTTAATCCTTTTGCCTTTATTGTCTTTTGTTTACCTTTTGGGGGTGGGGGTGTTACAGCTAAGAAGATTTCTGGACACTTTACAACAGTGTAATTTATATTGAGAATTTGACTGGTTTCATTCATGGATTTTACTCCTTTTGCCTTTATTGTCTTTTGTTTACCTTTTGGGGGGTGGGGGTGTTACAGCTAAGAAGATTTCTGGACACTTTACAACAGTGTAATTTATATTGAGAACTTGACCTTGCATTTTAAGGGCTTTACTCTTTTTGCCTTTATCTTTGTTTTGTTTGCCTTCTGGGAGGATTCCTAAACTTACCCTACACTGTATAGCCAGGATTGTGCTGATCTGTCATTCAACCCTATAGATAGATTGATATTATTGCCTCTCCACTTTTGTAAGAACCGGTAATCTAATCTTGAATCAATGGAAGTATTCTTGTCCATACTTGAGAGCAAGTGATCAAGAATATTACATATGCTGATGCCAATCTATAAAGCATCCTAACCCTTGCATCTTCACAGAATCAGTCAATTCATGAAAGTACTGAGTAAGTTCTTTTAATCTCAAGAAATAAGATATTATTATGCTTTCTTGTAAGGGTGCTATATCCTGCTCTGTTCCAACTGTCTTGCTAAATCTACAGTCACACCCCAATGCCTTCTTCATATCTAACTTGATGTGTCGAAATAGTTTTTGATATCTAACTTGATGTGTTGAAATAGTTTTTGTTATCTTACTTGATGTGTTGAAATAGTTTTTTATATCTTACTTAATGTGTTGAAATAGTTTGCATAATGTTTCATAATAAACCAGTTTTATTAAATGATGAAGCTATGAATGTCAATTATTCATTTTTAATGCACTTTTCAGGAGGCAACAATTCCAATTTTCACTTGCTAGACAAACAAGAATGATGTGGGGATAAGGTCTTGGACTTCACCTTTTTTTTTTTTTCATGTAAAAATGAGGATACATTGCATTAAATTTCACTTGCCCAAAATTTATTTTTAGTTGCCCAGTCCAGTTGGGTTAGGAATTGTCGTCCCCTGGGAAAGGGACAATGTAAAGAGCTAGCTTATTAGAAAATATTTTTGAAGGTAAACAATTAAATTAAAACCTGCCTAGATGGAAACTTTTCTAAAAAGACCACTTGTTCCTAAAGGACAATATTTATGAATCCCTTGGTCTTAACTTTACCATCATGTTTAACTTCCTTATAAAGGACACTTGTCCATGAAGGACTATTATGTTGTCCTTTAAGTGCAGAGTTTCAACAAGAAATAGAAGCAGCCTAAGTTTTTGGAAAAGTAGCAGGAGAGGGGGGCAAACCCTTTGCTGTTCCAGTGGGCAACACAGCTTGTGGTTATAGTTTGGGGGGGGGGGGGGTAGCGGGTAAGGAGGACTTTGCCCACCATAAGATGAGATGGTGTTGGTGTATCAACTGATGTTAGATCGTCTTTCCTTGATGGAGAAATGTGAAATTTGTTTGAAAATAATTTTGTTGTATTATAGAACTTAAAAAAAAAATTAAATTCATATCGATAATTCGTATCTCGATGTTTTTGTTTCTCCCTGATATTTTGTGGGATCTCATCCTATCAATAAGAAAACAATTTGTCAAGCAGTATCATCAGGTTTATATTGATAATGATACTTAACCACTGCGATATCATCCTAGCTCTCTGAATGAAGTTAATAAATCTTTTTTTAAGCTGATAAAAATTCTCTATAAAAACAAAGCATAGGAAAATGTAAGTTGCCAGACGATATAATAATAAAGAAATTAAGAAAAAATGAAGTTTTATAATAATGCATAAACTAAATTTAACAAAAATAATCAACTTAAGATGAGTATATATTCCAGTGTGGGTAAATCCCCGGGCAGAATATACTGTAGGCATACTTTATAATACTGTATTATGTGCTGAAAATGTTACAAATTATAAATAAATTACAATTTGTTTCTAAAAGAACTGAAGGAAGTAGACTCACTTTCAATAAATGTCTATAGGTCATAAAGTCTGTGTTGTATTCATGCTGTATTGTATATTCATCATGTGCTTTTTATCTATTGTATTTTAAGTCAAACTGTAAGCAAAATGTTTAACGTGTCGATCATCACTGGTATCATTTGCATATTATATTGTATCAGTAAGCATCTGCTAGAGTATCTTAATACACTTTTGTTTCATGTCATTCCCTCCGTACTGCATAATTTATAGAACTACATGTTAATTTGTTTTAAACCACGTGTTGATTTTTTTATTTAGCCAAAAGTCACATGTCTGCCTTGCTTCATTATTAGCATGTGATCACCACTCCAAATCATGACTGAATGGATGTGAAAGGAAAGAAACAAAAATTGTAGTGGCCAATTCAAATTTTATATCACAAGCCCTAATAATATGGTCACCTTCAGGGATTGAATTTAATGTTCACATACTCGCCAAAAGCGAGTTAACTATGGAAAATACGATCAAGATATCAAGCTCTTGCATCTTTTGCAAGTGCTAAATTTTCCAGTGATATACAGCAAAATCATTAGTAAATTCAGCAAAATACACATGCACAATTCCAAGAAGTAAAAAGAAAAGTTCACTTTAGCATTGATTCTTTTAATGTGAGATAAGCTTGTCTAGCTGTAATCTAATACTGTGGACTAAGATGTACCTACTAATACACAGTCAACTAGAGCAAAAGCATTATATTTTTATCGTGAAAAAGAATATACGCTTCATCACCAACCATGTATTCATATATATGGCAATATTTCTCCAATATTATCTTCATTTAGGTAAAATCTGTTACTATGATTCCTCTGATGACTTGGCTCTGCTAGTATCTTGTGTACGAGAGCTAATCACAGATATTTGTGTCACATATTATCCTCACTATCACCTAAAAACAAAATGGTCACATATTGGCCTCACTATCACCTAAAAACAAAATGGCTGTCCCTAGTATGTTCTTTTTCAGTCAGGTAAAGCTGATTGTTTATGAAATTTCTCATGGTTCCAAAATACTTACATGGAAGTGTGTGCCCTCAATTAGTGTGGTGCTACACAATAATGACATTAATGCACTGCAAATTGGCCCCCCTCCCAATTGTTTCAGAAAAAGGTCAAACTAAACACTGAGAGCTAATTCTTTCACATTTTCAAGGCAAGATGGTCGATTAGGTCTTAATAACCCTAAAATACAAATTGCCTTGGTGCATATTTTTTAAATGTGAAAATGTAGTTTTTGGGGGAGGGAGTTAACTAATTATGCAATACTTACCCGTCACTATTGCATAGCTATTACTTTTTCGTGCAGAGGAAACCTAGTCCGTTTGATGTGAATACATCCTCCTACAGAGTGGAGAATTGTCAATAAGACATGGTCCACTTGTGCACATCACATGCCCATGCTCAGAACAGTCATCTTTTTATGGACGACAATTATGCAAGGACGTCAGAGCAGGGTGGGAGGAGGGCATTCAGCAACAGCGACTGGTAGGTATTGCATAATTAAAATTAGTTTTACCCACCCCAAAAAACTACATTTTAATAGCAGCAATATCTTATCTGTAGCTATTATGCAGCTGAATTTGTCAGTTAGGTGCGTACACTGATGTGTTAAAACTGATCAAAGAGAAATTTGACCATTTGAGAGAGATTCACCTAACTGAATGTTGGTGTCTCTCTGGGCCACATGTTGGGCCACATGTTGGGCCTCAACTATGGGTCCCACAGAAAAAATACCTGCGCTCTGTTGTGCTAAAGAGCAGAGGTAGCAGGAGGAGAAGATAGTATGTGATCGCCAAAAAGCTGCTTTCACTACGTCCGCCAAAGAATGATTTAAGTAGGCCCATGAGGCAGTGACAGTGTGAACTTCATGGGCTTTTAATTTCATAAAGAAGGCCTCTATCAGTAAGGGACTGATAAGCTCCTGATGGTAGTGACAATCCACTGAGAAATGGTGGGAAGCTGAATATCAATGGAGCCCTTCAGAGGAAAAAGACATTTATGACCCTTCCTTATCTCTTGGAGATAGAATGAGTGTAAGATAGTGGAAGGAAGCCTCACTCAATGGTTCATAGAGGGTTTGGTCAAAGACCACAAAACACAAGACAGATTCCATCTGGGTGTAAGAGAGTGGGACACAGGTCAAAATACTAATGAGATCGACAAGGTGAGAATCCAAACCAACTGCCATGTCCTGAGAGAAATTAAGTGTTGGAAATGGTAGATCTACAGCCCTTGATAGCTGATACTGACCATTCTTTGTTCTTGAAAAGAAACAAAAGGAAGTCAGTGACGGGACTCACAGAGGGACAGCTAGGATCAATGTGTTCCTACTACACCAATCACAGAAGAATCTCCACCTGACATTATAGACCTTAGACAAAGAATCTCTTCTGGCCTGAATGTTGCAATTCGTAACCCAGCATGAAAACTTGTTCTCATCTGGGATAAGGTCCTGGGTTGATCTATCAGCAGGTCTAGAGGACTGTTGAAACATGATCATTTGGGCCACAGTGGAGCTATGAGTATGATATTGGCAGTGGATGTTCCAATTTGGTAGAACTTGTGGCAGCAATCGGGATGGTGGGAAGATCAGAGAACAGATTATCTCACTGGAAGCTGATTGCATCCACCGTCCATGTCCTCTGGTCCAGGACTGGAGAGACATAAAAGGGCAGTATGTTGTTGAGCTTGGTCACAAACAAATCAACCAGAGGCTTTCCCCACAGTGTAAAAAGGGATGGAGCAGTGTAGAGACCATTCCATGACGATTATTTTACCTCACCTGGACAGACTGTCCACTAATACATTCTTCTCGCCCAGAATGTGGCGAACTTGGGGTGTGATGTCCTCCGAGGTTGCCCATCAGAGGAGGTTCCAGACCTCCATGCAAAGAGAAGGAGCATGTGTGCCTCCCTGAAGTCGGAGATACGCTACAATGGACATATTGTCAGAGGAGACCATGACACATCAACCCCTTACTCTGTTGGTGCACCGTTGAAGAGCTAGAAATACAGCCTTCATTTCTAGATTGTTTGATGTGGAGGGACGATTCATCCAGAGTTCAATGAACATAGAGTATCAAACCCTCTGGTTCTAAATGAGTACCCCAACCAGAATCTGATGCATCAGCGAACAGATAGGAGTGAGGGTTGGGTGCATGCAAGGTGACCCCAGTTAGAAATCTGGCCCGATTCATCCACCAATGCAGGTGGCGATGAAAATCCGGTCCTAATGGAATCATAGATGAGAGTGTATCTTTGCATGGTTTCCACCTTGCGAGAAGAAAAACAGTAGAGGCCGCATATGGAGACCTCCTAAGGGAACAAGATCTTCAGCGGCATTCAAAGTTCCCAATAGGGATAAGTAAAGGTGAGCTGACAACAATGTCTTGCTCGTAGCACCTCTAGGAGTGTCAGGATTTGTTCTATCCAGTCCCGTCAGATCCAGACTAAGTTATGGTTTGTGAGGGCGTTCATACCCACATAAACGAAGTCTTGAGCTGTTGTGGCACAATACAACCTCTTCTCTCCGATTTGTTCTATATGAGGGATGCCACTCTCCAATAGTGGGTTTGATGTTTGCAAGTTTGCTTGTCTGCTTTTTTTTCCTGCATATTTTGCCAAGTATAACGAAATGCTGATTTATACAATATCTGAAGACAGTATAACGAATCATCCATTCGGAAACAGGCGACTGCAGGGAAGCTTTGGCTGCTTTATCTGCCCTTTCATTACCTTTTATCAGTGTGACTAGGCAGCCAACTATACAGAATACTTTTCCCACATTGTATGAGAACACCATGTTTACGTAATATCTGGAATATTAACGTGTTGTCACAATTACGATCCTGCAAGGCTTTCAATGTGGAAAGGGAATCCAAATAGATGATGAATTTGTTGTTTGAGAGGTTTCAACATAGTTCAAAGCTTTGAGTTAGGCTGTTATTTCTGCAGTAAAGATTAAGGCTTTATCTGATAACTGGCTCAAGATGGTGCCATGGGGTGTTGCAATGGCAGCTCCAACTTTGTCTCCATCTTTCAAACCGTCTGTATACAGGGACGTATGCCACAGACGATATTACGCTACACTCCTTTATTACCCATGGCTGCCTGTCCGGAGATTCCTTCTTTCTCATGAATATGCATCAATCTGCGGCAAACACCAAGTAAATTTTTGTCACCACTGTGACACAACATGACCTTTCATGCTGTCTAAATAAGTAAATCAAAGTTTCTCTTCCAAGCACAGTCACATATCAATTGATAAAACAGGCACTTTCACTGATGTGCAGGAGATATTTACATCGTGTTGTTGATGACATATTTTCATTTCTGTGTACTCATTAAAAACGAGGAAATCACAACACAGGCAGCCATGGGTGATAAAGGAGAGTACCAGATTATCGCCCATGGCTTGCAACGATGACTTCCTGGTGTGTGGTCATAACTGGATCTAACAAATTTGGATGTTCGCTTTTAGATTTTGTAAAGTTCATCCTGTAATATTTGGAAGTGTGGGCTCCCAACTGTAAAAGTATATTCTGAAAATTAGGTCTAACTAAACCTTTTAAAGCTTATTCTGTCACCTTTTGTGGGCAAGAAGGTAAGTTAGGTCTTAATAGGACTAAAGTACAATTTGCCTTGGTGCATATTTCTTGACTGTAAAGTACAATTTGCCTTGGTGCATATTTCTTGACTGTAAAGTACAATTTGCCTTGGTGCATATTTCTTGACTGTAAAGTACAATTTGCCTTGGTGCATATTTCTTGACTGTAAAGTACAATTTGCCTTGGTGCATATTTCTTGACTGTAAAGTACAATTTGCCTTGGTGCATATTTCTTGACTGTAAAGTACAATTTGCCTTGGTGCATATTTCTTGACTGTAAAGGTTCCATTTCAGACTGCTTTTAATTGTGATGCTTAAATATTTTATTATGTTGAGATTTTGAAAAAAAGTTCCTTACAAGAAATATGACATACTAATTTTATGAGATTTTTTTATGTCATTTGCATTATATTCCATATTTTGGGTTGCAATGGCATGCCCCATTTTAATGCCCATTAAAACTCAGATCTCGTTTTAAACAGGAACAAAGGGACTGATGCTCTACAGAGTGAAAAGAATTTTCAGGAATTCAAGATAAGACCATTTCTTCCTTTAAACTGCTGACTGTTGAAATCATTACTGATATTCTTCAGCGATAACAGGATTTTCAAATTGCCTTCTGTGGTGGGCATAGTGGATGTCAGATTGGCACCATTTTCATTTAGGACCAAGTAGACATCATGAGAAAGCTTTTGATGAAAACCATATGTCAATATGACCATCCATTCAGAGGAAGTAATGACAGCAAGATTTTCAAAGACAGCCGTCGTGGCAGCCATATTGGATGTAAAACTGGCACCATTTTCATTTAGGACCGACTAGGTATCACAAGAAGTCTACTGGTGGCAACCCATACTGATATAGCCATCCATTTCTTCAGAGTAGAGATAACAATCTTTTCAAGCTGGCGACCATTGTGGCCATATTGAGGGTCAATTTGCATCATTTTCATTTAGCACCAACTAAACAGCATAAGAACTCTGATGATGAAAACCCCTTGTCAAAATGACTTGACATTTAAGAGTAGCTTTCAAGATGGCCACCATGGTGGCCTTAATGGACATCAGATCAGCACCATTTTAATCTAGGACCAAAAAGAGATTATAAGAAGTCTTCTGTTGAAAACTCCATGTTGATATGACTTTCCGTTTTGGAGGAGTAACAACAACAAGATTTTCAAGATGGCTGCCATGCTGGTTATATTGGATATCAGATTCGCACCATTTCCATGTAGGACCAACTAGACATCATAAGAAGTCTTCTGGTGAAACGACAATGTCGACATGACCACCCATCTAGGAGAAATAAGCGATAGAAAGATTTTCCAGATGGCCATATTGGAGGTCAGATTGGCACCATTTTCATTCAGGACCAAGTAGATATTATAATTAGTCTTCTGGTGAAAACCTTTATCTGTATGATTTTCCATTTAGGAGGAGAGCAATGACAAGATTTTCAAGATGGCTGCCTTGATGACCTTACTGGATGTCAGATAGGCACCATTTTTATTTAGTACGAACTAGACAACATAAGAAGTCTTCTGGTGAAAACCCAATGTCAATATGACTTTCCATCTAGGTGGAGTAGCAATAAGTTTTTCAAGCTGGCTTCTGTGATGGCATATTGGATATCAGATCAGCATAATTGTTATTTAAGACCAACCAGACATCCTCATAACTGCCATATTCCCAGTGTTCAGGGGAATTTGGAGACTCAAAAGGTGTGTTTTGAGGTCCCAAGTGGGGGTCAGTCTGCATGACCCAAAAAAGTGACATCATCCAATTGAGAATAAATTATCTTTTCATATAAGCTTATAGAACATCACTGGAAATTCAAACTTGATTAAAAAAAAAAGAAAATAACATCTATTTTATTTGAAGCATTTAATACACTTACAAAAAAAAAAAGTTGGTAGATTTTGCACTGCCCAATACCATCACCACACATACACACATATGCCCACACTCACATAATCACAACCAGACAGACATTAAATACATAAAAAATGTACGAAGTTTCTGTCTTTAAAATCCATTGGACAGTGGAATATTTTCTTAATTAGATGGAGTCTTTGCTGCTCTCAATAGTTCAATTTGTGTGTGTGGGGGGGGGGGGGAGGATGTTGTTGAAAGTAATGCAAGTGTCATTTGTGTTTATCTTTGCACTCAGTTGAGATTGGAAGGCACTGTTGTTCAACCTTCCCCAAAGATCTTGTTGAATTTTTCTCAGCACAGAAAAATAATTTTTCTGCATCTGCATTGCTGTAAGAAGTGTCAAATATGCTGAGTGGTGCTGCTATGTCAATGGATGTCATATAGTACAGAATGTATAAAGTCAAACTCTATCCAGGAGTTCTGAAATTTAGTTTTGCTTTGCTTTGCTTTGCAGATGGATCATCCTTTCCTGAATCGCATCTGCACTTTGACATTTTGCCTTAAAAAATGAATCACTCTTGTACACTATTCCAACAACCAAAATAATATTGTTTTGCATTTTATATATGGAGTGAAATCCAAGTTCAAAGAAACATTGCCGCTTATCATGAAATTGCCAATTATCTTTGATAAAGATGGCATAAACATTCTCATTCAAGGCAAAGATGTGTAATAACTTTTGTTCAACATGCATTGCCTTGATTTACATAACTTCAAACAAATTGTGTTGTTCCATTTACCTATGCAAATTAACCTAATGGAATCTCCCATAGCAATCTTCAAAAGAGTTAGCATGGCTTCACCATAGCTATTCTCAGCCAGTTGAATAATCTTTGAAATGGTGGTTGCTTATGTGTGACCATCTTACTTTGTAATTGCCTCTAAGATAATCAATTTGATTTTTAAACAGACCTCATGTTAGGGACATATATAGT
Source organism: Margaritifera margaritifera (assembly GCA_029931535.1). Taxonomy (NCBI): domain Eukaryota; kingdom Metazoa; phylum Mollusca; class Bivalvia; order Unionida; family Margaritiferidae; genus Margaritifera; species Margaritifera margaritifera. The sequence continues at coordinate 946,261 of JAQPZY010001488.1, forward strand.
GGTGGCCAAGATCCGTCTCTATCTCTCTCTCGGATTAATTTTTATATTCTTTTCTAAGATTACTGAACCATGTTGGGGGAGGGGAGTAAAAAATCATAAGATGTCTTCCAGTGAAAGTCCCATGCTGATATGACTTTGCATTCAAGAGTAGCAACAAGATTTTCAAGATAGCTGCTGTAGTGGCCATACTGGATGTCAAATTGGCACCATTTTCATTTAGGATCAATGATACATCGTAAGTAAGTCTTCTGCTGAAAATCCTATGTCAATATGACTTTCTGTTCAGGAGTAGTGATAGCAAGATTTTCAAGATGGCTGCAGTGGCAGCCATATTAGATGTCAGATTGGGACCATTTTCATTTAGGACCAACAAGACATCATAAGAAGTCTTTTAGTGAAAACTCCATGCTGCTATGATTATCCATTCTGGACAAGTAGCATTAACAATATAACCATATTGGATCTCTGGCCATATTGAAAGTCTTCTGGCACAACCTGTTGTTGCTATGACTTTACGTTCAGAAGAAGTAACGATAACAAGATTTCAAGATTACTGCCATGGCAGCCATATTAAAAATCAGATCATGCTGATATGATCATTCATTCAGGAAAAGTAACTATAAGAAGATTTTGAAGATGGCTGCTGTGGTGGCCAAGTTGAATGTCCGAGCAGCACCATTGTCATTTAGGACCTATTAGACCTTGGGATAAATGTGTGTGTAAAGTTTCATGGCAATCTTCCAAGTACCGGTAGTTTTGGAGGAGTAGTGATAACAAACTTGAGTTAACAGACAGAAGAATGTTGGACGACAGATGACAGGCCATCTTATAAGCTCTTCTGGTCTGTGAACAGTACAGCTAAAAATTGAAACATTGGTCAGCCCTGAATTAGTTCTCATCTGATTGGGCAAGTGATCGGAAAAGTCACTCGACCACTGGAAATTTTCACTCATATTTTCAAGTTGGGCTAGTGAATTTCCAACCCCTGCTTATACACAGTGTCAAAGCTCTCTTAAACCACTTATACTGCTTCCTGGATCTTCAAATGCTTCTCATGGAACCACAATTTTCCCATACTATGCATCCTGCTAACTCTCAAAAACTAGCCCTAGACCATCAGTTTCTGATACTGTCAATTCAGTGGATGTATGTTTTCCCCAACAAGTTACAAGAACAGCACAATCTGGCAAGAAAGTAATTACATGAACAGAAACAAATAATTTTCATGCTTGTCAGTACAAAATGAAGTTTATTACTACTTTAAAATTTATTGGTTGGCTTGAAAGCAACAATTCTATGCCCACTGATGGACTCCCTCTTTTCTCACCAAGACCCTCAGTTGCCCTACTATGGCCCTCAATTCCGGGAAACTGAGGGTCCAGAATTCCCACTGTCAACTGATTACAGAGAGCTCCGAGTGTTATGCTGGCACAGAGTTTGAACTATAATGCCTGAACATGTGGTGATTGGATGTCAAATGTCTGCTTGCAGTAACATACTTGTCTGAGTCAGGCATTGATTGTTCACACCATTTCGATGTTGGCTACAGATGGGTTACAAACGAGATTCCACATCAATTAAACCATGCCCACACCATACCCATAAGACTTCATCCAGAATCCAAATTTGTTTTGGTCATCCTTGTGAAACACCATACAAAATATTATCACCCTCTCGCTAACAGTGTAGACAGAATTCAAGTTGACATGGGGAACCAACTTAAATTTTTGATGAACAAACCATCGATGCACCATTAGATGCAGACTCACTTATGGACTTAACTGATCACAATATTCACAAAAATGTTAGTATTACATGCCCTTTCATTTTCTTGTGACGAAATTTAGTGCAGGAATTAAACAGAGGAAGGAGTAAAATAAACGTAGATTTTTATATTATTTTTGTCTAATTTTTATTGCATTCTTATCATTTACATTTGTGGCAGTTAAAACTTTATTCTCAACTGGAAAGGAACAAGGATTATAATAACTTTACACCCTCAGGGATAGACCTTGACCCAGTTTGGGGACATCAAGTCTTAACTTTACACCCTCACGGATAGACCTTGACCCAATTTGGGGACATCAAGTCTCAAAATTAAGACCTTGCATACTTTCAAAATGTGACTTCATTTTACAAAATGCAATCTGAGATTTGAAGCTATTTCATCTTTTTGCAAGTACTTAAATTTCAAATGTACACATGTAAATCTAGTCCAAGTTTTCTCAGACCTTTCCAACCCTGTTTTAGATATTTGGTCAGTTATGTTGAGGTGTGAGGTCAGAACACATTCCCTATCAAAAACATGGAATTTGTTAAAATCATGCAGTAGTGGCAAAGAGTAGTTGCTTTAAAGAGGGGCTAGCAAAATCAAGTGACATTGTATCGAACAATACTTACCTGATATCGAAAAGAATAATTTTCAATATTAATAATCCAAATTTTTTTTGTCTCTATGTAGGGAAAAGGCCAGTTCTGATTGATTACCAATGCAGCAAGATTTGGCAATCATGTAACTACATGTAAGCAATACTGCATAGAAGAACAGCATTTTTGTAAATGCTGTATAATCAGCTAATATGCTGACTTATTAAAGTTACAAATTACGTGTTAGCTTTTATATGTGAGAAAATAAATATTCTACTTTTTGATTTCAGGCAAGGAGAGTTCAACACAAAGTCACTTAATTATGAAAGCCCCTGTTTAAAGCAAGTACCCTATGTCACTACTGCAAAGTTTCAGCAAACTACAACTTTTTAACGGGAGATACACTAAGAACTAATACCCCAACAAAACTATCCAAATATCTCAAATACGGCAGTGTCAAGATCAGACGAAACTCAAATGTAGATCATGCCTCCTGATGTGAGTAATTTTACACATGAGAAATTGTAACCAGATTCTTCAGGAAAATTTAATTCAAGACCTGAATATAATGATTATCAATAATACTGGCAATTTCTACAGATCTGCTGGGATCAATAAAAATGTTTAATTTAATTCGAGACCTGAATATACTGATTATCAATAATAGTGGCAATTTCTACAGATCTGCTGGGATCAATAAAAATGTTTAATTTAATTCGAGACCTGAATATACTGAATATCAATAATAGTGGCAATTTCTACAGATCTGCTGGGGTCAATACAATATTGACAATTTCTACAAATCTGCTGGGGTCAATACAATATTGACAATTTCTACAAATCTGCTGGGGTCAATACAAATTTAATTCAAGACCTGAATATACTGAATATCAATAATAGTGGCAATTTCTACAGATCTGCTGGGATCAAAACAATATTGACAATTTCTACAAATCTGCTGGGGTCAATACAAATTTAAATCAAGACCTGAATATACTGAATATCAATAACAGTGGCAATTTCTACAGATCTGCTGGGATAAAAAAAAATGTTTAATTTAATTTGAGACCTGAATATACTGATTATCAATAATATTGGCAATTTCTACAAATCTGCTGGGGTCAATACAAATTTAATTCAAGACCTGAATATACTGATTGTCAATAATATTGACAATTTCTACAAATCTGCTGGGGTCAATACAATATTGACAATTTCTATAAATCTGCTGGAGTCAATACAAATTTAATTCGACATCTGAATATACTGATTATCAATAATATTGACAATTTCTACAAATCTGCTGGGGTCAATACAAATTTAATTCAAGACCTGAATATACTGATTATCAATAATATTGAAAATTTCTACAAATCTGCTGGGGTCAATACAAATTTAATTCAACACCTGAATATACTGATTATCAATAATATTGACAATTTCTACAAATCTGTAGGTGTCAATACAAATTTAATTCAAGACCTGAATATATTGATTATCAATAAAATTGGCAATTTCTACAAATCTGCTGGGGTCAATACAAATTTAATTCAAGACCTGAATATATTGATTATCAATAAAATTGGCAATTTCTACAGATCTGCTGGGGTCAATACAATATTGGCAATTTCTACAGATCTGCTGGGGTCAATACAATATTGGCAATTTCTACAAATCTGCTGGGGTCAATACAATATTGGCAATTTCTACAGATCTGCTGGGGTCAATACAAATTTGTAGATTCTTTAATCCATATAATATCAGCAGTAAAGTAGTGAAAAGGCTGCATGTTACTAGGAGAAATCTATATTTACTGCTCTAATATGCCAATTACTGCTACTATACCAACAAACAAGCTCCGTTATGTTATCCAGCTAAAAAAATAGCAAGAAAGGGTGGGGAGAAGAAATTGAACTTACCTTATTGATATAATTCACTGTTAAGCTTGACTGGCAGTTCCAAGGAAAGCTTCTTCAAAAAATCTATAAGAAGGAAGATTATATATACTGTATTTTCTTGCAGTATAATTCATGAATATACATATATTTCTAATTACATATTCAGTGATAGGAAACACACATCATGCAATATGATATACCATATATACATGCTTAAAAGTCAGGTCCAACTGCATAGACCTAGATCTGCCTTTTGCATAATGCGCTGGCAGATCTGGGTCTATACAGTCTTTTACAAGTAACCAATCAAACAAACAATATAGACTCTGATCGCACAATGCACCGGCAGATCAAGGTCCATGTTGTTTGCAGATGGACCTGACTTTTTAACTGAGTATATACAGTACATTAACACTTGAGAATTTTGTGCAAATTAAACCTAATATTTTTAATCCAATGAATTCCCCAAGATTTTCACACAGAAGGGGAGAAAATGTTCTTGCATTTTTGTAACAAAAGATTTTTTACTTTGAAGGGGACTAGTTTTTTTGTTATATGACAAATTAATCTATGAATAGACCTGCTTACAATGTTTCAACAAATGTGCATGTACATGTATGATACATAACTATCAATGAATGAAATGAAAATTACAGTTATTAGTTTATCTTCATGATCGGCACGATGGCAGTGATCATGTGTTATGACCGTGGCACTAAGTTGCATGCATTGGAACAGCAATATAGCAGAGACATTGCCACTAAATATATTAAAAACTAATATTCCACCATTGTCAAACCCCGTCAAGTGTGGATTTCTGCCACTGTAAATCCTCACCAGGTGCACTATTCCACTATTGTAAACTTATTGCTCAAATGCAAAATGTGACTTAGCAAGCACTTGATTTTGACAGCTGATTCAGAATTAATTGTTTACATGATCAGCATTGGCTATTTAATAATAATGAAGGTTACAGGTTTTGTTAGGTTAACAGCAAATCGTCTGGGCACAACTTTCACATACTCACTGATATTTTAGTGGATGACTTCTTTAAATTTAGAATGGATTTGCACAATCATGCATCCTAGAGAAAACATGCAGTTTTTTTGGGAGGGGTCGGGGTGGGGAAAACTAATTTTAATTATGTAATACTTACCTGCCACTATCGAGTAGCTTACTCTTTTTTCATGATGAAAAATCTCATCCGTTTGATGTGAATACATCCTCCCAAAGAGTGGAGAATTGTCAATAAGACACAGTCCACTTGTGCGCTTTGCATGCCCATGTGCAGAACAGTCATCTTTTTAATAGACAATGATTATGCCAGGATATCAGAGCGGGGTGGGAGGAGGGCATTTGGCAATAGTGACAGGTATGTAGTACACAATTAAAATTAGTTTTACCCCAAAACACAACATTTTAATAGCAGTAATACATAACCCGTTGCTATTGTGTAGCTGAATTTGTTAGTTTGGTGGGTTGGTTGATGCGTTACAACTGATAAAAACAGAGAGAAAAATGGAATGTACTCACCATTTTGGAGAGAGATTCACTTTATCATATGTAGATATTTTCTGGGCCACATGTTGTGCCACAACTATGGATTTCAGAGAAAAATGACTGTGCTCTTTTGCGATATAGAACAGAGGCAGAAGGCGAAGAAGGTAGTATGTTATCGACAAAATGCTACCTTCAAGGAGAATGATTAAGTAAGCCCATGAGGCAGCAACAGCTCTAACCTCATGGGTTTTTAGTTCATAAACGAAAGGTCTCTATCGGTAAGGGACCTCTGACAAGCTATTTTGGTGGTAGTGGCAATCGACCGTGAAATGGAAGAAGCCAAAATATTAACAGAGCCCTTATGAGGTAGAAAAGGATATTTTAAACCCTTCTTTTTCCATTGGAGGCATTGAGATTGAAACATAGTGCCTTAACAGGGATTAAAACCCATCTACCGGTAGTTCACCCCAGCACACATTTGACGGAGCCTGGGGATCTCTATAGGTCAGAGGTCGGGAACCTATGGCTCGCGAGCCAGATGTGGCTCTATTGATGGCTGCATCTGGCTCGCAGACAAATGTTCGATTATAAAAAAAATGTTTCTTTAGACTCCTTTGATCTACATATTAATTGCATATCAACATTTCATTCTACAAATGAGCTAAAGTCTGCTGCAGCTCAGCATCAGAAGTGGTAAAGGAGATAAACTCCGCTGACCTAAAAGACAGAAAAATAGCAACCCTGCATTCATTGTAATTAAAGGGAAATAACTCTTGCCTTACCTCCAAATGCAAGTCATGCTGCAAGAGTAGCCACCTCTACACTCCCTCACGTGACGAAAAATGCGCGAACTAGAAAGCCGGTTCGCAGTGATTTCTGTGGAAAAGTGGCAAAAATACATGTCGTTGTGTCTATATCTGACATTGTTCAAGTGGGGCTGCCGTATATTGCTTTCGAAAATAGCGGCCGATGTGTGCATGTGCAAAAGGGTCCGCACAACAGATTGTCGTCGGATCAGAAAGTAAACTTTCGTTTTAATCGCGTTGTAAGCTAACTAATTTTAGAAACCCTTTTGACAAGATGGCTAAAAGAAAGAAAGACGATGAGTATCGTACTTTTCAGCAGGAATGGACAGAGGAATTTGCCTTTGTAGAGAGAACGGGTTCTGCAGTGTGTCTAATATGCAGTGATAAAATTGCATCTATGAAACGGTCAAATGTAAAGCGACACTTCGAGACACGCCATTCTACATCTGCATCGAAATATCCTGCGGGAGACAGCAGGAAGAAAGCATGTCAAGAACTGCTATCAAGAGTGCAAGCTAGTCAGCAGCAAATCCGTGTTTGGACCCAACAAGGTGACTGGAATTCGGCTAGCTTTTCTGGCGCTTTAGCTATTGTGAGAAACGGAAAGTCATTCACAGATGGGGAGTATGCCAAAGCATTCATGCTTGATGTTGCCAATGAACTTTTTGATGACTTTTCGGATAAGGACAAAATAATTAAACGGATAAAAGACATGCCTCTGTCGGCAAGAACTGTTCACGATCGTAGCATCATGATGTCAAATCAAATTGAGGCAATGCAAGTGAAGGACATAAATGCGGCACCGTTTTTTTCTCTCGCTTTGGATGAGTCAACAGACGTCAGTAATTTATCCCAGTTCAGCGTGGTTGCAAGGTATGTTGTCGGTGATACACTACATGAGAAAAGTCTTGCTGTTTTGTCTATGAAAGGCACAACAAGAGGGCAGGATTTATTCGAGTCCTTCACTGAGTTCGCTAAAGAAAAAAATCTACCGATGGATAAACTTGTTTCGGTGTGCACTGATGGTGCTCCATGCATGATGGGGAAAAACAGAGGATTTGTCGCTCTTCTTTGTGAGCATGAAAACAGACGCATCATAAGCTTTCATTGCATCCTACATCAGGAAGCGCTTTGTGCTCAGATGTGTGGCGAGCAGCTTGGTGAGGTGATGTCTCTGGTGGTTCGGGTAGTCAACTTTATTGTTGCCCGAGCATTAAATGATCGCCAGTTTAAAACACTGCTTGATGAGGTTGGGAATAATTATCCTGGTCTGCTTCTGCACAGCAACGTGCATTGGTTGTCAAGGGGGAAGGTGCTCAGCCGATTTGCGGCTTGTCTGAGCGAAATCCGGACTTTTCTTGAAATGAAGAATGTCGAGCATCCCGAGTTAGCTGACACTGAGTGGCTCTTGAAGTTCTATTATCTCGTAGACATGACTGAACATCTAAATCAGCTCAATGTGAAAATGCAAGGCGTTGGAAATACAATCTTATCCCTGCAACAAGCAGTGTTTGCATTTGAAAACAAGCTAGAACTCTTCATCGCTGACATTGAAACAGGTCGTTTACTACACTTTGAAAAACTGGGAGAGTTCAAAGATACGTGCACCTCAAGTGACCCTGCTCAACATCTTAATCTTCAGCAGCTAGCAGGCTTCACGTCTAACCTCCTGCAGTCATTTAAAGCGCGCTTTGGAGAATTTCGCAAGCACACCCGTCTTTTTAAGTTCATCACCCATCCACACGAGTGTGCAGTGGACAGCACTGACCTGAGTTGCATCCCCGGAGTCTCCGTCAGAGATTTTGAGCTCCAAGCTGCTGACCTGAGGCAGACATGTGGGTGAATAAGTTCAAGTCACTGAATGAAGATTTGGAAAGACTTGCACGACAGCAAGCAGAGTTGGCGAGCCAACACAAGTGGGCAGAAATGAAAAAACTTCAACACGCAGACCAGCTGATTGTCAAAACTTGGAACGCGCTTCCCGTCACATACCACACACTGCAGCGTGTGACTATTGCTGTACTGACAATGTTTGGCTCTACGTATGCATGCGAGCAGTCTTTCTCACATCTAAAGAACATTAAGACCAACCTGCGATCACGTTTAACGGATGGAAGTCTCAACTCCTGCATGAAGCTTAACCTCACCACGTATCAACCAGACTACAAAGCCATCAGCGAAGCCATGCAGCACCAGAAGTCGCATTAATGGTAAGAAATACTCATTATTGATTAGCAACAGCATAACAATGTTATTAAAAAGAATTCAGAGACATAATTATTGTATTTTTAGTGTTGAAATTACACAAAATGCACACATTTACTTGAATTTTTAGTTTAAAACATAATGTATGGCTCTCACAGAATTACTTTTCAAAATATGTGGTGTCCATGGCTCTCTCATACAAAAAGATTCCCGACCCCTGCTATAGGTAGTGGAGATGAAGGTAATTGATTTGGCTAAAAACCTGGTTGGCAAAAAAGAGAAATGGATTTGTAACTGCCATTAAACCGGACACAGCCAGTGTCGATAGACAAGACATAAAACTCTTTCGGCTAAAACACGGTATTGGTGCTGATAAAGGAATTTTCATGTTATATGCATGAAATAGAAAAATTAAACAAGATATGAACCAATTTTAAAGATTGGTAAGCCTGGCATATACCTCTCTTACTTTCCTGAAAATTTCAAGAGGTTAGTGTAACCCATTGTTGAGATATGCATGGAAACAAGCTCTAAAAATGGCCATTTTTGAGCGTTATGTAGTCTCACTCGAAAAAAGCTTGAATATAAAATAGAGAATTCTCTAAATATCATACTGAAATTATGCATTTATTGGTCTGGTTTTATGCGGAATTCTATCCTGCAAATATTGCTTCTTGAATTAAAGAAATCGGTAAAATATTATGGATTTTATAAGCAAAATACCGTCAGTAGAAGTTTTGTTTCAACACTGAAATTCAAACACTAATCTGTTGTTATATGCCAACATTTTGTACAAAATAACATTCATTATAACTTTTATTGACATCTAGAACTCGACTTTATATTATAATAAGTAGTAAAACCATTTAAATCACATGGCTAGCCAAGATATTCGATTGAGAGCTTGTTCTTTGTCAAACTTTCCAGTTCTAAATTTTGTAGTGTCTGTAACCTTTACAAGTTTATATGGCAATAATTTTGTTGTTTCATTATGGAAAAGTATAAATCCTACAAAGGCTCATGTGTATCCATGTGATGTCTAAGTTGGCCAAAATTGGTGGTGCTGTATTGTACCATTAAAAAACAGCAACTCAATAAAAAAGTTACAGACACTACACAAACAGGTATAAAAATGAAAGATAAAAGTATTGTTCTACTTGTCATTAAAACATTGTTTTTCTCAATAGAAAGTTCCATCTTATGTGATGTAATGTTGCATCATCTATTTACCTCTGCAGCCAAGAGCAAAAAAGTGATGCAATAACTCTCTTGATTGAATATTGCATCATTCTTGCAGCACTGTCTGTTTGAGTAATTTACTACAAGACAATGTAACCTGAATTTCTTATCCTAGAAGAAGCTGCCTAATTACTTTTTCTGTTCTTTACCATGGTACATCCCTAAGACATGGGAAGACGACAAAAGCAAACCTCTGGGAACAACTCTGGTAAGTTTATATTGAATGGTAAACCACACTCTTAAATTGTAGTGTCTGTAACCAATATCCCCTTTTTATACTGTCTATGACTTTATCCCTGTTTTTTTTTTAAAAAATGAAGCCAAATTATGTTTCCTATTACAGTATTGATGTGTAAGGCTAAATTTTGACATATTGTCTGTCTGCAATTTGTAATATTTTGGTATATTTATAGTTTCTTTCATCTAGATTTCTGATAACAGGCAACATTTTCAGTGATTTCTTACAATATGCAATTGAAACTGAGTATTTTTGCATTCCATATCATTAGACTAGTAAATTCAAACAGAAATATTATGAGAATTCAATGAGCTCAGACTTAGTATTGGATACATTGCTGATATTGTCAAATGGTTACAGACACTACTAGACATGTGAATTGACCCGACTGTTGTTTACATTATTAAGGAAAGTGTGCAATCATTGTAAATGCTAGAACATTGAATAATCATCAGGTTTTATGCTATTTCTTTTTCAATCAGATACTTTTCTTTAAGAATCTACAGGTTATTCCAGTTTGCTTATGTATGAAAGCATATTGCGTACTCATTACAAGTATGTTTTGTAAAGTCTAAATTTCATCCGTATACATAGAGGAACAAAAATGAGAATGAAGTTGTTTGCTTTTAGGAAGCAAAGATAAGCCAGAAGAAGATGAACAGAAGATTAAAGCTAGAAGGGAGAAGACGAGGCTAAAGGTACAAGCCTGGAGAAAAAAACAGAGGGAAAATAAGGCGAAACATGAGGAGCTAAAAAGGGTTGATAGAGAAAGAAGAAAAGATGCAAGACTACTAAAAAAACAGCAATCACTTTCCGATTCAAATCTTCAACAAGAATTAAGAAGGAAAAAACGTGAAGAAATGAAAAGGTATCGCCAGAAAAAGAAAGAAAAAGCAGCCCTGGCAATATCGGTTAATAAGAGTGTTGATTTAAGAAGTCCGAAAACTGCTGAATTAAGTAGAAAGAAGAAAGAAGCTGTGAAAAGAACCCAAGCATGGAGAATGCGTATCAAACTGAATGAAAGTATACAGCAAGAGTGTATTCAGACTGATTGTGAAATAGGAAATACTGGGTCAGCCAGAGATTCACCAATGAATAAAGTGTTACCTAAAGCAACTCTGTACAGACAATTAAAAAAGGTAAAGGAAGTATTACCAAATACCCCAAAGAGAAAAGCAGTCATCATAAGTAAATTAATTGAATCTTCATCAACATCAAAGTTTCTAAATAGGAATATAATGATAATGACACCGGATTGCAGAAAAAAACTTGAATTGACAGATACTGTTATACAATCTGTGTCAGAGAGCATTTCAGAAGTGAAAACAAGGAAAGGGGGTGCAAAGAAACATGTATACAACATCATTTGTGACGCATTACTGAAGAAATATAAAAGACACAGACTAAAAAAGTATTTCAAAGTATCAGTGAAAGGGCAAAAACCTAGTTCTACATGGTGGGAGACGAAACAAAGAAAAAGAAGAAGGGATGCACTTAACTCTCCATTAAAGAAATCTGTGAAAGATTTTTTTCTAAGTCCAGAAATCAGTAGGGAAGTGCCCAATAAATGTGAAACTGTGAAAGTAAGAAAAGGTGGTCAAAAAGAAATACTTCAAAAACATGTGATGACTATGACATTAGAAGAAGCCTACAAAGACTACAAGTTAAGGAACCATAGTCACAAAATAGGATTAACTTCATTTTCTAAATTGAAACCAGTGAATGTTAAAAAGGTGTCTGAAACAAGCAGAAGATCATGCTTATGCCAAAAGTGCTGTAACGTGGCCCTAAAAAGTGAGGCACTAACAAATGTAAAAAAAAGCAGTGAAAGAAAATGGAGATTTGGATGAAATTTCAGTAGATAAGAAAAGCTTAAGTGATGCTACTTTTTGTAAATACGACACCAATCCAGCTATTAAATGTTTAAGAAGAGAATGCAAACAATGCGGTGTGAAATGTTTGCAGAGTTACCTTAAACCATTTGTTGAAAAGTATAGTGACAGGCAGATATCATGGCATCAATGGGAAAGTATAGAAATAGCAAAAGATGATAAAGTAAAGCGTTGCGTCTCCTGTGTGCCTAAAGAAACAGACATAAAAACATTAATTACATGCTTAGAAACTGACATGCAAGAGTATCCAGAGCATGTTTTCAGGGCCAAATGGCAACAGCAACAGATGGGAATTTGTGTTGATAGAATTGGTGAGGGTTCTATTGCTATGGTCATGGACTTTAGTGAGAACTATGGGTGTGTTTTTCAAAGTGAAGTACAATCTGGATTCTTCGACAGGAACCAAGTTACAATACATCCAATCATGTGTTACCATACAGAAAAACAGGGAGAAAAAGAATTCAAGATAAAGCATGCCATTATTGGCATCAGTGAAGAAACCAAACATGATGCAGACTTAGCTATCACTTTTGAGAACAAAGCTATAGAAATTCTGAAGAAGAAAGGTGTGAAAGTAGAGGAGATCCATGAGTGGACAGATGGCTGTGCTGCCCAGTATAAGGGGAAGAAAGCCTTTGCTGACATAAGTCTGAGGAAAAAGCCATCTGTAACACGAAATTATTTCGAAACATCACATGGAAAGAGTGTTTGCGATGGTCTCGGTGCGACAGTCAAGAATGCTTGCTACAGAGCTGTAATCAGCAATAGAAAGGTGATAGGTTGTGCAGAAGATGTATATCATTTCTGTACAGAGAAACTGAAAATGGAAAATACAGATAATGAAGCTAAAACAGTTTCGAGAAGGGAGTTCATCCTTGTTAAAGATGTTGAGAGAAATAGAGAAGAAACTGATGTGCAAACACTGCAAGGTACAAGAAAATTACATGCTGTAAAGTCAGGAAGCAATGATTATGAACTGAGCATAAGAAATCTGAGCTGTTATTGTGAGCAATGCATGAAGGTTGACGGGAGATGCAACTTCAGCGAAAATGTTAATGCCTGGGAAATGAGAAAGTTAGTACTCAATAAAGATAATTTAAGTCAGAAAGGAAAACAACTTAAAGACAAGAATCCATCAACAATAGAAAATAATGACAAGAAAAGAAAACAAGGAAGTAACCAGAAAGATCATAACTCAGCAACAAGCGAAAAGCCTAATAAGAAACGGAAGTCAACAGAAAGACAAAACATTGTGACAAAGAAGATCAAAGTTGACAAAAAAGCACCAACCAACACAGAGAAACCAATAGAGAAATACCACCCTGGAGAATTTGTTGCTGTAGGACTTAAGCCAAAGAAGGGACCTCTAGATGTATACTTAGCAGAAGTAATAGACATTCTTCATAACGAAGTTAGACTTAAATACATGAGAAAGTCTGGCAACATGTATGTTTGGCCTGAAAAAGATGATTATTCACAAGAGGCTCTAGATGCTATCTTGTACAGGGTAAAAGCTCCACAAATAGTCAATGAAAGGGGTCATTTCAAGTTTAATGCAGCTGAATTGTCTAAGCTCAAGTCAAATCTGGAAAAAAATCATAAGCACTTCTATTTGAAATGACAATATAAAGTCAAGGTTTAATGTGTAGTGTCTGTAACCTTAAGATCAATCACATATGGGTCTGTGTTTGAGTCAGCACCTTGGGTTGAACAATACTTTAGTGACTATGATTTATTGAACATTCATTATACTTCAATATTTTACTCTTACAAACACTATTTAGTATTAAACTTTCAAGTGCTATTTACCAGTTCATAATTTTAACACAAGTATTGGACATATACCTGTTACAATGTGGTTTTATCATTTTATTAACTAATCAACATTCATTTAATGAATAATTCTAGTCAATGTGTTCATGTTGAATTATTTTTGAAGTGAATTTTATGGAGATATGTATGGTTCTGCAGCTGTATTGAAATGCTATAGTTTTGTAGTGTCTGTAACCAATTTTATGGACAATGTACTTCTGACTCTTATGGAAGTTTGCAATACTTTTGGCCAGTATTAATGATTTTGTTTGTTTAAATATTCTTCTTGGTGTTAGATAAATGCCTAAATAAGATTATTCTATGTCTTTTATGTTTGTTATACAAAAGTTTCATGGTTAGGTTTTTTTTCTTAGTGATACCTTTGTCACAGATGTTTTGATTTTGTTATTAAGTTGTTTACCACTTCCAGTTATGTTGTTTACTTTAAATGTTGATATCCTGTTACTGATGTTACTGTGAAAAAAAATAAAGTTTTAAAGTTTTCATGCTGTTTTTCTTGCATGTTATACACCAAGTGTAGTGTCTGTAACTGTTGTTATACCAATGAATTGAAATAATGGTTAAACAAAATCGCATGCATGTTCAAGCTAAATCTAACTTGATCTGACTAGGGGACACCCTAGGGTATATAATGAGCTTCATTGAAATGTTCTATCAAACATTTCAATTTTTTAAGTGAGTGAGACTACTCTCAGCACCAATACCGTGTTTTAACCGTTTCCATCTTCTCGCAGAGACACCCAGGCAAGTAAAAACACAGTTGTGAGTGTAAGGATCTGGAAGGAAGCCTCACTCAATGGTTCATAGGTAGTTTTCATTAAAGACCACAAAACACAACGCAGATTCCATCTGGGAATAAGAGAGCGGGAGACAGGTCTCTGCAGCTCAAAATACTTATGGAGATTGGTAAGGTGTGAATCCAAACCAACTGCCATGCCCTGAGAGAATTTAAGTGTGTTGTATATGACAGCTCTATAGCCCTTGATAGTCCATACTGAACATCCTTTGTTCTCAAATAGAAACAAAAGGAAATCAGCAACTGAATTCAAAGAGGAACAGTGAGGATCTACATGTTTCTTTCTGCACCAATCACAGAAAATACTCTGCCTGGCATCATAGTCCTTGGACATAGAATCTCTCCTGGCCAGAATGATGCAAATGGCAACCTAGCCAGAAAACTTGTTCTGGCAGATAAATCGCTTGAGATGAGCCAAGTGAGAAAGTGGAAAATGTAAGGGCTGTTGTGTAGGAGGGTACCCCTGTGTCGCCAAAGAAGATCCCTCCTCTGCAGTAAGGACCTGGGTTGATCTATCAGCAGGTCTAGAAGATTGCTAAAAACCATGATCGTTGAGGACACAGTGGTGCTATGAGAATGATATAAGTGGTAGACATTCTGACTTTTTTGCAGAATTTGTGGCTGCAGTCAGAAAGGTGGGACGGCGTATGCAAACAGATGATTCCACCGGAAGCTGAATGTATCCACTGCCCATGCCCTCTGGTCCGGGGCTGGAGAAATGTAAAAGGGAAGTCTTTTGTTTAGCCTGTTCACAAACAAATCCACCAGAGGCTCTCCCCTAAGTGTGAAAAGGAACTCTGTTACAGAGTGGTGTAGAGACCATTCCATGAGGACTATTTTGCCTGACCTGGACAGACTTCCGTTAAAACGTTCTTCTTCCCTGGAATGTGGCAAACTCAGTGAGTAATGTTCTCCAAGGTGGCCCAGCAGAGAAGGTACCAGACCTCCACGCAAAGAGAAGAGTATGTGTGCCTCCTTGATGTTGGAGATACGTTATGAAAGATTTGTTTTCATAAGAGACCATGACACATCGATCCCTTATTCTGTCGATGCACCCTTGCAATGCTAGAAATATGGCTTTAATTTCTAGGTTGTTTATGTGGAGGGATGACTCATTCTGAGTTGGGTGCAGTGCAGCTCCTCCCTCTTGGGAGGGTGCAACATGCTACCCTGAGACAAGTGGTGCGCTTCCTTCCTCGCAGAAGGTAGCAACACACTACCCTGAGATGAGCAGTGCACTTCCTTCCTCGCGGAAGTCAGCATCACGCTACTGTGAATGCAAAGGGGTGTTAGACTTCTCCTCCCTTCTGGGGGAGAACTCCTCCTTGAACGTTCACTCCCTCCTACAGGATGGGTCCTACCAGTCTCCGAAGAGAATGGTCCCATAGGTTCCTGGGACCCTGGAGAGTTCTTCCAAGCTGAAGAACTAGTCTTCTTACAGTGTGTTTCTTGCTGAGGCTCTTTAAGAGAGAAACCTGAACATTCAAATAAAGAGGGGGATTGACGTTTCCTCTGCCCTCTATACATAAGTCTGGAATCAGCTAGATTCCAGACTTCATTAGTCCAGTTTGTGCGAAGGTACAATGATTCTTACATGTACACTTTAAACATGTGAAGCAGTCTGGGTGAGTGTCCCAAGGGCCCTTCTTGTGGTCACACTTTCCCACAGACTGTCCTGACATTGTTCTGACAATGATTCACTCGTTGAGGAATTTCCTTTATTAAGAGCAATGCAGATACACTAAATAACAATGTGACGCATCATGCGTGGTATTAAAATACAATGGTGAAATAGAAAAAAACACCAAACTGAAGTTTGATCAATTATTTAATTATGGGAATTATGAATTCCTATTAATTGAGGTACAGTCTATGTCGCATTATAATTTAACACACAAGACTTACCCGTGAACCAATTGTATCTTGAAAAATAAGACAGGTGTACCCTAACCACTAAAGGGTGAGATACGACATGGTAACTCAAGAAGACCTTTCCAGAACTAATTACTGAAAAAGGGCAGGGGTTACTGGCATAAAAACATAAGACGAGACAGATGAATGTAACACTAGAAGAAATATCACTGAATGGAGAACCAAATGTAGTTTAAACTCACAACAAGCAATTTGTCTTTGGTCACATTATGAACAACACAACCATTAACATGGCGTCCTTGAAAAAGATGACTGTTCTGCTCAAGTGCAGAGGTGCACAAGTGAACATTGTCTTACTGACAATTCTCCACACTGTGAGAGGATGTATTCATATCAAACAGGTGAGATTTTTCAACAAGAAAAAGTAATAAACTACGTAATAGCGATGAGTAAGGCAAAGCTGAGCAAATCCCATAGCCAGACGTCATGGACTATTCATTTTCGAAGTCTGCCAAGTTAAATTTTCCAAGTTGCTAGTCTGGGACAAGTGCTTTCTGACCATTTTTAAAAAAGTTGGGCAAGTGCCTATTTTCATGCCATAATCACTTTATCTACCTTTGTCTGACTGTTCATACCCTCTGGGCATACTGAATGCTTTATTGTAACCCTCTCCATGTATTTATTTACAGCACAACTTATATTACCGCTTGACAGCATATTGAGCTAAGCGACTAAATTATTGACCAATCAAAACATGCAAGACAAAACAAAGCCAGTATGATTAATTAGCAGTGTTTTAAATGACTTCCTTATGTTTACTTAAAAACCAAATCCTTATGAACGACTCACCCTATGATTTGAATCCAGCGAATCATTTCAATTAAATTAATGAAAGGCACTTTACCGACATTAGTGTCAGTTCCCTTTATGAACTGATTAAATGGCAGTGATGATTCTTTAATTTTTATTTGATTATACAAAGGATTAACTTCCACGTCTGATATTGAAGCGAAATAATTATGCTAATAAGGAGCTGTCTCTGTTTATATCTAAGGACAAAATGTATGTTATGATCATTTTAGAAGTAGCTGTCAAGCAAGGTGATATTTACTATGTGCATAAAATGAGCTTACTAAATTATTTTTTCAAGGAAGTTAATAAGAGTCAAAGAAGGAAAATGAATGTGAAAGTGGAGGGATAAAACGTAGGACTGCCACTGAGCATGAGGTAACTATTTCTCCAAATAGAGATAAGCCAGACCCTGTGAGAAAAAAAAAAGTAAAATATGACACTACTAAGAGACTGAGAAATTTTCCGCCAGTTTGGGTTGATAGTTATCCCTGGCTTGAATTCATTGACTCAGAAGCACAAATGTTTTGCTGTTATTGCAAACAATATCCCAAACTGGCACAGTGCATCTATAAATGGAACTGACAAATTCAGGATTAAACCAATCAAGTCTAATGACAGTTCTGGACCTCACAAGGCCTGTGCAGATCCTTTCCATTCTTGCTGATGGAAGTACATGTACGGCTGCTACCATATTGGAGCAAGAAATAGTGCATATACCTGGACAAGGGAAAACTGAAAACATCTGATGTAATAAAATGTATAATATCAACCTATTTTTTTGAAAAATTAAATTTCTTTACAAAATAAATATGTTGTGCATTATTTTGTATGTTCTTTCTATGGATTAAAGTGCAAATATCTCATCAAATCTTGACAAGTGATTTAAATTTGGGACAAGTGAAAAGGTAGGTGGGGCAAGTGAACTTTCTGAAACTACTTGTCCTTTTGGACAAGTGAATGAAAAAAAAACTGTGCTCAGCCCTGTAAGGTATTGCTGCTATTAAAATGATATTTCATAACAATGCTTCATGTACTGGTTATTAAGTTGTCATAGTTTCCCTTTTATTTCCATACTATTCCAAGCCACCCTTTGAAGAAATTACTGAAAGCTGTAATACAAATAAAACTATAAAAGTGATTACAAACGAACACTGTACTATTTATACCATCCATGTACAATCAAGAACATTGGAACATTATAACGTGCATGTCATAATTCTGTCCAAAGTGTATTCTACAAGAATAATGTGGCATCGTATATTAAAATAAACAAGATACATGAAGTATGCTACGAAAAGGTTCTTTTGTACGTTTATCCTTAAACTCTGAAAACAACATTGTTTATAAGAGAGTATGACAATTTGTTTTAATGCACGGAATTGTGTACACTGTATTGACTGTTGCGCTCTATCAGTCACCATTTATGTCATGAACAAAGTGATTCAATGAAAAAAAAGTTACTTTCTAGTATCACTTTCTTCGCGAATCTATATGCGTCACCAGGCACTGACTGAGGAGTGACAATCTTACATTGAAGTCAGATGCTACACCTGTTACTCTAACAAGAATAATGTGGCATCGTATATTAAATTAAACAAGATACATGAAGTATGCTACGAAAATGTTCTTCTGTACCTTTATCCTTAAACTCTGAAAACAACATTGTTTATAAGAGAGTATGACAATTTCTTTTAATGCACGGAATTGTGTACACTGTATTGACTATTACGCTCTAACAGTCACCATTCATGTCATGAACAAAGTGATTCAATGAAAAAAAAAGTTACTTTCTAGCATCACTTTCTTCGCGAATCTATATGCGTCACCAGGCACTGACTGAGGAGTGACAATCTTACATTGAAGTCAGTCCGGAGAGTTCCTACCAGCTACTGTTCAATGTCGTGCTCTGACGTTTCAAAATGCACATTAACTGTTGAATGAAAATGTCACAAAACCACACACCTTAAAACTAAAATGATGTTAGTTGGTGTAAAACAAATTTGGATCGAGAAACGCATTTGATGTTAAGTTCTGATATTATCGCGTAAAACTTGTTTCTAGCAGTATATAAAGCAAACCATATATACAATTTTTATTTACCTGATTAGGGACCAAGCATTTAAATGTAACAACAATTTGTAATGGGTCCTGATTCACATCTAAAATTATTAATATTTTATTTTCTATAAATTGCAATGTGTATTTTTTTTAAAGCTAAATCCTACCACACCCCCACACCCAGTAGCACATAGAGTAGAAGATAAATTACTTAAATCAGAATTCATGCATGTCATGGGAATTGTTATGAAAACATAAAGGGCTTCTGTTTAATGAAGTCACTTAAGTTGGGATAACATCATGTAATGCAAGGGCTCAAAAGATGTGAATGAAGGAGCTTTAGATAACAATTGCAAGTCAAGAAGGTGTTAAGCTTCGCTGTTATTTTTTTAGCACCCATATTTCAAAAGAAACATTAAGTTCCTAATGAAAACATTTTTGTTGTTTGTGGAAAGAACAAATTTTGGACTTGTAATATGGACTAAAAAACGCAATGAGATTGTGATATTTTTGTGTAAAATTTGCTTCTAGTAGTATACAAAACAAACCATATAAAATCATTATTCTCCCCATTGATCTTCAATGCAGCACGGATAATACAGTACTAGACTATTGCAGCAGCACAAAGCTATTACATGTTTACGAATGCTATATTACACATTTTTTTTTTTTAAATTAATCTTTCTTATGTAACAAAACATGTTTATTATATGCAAAATTGAGAGAAAAATTATACATATTAACTTTTGATCGACATTACCCGTAGTTTTTATCGGTCACTCAGAACAGTCATTGATAATTTGAGAGTATGCATTTTTTAAATGTGCAGCAATTATCTTTATTTTAGAATTTGTCTACTGACAAAATTTAGAAATAAAAATTGTATTCCTCTCTTTATTCAGAATAAGTAAATAGGTAAATTGCTACGTAGAAATTCATTCTGTATTTAACAAGAATTTATACAATTAATTGGGCTATTAACCTATTGTCAGTGTGCTTTTCTTTTTTTCTTATAATATTGTCAAATCTGGTCATAATTAACATGTAGAAACTTAAAGCTTCAGAAATTTAATACACTGAAAGTCAAATGAGTGAGCACTACTGCAATAATCAAAGTGAACACAGTGACATATTTGCAACGACCTTAGAATTAATATGAATGGTTCAAAATAAACTGGAAATAATCAGGATTTACAACCTTTGATGCCCAAACCACTTCCACCTCCAATTCAGAGTAGTTGAAGAAGTTCTACCAGGAATACCTGTTTAAACCATGAAAAATATGAAGTCATGTATTAATAGCAATCAATGCAATTAGAGATAGATTTTATAGCCTTGGCAAACATGTGGCTCAGTAATTTTGGGCGATATACAAGGCATTATTGAAGGATATGATGTGTTCAGCTTATGTGTAATACAGTACTAATTAAACAAGGGGAAAAGAAAGTATGAATAAGAAGAAATTCCACTTAGATAAAGCTAAAACCAAACCAATGTACAAAACTGGAGACTAGGCTATTTATTATACAGAAAATACAATCTTATCTACGGAGATGCCCATTTCACAACTATGTTTGCATAAAAGTAAGCATTTCGGTTGAATTGCAATAGATGATGATGATATGATGGATGTCCAGAAGAAATTAACTAGTACTGCAATAAGCAAAAAAAAAAATTTCCCCCATCCACACTTATTAACAGCCCCACCAACCCCCCCCCCCCCCCTTTTTTTTCTATGTTGTGTACATGTATATCTACAGGCAGTTAACTTTCGATTATTATTGCTTTTATTTCAACTAGTCCAAAGTTTGTTCATGTGATTTTAAGCTTAGTTTTGGTTCCCAAAGATTCAGTGCCATTTGGGCGATTATGGAAATAATTTCAGATTATTGGCCTAATTGCTAAACCCTGTATATATATATGCATTTGGTCCATGTTCTTTGGTGATAAAATGTTTTATTTCTATTCTAAAGAAAATGTGTCACATGGACATGTATATTTTTGGGTCGCAAGTACTAAACAGAGGGTGGACTAGTAGTTGTACTTTGAATTGCACTGTGTATATTTCATAGTGTGGGAACATGTTAAGCAAACAATTGAAAAATGACTGGGGGAATGAAAAATAAATCACAGCACTTCTCACATTGTTTTATTTTAATAACGGAGTGAAACCCGCTAGTACTTACATGTGATTTATTTTTCATTTTTGTTTATTTAACCCTTTTGCAGCGGGATTACGACTCCAGTTGTACTTTACCTTTGCCAAAGGGATACGACTCCGGTCTTATGTTCACTATATTCCGTTACCAACATTTGCAGACACTTGTTTAACTGTAACAAACATCATTAGTTTACGTGTACTCCTTTGAAAAGAAGGAAATAAAGGTAGAAGGTACACATAGCATTACCAGATTGTGTTTAAAAGACTCCAAAACTGGTAAAAATTTGATTTCAAAATCGAGTTTTAACGTGCGGAGATAAAATAATGTGGTCATATTCTGAAGAGGGAATTGAAGACAGTTATGTGCTTGCTGAATTAGTTGAAAATAAAGACCATTTAGTGTGGAAAATTGACATTCTAGGCAGTGGGGATCGCTATCTTTACCTCTTCAAAATGAACGGAGCTGATGATAACTGGTTATTTAAAATTTTTATTTCAAACACGACTTTTAATGTGTGGAGATCAACACGGCGGACAGCGCTGAAACAGCAATTTACAGCAGTGATGTGAAAGCCGATTATGATGAAAATATAGATAATTTTGTGGGGACACTTTATGTTTTAAGCAGTGCAGATCATGAGCTTCACTTCGACGAAATGAACGGAGATGATGAGAACTGGTTCGTAGAAATTAGATTTTTAACGTGTAATTCAAAATAGCGGACAGTACTGAAGCAGTCGTTATGTCGATACCGATTTTGATGAAAATTTAGACAATTTTGTGGGGGAAATTTATATTTTAGGCAGTGGGGATCATGATCTTGGTTGCATCGAATGAACTGAGCTGATGATAAATAGTTAATTGGTATTTATGACTCGGATATTGACGATGATGAAGACGTGGATGCTTTTCAAGCTAACAGGACATTTTGAGAACTTCACTTCTCATAAAGTTCACACATATACCGATGTTGAGTGTGTGCATAATATTATGAAAATTTCCTGCATCCCTGGAAATGGACCAAAATACACCCAACATAACTCTGATATTATTACATTAAAATTTATTGTGGAATAAAAACACTGAACCAAAATGAAAAGCTTTGTCGACTTACCAGTAAGGATTATTCTGTTTTTTGTTCTCCAATTCTCATGCGAGTAAATTTAATAGAACTGTAATAATTTTCGATATTCTTGATGGATTTTTACTATTTTCTCACCTTCTTAAATGGTATAAAATTCCCTCCCATTTCATACAATTACATAGAGGAGGTAAAATGAATTTTGCAGATAGGAAAATTGCATTGAAAGTAAGTTATTACAAAAAAATATAAGCATTTTTTTTTTGCTTACATAACTTTACTTTCAACTTAAGTTTTACATCTGAAAATTTTCAGTCAAGAAATATATGACCTTAAGGAAAATTTTATGCTTTTTAAAATGGTATACAACATTGAAAAATAATTTCAAAAAATTGTCCTGTAAAGCCAGATTGAACAAATAAATGTTGACTTACAAACTGAATTGGCTTATGTTTGATTTAAGCAGAATCTGTGAAATTTAGGTAGGATCAGTAAAAAATTTATTTTCGTGACCCTGTAGGTTAGTGAGAAAAAATCTAATTTTGAGTTCTGTATACAGGGCACTGTCCATAGGATTTTTTCTTCCAAAATGTTGTTTGCAACATAACTGTGAAGGCAAAACAAGGCTAAAAGAATCCACTCATCCACTCATATTGCAGAGTCATTGGTGGTCAAGAACAATTAAGTTGTTTGGTCTGGTGTTGTGCACCACAAGAACACATGAAGGTTATTTAGTGCTGAGGTAACTGGAGTTAAGTGCCTAGCCCATAGACAATTTACAGTAGCTGACCTGGGCAGATCCAATGGTAGGATTATGGTTGGGGGTAGGGGTGGGGGATAGAATCGATGTCTTGATGCCCTAATACACAAAGCCCTATAGCTCTGTTCTGTCCACTTAACCAGAGGAACTAGAGGGCAATTTTCAAGAATATCTCGCTTAGTTGGCAGTCAATACTGACAATGTTCCACTCTTTAATGAAATGAATATTGCTAATGACATTGGCCAAATGTGATCAGACACATTCATCTTGTCAAAGAAAATGTACCACAAGTTAACCGACATCTGCATTCCTTTGCTGAAATGCCAGTTACATATTTTGAAAACCCAACCACTTGATTGTGTATGGATATCCTTCGGTAAGGATAAAGGCATCGGAGTAAGTATAATACAAATAAAGCAATTTTACTCTAATCTAGGTCAAAATGGGCTACCAACTATGTAAAATATTCTTGAAAATATGTCCTTGAGTTGTCGGGTTGAATATCATTGCAAACTATACAGCACCACTTATTCAAGCAGCAAGATGTCAACCCCACCCTTCCCATCTTGAGTTGCCACCTGAAGAGTTACAAAATATGAAACACATATTTGTGCCCTTAAGAAATTGACATACACTACATTTTACTGTTCAATATGGAAAAGTTCCTAGAATATGTAATAGGTGCCAACTCTAACCCAATCATGCCTATCTGGGTCAATGTCTTACACTGCAAAACTACATTCTGCCACGCAGAACAAGATTCGGTTTTTGATATGATATGTAGGGGCCTTATATTTGGATGGGAAGTAATGGGAAATGTTTTTGAAATTTTTTATTGATTCATTTATTTGTTCTTAATTTCCGTAAAAGAAAATACTGTTAAGAGACCTTGCTATTAGTTCCGATAATGCACTCCTTAATAACAAAACTACAACCATGAACGACCGGCAGATGGCACGATGATTTATT
The DNA here is from genome assembly GCA_029931535.1 of Margaritifera margaritifera. Lineage (NCBI taxonomy): Eukaryota > Metazoa > Mollusca > Bivalvia > Unionida > Margaritiferidae > Margaritifera > Margaritifera margaritifera. The sequence continues at coordinate 970,789 of JAQPZY010001488.1, forward strand.
TAGAGCGGAAATAGTAAATACCGCGAAATTTGGGAACCTCTCAAAATAGCTGAAACGAGTAAACCTATGTGGAACTCGTCACTGAATAGCACTTTTTTTCAAGATCTGTGAAACAGTTCTACAACCAGCATTTAAAGTTCAACCATTTAATTCGTAAAAAAACAAAACAAATATAACATATCCCCTTCATTAAATAAATATTTACCATGAATCATGTCTTATGTTTGTTTTGCTGATATTCTCTTTACAAAGTTATAAGCGGCCTTAAATCAGCCTCAGCAACATCATCTCCGACCATCGAGCTGGATAATATATCGTAATCGTTTACTCAATGTAAAAACTCACCGGAAAAATTGTTCAGTTAACAAATGCCAACAAGATCAGCCATTTGGATTCACATATCTGAAATAATATAACGAATTTCCTTTACATCAAACACAATTAGCGCTCGTAAAACTACCTCCACGCTTGCGATGCTGTGCGTTGGATGATGTAAGCGGCATTGCATGGTTGTAAATATTTACTAATTTTCTATTTAGCTTACGGATGTCAGTCTATAAAATGTAATTGCTTTAAATCATAAAAGTACACCGCTGGTCTAAAATGTCTTTTTAAGCATTATTACTATTTCTATTGTTTTGTTATAGACCAATACTGCATGAAAATAATGGGTACAATCAACTAATAGAACAGCCATGAAGATCGTAGTATTCTACAAACCACAGCCCGCACAAGACAATTAGTTACGGAAGTGGGATTTGGCCTCGTGTCAATCGTATTGCATTCACTTCATGAGAAAGTAAATACTATCGGAAAGAAAGAAAGACGAAGAGAATACAAGAAAATAAACGAGAAAGCATTCAAGAAGAAACATACTTCTTAAAAGTATGAAACCCTGTCTTTCTGAGTCAAGTTTTTCAATTCTTTAAAAGTTAATAAAATTGTCAACAGTTGTTAATTTTGTACTTTGTTTTTAAAACCCTGTACTAACCATTATTATTATTATTATTATTATTATTTATCAAATGTTCTATCTTTAACTCCCAACCAAAGAACCTAGTGTAAACACCACAAGACTACGAACCCCCAGAGGCGGGGGAGGGGGGGGGGTCCGCTGGAGGTATTGGACACATACCCAGTTGCAGGAAGTTTTGACACCCAATGCCCAATGACAGACAAACGCTTTTATTTGTAAATACTATGTGTGAACTAAACCGAATCGAACGCTTTGGAACATTAAAAGGGCATTTAAGGTTGTTGCCATAGGTGTCTTCGTTCCTCGTATCTTATCCACTCTTTCATCCATACTGACACTCTTATATAGTGAGTGGTCCCCACCAATCCCTCCCCTTTTATGTATGTATGTATGTATGTATGTATGTATGTATGTATGTATGTATGTATGTATGTATGTATGTATGTATGTATGTATGTATGTATGTATGTATGTATGTATGTATCTATGTATGTATGTATGTATGTATGTATGTATGTATGTATGTATGTATGTATGTATGTATGTATCTGTGTAAGCTTTTATGTATGTATATATGTTTTATGCATATCACGCCTTTCAGCATTAAACAAGTATGGCATTACAGCTATCTGCGATGACCAATCGATTCGATCGATTTTGGCAAATAACAAAATCCAAATACAATCGATCGTTATCAAGTATATGTTTTGAATTGCTATCGAACATCGATTACATAGATTGACAGTGTCAAATTTTGCATGTTTATTGTTGGACATCCAGGCCTTTGAGAACTGAGACTACTCACTCTACTACTAATCTTCGCTGTCTCCTCCTGCATTACTTCGCGAACAAGTTCTTTCCCCGTTTGCAAGGTGAGCATTTCCCTCTCTAGATGCCTTCAGTTAGTAAGGTAGTATTCCTTCGTCTGGTCCAGGGGCCCCGGGTGGCCGAGTGGTCTAAGGCGCTCGCCTTTACAGATCAAAGACATCTCACGCGTGGGTTCGAGTCTCGGGCTCGGCCAACGTGGGTATGTGAGAAAGCTTGCCAGTTGCTTCCCGTGGGTCGGTGGTTCTTCCCGGGGTTTTCTCGGGTTCTTCCTCCACCAGATATACTGGCCGCCATGTATACCCTATCATGTGCTGAAAAATGGCGTTAAACCCATAAAAACCAACCAATCATCTGGTCCAAGAGGTGCTCTCTTCTCTCGAACAATATTATCGCCTCACATAGTTTGCCAATCAGTCAGCGCTGACTGGTCGTTCTATCTGGCCCCTGTTGACACGACTGAACTGAATTTGAATTATACTCGTTTTCGGCCATGTGGCCATGCAAGTATTAATTAATTAATTAATTAATACACTCCGCTCCCTCACTGCATGGTTTCCTCACTTTGAGGGTTGCGATATGGGAGGGTGTGTAATTTACTCGTGAGGGCTGAAAAGGCGCTATCTGGTGTAATCTAATTGTATTACTGCGTGCACGGCACGCTGATTAATTATATCTATGGAGACGCATGCTACGTGGACTCGGCAAGGGAGGCGCGAAGCGGCATGGAAGCGTACATGATCCAATTCCGCCCAGTTGTCAAAGTCGGGCTATCCCTAACAACCAACTGTGTGTTAGCCACATATTTAATTATGACAGTCATATAAGTTCCAAATTTCTTTATTTATAAATGTATCCACTCAGATATGAATTTTGCGTAGTGTACATAATTTTTCCAGACTTTTTTTTACCGATCCGTGAGTACAAGTTACTCATTTTCATTTAGTATCACGCACGTTTCCTCTCACTTCATTGTTATATTTTTAGACGGTGGTTCTAAAACAATCAAATTTGTATTAAATAGAGTATAATCGAAAGGTGTTATTTATTATTATTTTCATCCAGATATAAATTTTGCGTGCATTAGTGTTCATACAGTCAGGCAATTGTGATCAGCTGGACTCTGGTAATATCTCCTGGGGGTGGATTTGTTGCGACGAAGGCTGCTCTCTTCATAAGTCTGCACCGCACTCTGTGTTTCAGCATTTATCTCCAGTTTCCGTCTATCTTTTACGGTCCTCATTCTGCACTCTCTCTTTCTGGCCCCTGTGCTTCTGACGGTTGGTCGCTTACTTAATTATGGCTGCTCCGGTTTTATATTTATTCAGGTAGCTCGATGGGTGTGTGTGTGGATCGGCTGACGACAGTACGGCTGAATGCTCAGCAAACTAGCTCCCCTGATTTGCAGTCTCTCTCTCTCCCCCGCCCCCGCGCCCCCCCCCCCCCCCCCCGCCTTCATCTACAGCGGCTCTGTTGTACAATCAGCTAGTTCCTTCCCTGGTTATACTGGCCGCCTCCTTCCCTGCTAACATGCGCTAGATCGGTTGGCCTGCACTAGCTCACACCAAGGTTTCGCCTCGCTGGCTTCACGGTGTCGCCTCTGACTCCCCGATCTGCTCTCCACCAGGGCTGGCTCCTGATTGCTTAATGCGAATGAATGACGGAATGGACTGCTGACGACAAGACTGAACTGAACTTACATTATAGTCGTTTTCGGCCCATCGGCCATGTACAACTTATTAAAAATTGTACACAAGGTGTACTGTTTATTTGTTGACTCTTATGGTAGTATGTCCGGTGAGGCAAGGAACTCGGCAAAGGGTGCACCGTCGTCGTTGGGGGCTCCGTTGGTTCCAGAGTATATGCATTTTGATTGGTGTGCCGAAAGGTATAAAATGTTTCGTCTTCTGGCTTGAATTTCACTAGAGTTTTGAAATATCACTGTACTGATGGCTGATTTAGTGATATTAAGGAGTTGAATTTGTTGATGTAGCGAGTTTCTTTATTTAATTTTATTTCTATGCAGTTATTGCAGTTAACCGGTTACTGCATTGTGTCATGGGCCCTGATGGTCTGGGCTTATGACCACCTCATATGTTCAATAGGGTGTGGGGCAGTTATGAGTTTCCATAATCAATATTGCCACCTTGTGAATCCGGCCCTGATGATTTTGGCTTAGAATCACCTTATAGTTCTTAATTTTATAGGGGTGCGAAGTTGAAGATCGCCTGATTGGGTTCCGACTCCTTATGTTAATTGCGTTATTAGTAAAGCGTCCTATCGCCAGAAAGTAGTTGTAAAGAGAAAGTATTTTTTTTTAAATATTTTTTTTAAAAATGTGTGCATATATAGGAACAGGAGTTTATGCCTGCTCTTTATGAGGAGCAGATTGCTTTTTGTTATTAAGTGATGCTTATATATTTTATTTGTTAGTTATTGTATACATCATATTTATTTATTATTAAATATTATGAATACCCTCTCTGTCCTTTTGTATATGGTTTATTTTTGTTTATGAGATTGTTATTATTGTTTCATCTACATAAATTGGCCTTTCTATAGGAGTTAAGTTTCTTTCGCTGTTAGCCCCGGGACAGGCCGCCTTTGCGAACAGGCTCAACCCCTAGTTGGCCCAGAATTCCTATCCCTTCCCTCACAGCGGAGCCCCTTCTCTCCCGCTCCAGTCCATTTCTATACACTGTTTTGAGGTATTTAATGCTAGTGGAGGAATGGAGGATCGACAGTTCTTGTATACGCCGCCTACCCATTAAAAGGAAAGACATAACTGTGCCCCCCCCCCGGCCCCCAGCTTTACTAATTGTTTATTGCTTGAATGTTTTAGGTTAAATATAGCTTAGATGTCTTTCGTTTGGGTGGTTTGTCCTTGACCCGGATTAATTTTTTTCTCTTTTCCCAATATCTGAGATGTACTCCATGATATTAGATGGCTGCTTGTTTTTTGTTTTTTTATAAACTCCGGTTACTTGCTTGGAACTTTTTGTACTCTCTGTCTATCCTGGAAGTTGGTTCTGTCTATGCAGTATTTATGGCATTCATTGAATATGTGGTTGAGTGTTTCTAGGGTGGGGCAGTGTGGGCAATTTATTCCAAACTCTTTTATACCTGGTAAGAATCTTCCAAAGCTGCTGGCTAGTAATGTTTTTCCAGTTCTGATTCTATTTATCACTTTGGAGTCATGCGGATTTGCCAGGTTACGTGAAAGAGCATTTCTGTTAACTTACTTCTGCAGGTCGTATAGCCTGAGCCCTTTTTGAGAGTTGTCCCAATCACCCTGCCATTTTGGGTAATTTTATGCGTAATCATACTATCATCGAATAGCATCCCTAAGAATGTATCCCCTTTTTCAAATTTAATCTCTATCCCATTGAGGTACAGTGTTAGAGGTTTCCTATGCCATTTAGTTTTTGGTGAAAACAATACCCCCACTGTCTTGCTGGGGGCTAGCTTGAAGCCTCACCTGTCGGCCCATCGCCCGATCCCGTCAAGCCCTGCCTGCAGTCGGCAAACCACAGTTTCACTGGCTGGGTTACCCGCTTTCCAGATATCACTGTCATCGGCAAACTGGCACAGGTCTAGGTGGGCCAGCTCGACTGACTTTTCTAACTCATTAATCATTTTGTTAAAGAGAGTAGGGCTTAATACGATGCCCTGGTGGGTTCCGTTTTCGAGCTCGCATATATCAGAGTATTGGTTGCCCATTCTAGTTTGGATTTTTCGGCCTGTTAAGAAGTTTGATATTCACTTGTGCATGTGGCCTGTCATTCCGTAGTGTTTCAACTTTGCAATTAGACCCTTGGTCCGCATTAGGTCGTATGCTTTTTCAAGATCAAGGAAAACTGTGATTAAATTGCTATCACATTTCCTTTTTGCGTTGAATACCAATCTTATGTTTGATTCCAAGCGAATTAGTTGGTCCAAAGTGGATCGCTTGTTACGGAATCCGTTTTGGTTTTGCGATATCAAATTCTTACTCTCCAGGTGGTGCTTCAGCCTATTTTTTATCATTGTTTCCATAATCTTACATATGTTGTTAGTAAGAGAGTTAGGTCTGTATGAGTTTATATCTGCCGGATCCTTACCGGGTTTCGGGATCAGTATGACAATCGGCTGTATCCAGCGACTGGGTACTTCCCCCAATCGCCCGATCAGATTCAGCAGGTCTAACATCGCCAGCTCGATATTGTCTGGGAGGTTTTTGTAGATTTAGCCTAGTGAGCCCTCGCCAGGTGAGGTAGGGGTTTTTTTTCTTGCTGAGCGCCTTTCGCCACTCATGTACAGTGAAATCTACGTTTAAGGGGCTTGAGCGGTTTCCACTGTCGGTGAACAATTCACAATTCGGGGTGATCCTTTTCTAACTTAGTCCTCTGTGTTTGGAACTTTTAGGAATGGTTGGAATTTCTTCTTTTTTTCCTGGTCCGTGGTAAGCCCGGGGAGTTTAGGGTTGGAAAATGTACTTTTACCCCAAATCTTCCTGATTTTATCCCACACTTGCTTTGAGATTGTTTTAAAGTTTAGAGACGAGCAGAATTGTTTCCACGAGTTTTGTTTCGCCGTGAATATGGTGTTCTTCACTATGCGTTCTTTTTCTTTGTAGGCAATGAAGTCGAGTGAGTTTTTGGTGTGCCTAAATCTGTTTAGGGACTTTTTTGTTCTTTACTACTTGCCTACATTCATCATTCCACCAAGGGACTGGTTGTTTGTTGCCTAGCCCTCCCGTTTTGGGAACCCATCGCTCCGCTGCATAGGACAGTGCCTTAACAATGTTTTCATTAAAAGTGTCAACCATGGCACTGTACAGCAGATCTCTGCTAATCCCTCAACATAGAGAGCGAAACATCTCCCAGTCTGCCTTGACAAATTTCTATCTTGGGGTAGTTTTGTGTTATTCTTATGTGCTTTTATATGCACAGTGATAAATATTGGGAAGTGGTCACTACTCAGGGTGCTAGATTGATCTACTTCTAAGTCGGTAATTTCCGCCATTTTCGGGAGCATATGGTTAGATCAATTGATGACATAACCTCGTTTTCGGGATTAACTCTGGTGCGTGCACCATTATTTAATACTAGAAGGTTGGATTTCGTGATCCACTTCTCAATATTGTTACCTCGCTTACCCAAGTGGGATCCCCTCTATTGTTCACTGTGGGCATTACAATCCCCGCAGATAATTATGTCTTCTGCTAGCTCGCTAACAATGGTTTGATAGATTTAGGCTTTGAAGATATTTTACCCTCCTGGGTTATATATGTTAACTACTTATAGGGGTTTATTACCTATCTTTATTTTTGTTATTTGATATTCGGGGAGTGGTTCGGAGTTTAGTACTTGCAGCGTGCCGTCAACAGGCTCACTTGAGAGAGCGTCGCATACATATGTTGCTAGTCCGCCTCCCGCGTCCTAGAGTACAATATCAGGTGGAGTAATCCGGATAATTTAGGATGGTTTTGAGTTTGCTCATTCAAGTGGGCCTCCTGAAGGCACACAATGTCTGGTGTGTGAATCTCAGTCTTTATCTTGTGTAGCAACTCCGGGATGTTGTGCCACTGCCATATTCTGTTTATATCTGTTGTATCCACGTTGATTACGTCCTAGTGAAATCTTCAGTGGATCTGTTTATTATAGTGCGGCTGTAGGTGCCCTGTTTTTGATTCGCCAATTGGCCAGTGCAACTACTAAATTGTCCTTATTTCATCCCGGAAAAGTTCAAGCACTTGTATTATAGGTATGGAATGATTGTTTTTTTTCTTTTAGTGATACTTGGTAAAGCTTGAGTTTGAGTTATTTTGTTATGTGGACTTTTGTTATTTATATCTAATTTATTATGGGATTGTTGGTTTGTTTGGTCCTTTTTGAGTTGTGCTTGAGGTTTTGTAATATGTATTTATTTCCGCTTTGTGTGTTGCGGCTTTTCTGCTTCCATTAGGGAGTTGTACCTTATCGGATTTGTCTTGCAGTGAAGTACTGCATGTTGCAACTTCATTTGCTGTGGTGGTTTTAGAGACTTTTATTGTCGGTGTTTTTGCTGCTTGAAATCGAGTTTGTTCTTCGACCATTTTAAGGTTGATTGATTCTGGTTGCATGACCTGAGTTTTAGCTACTGCATATGTGGTCTTTTTTTTTAGCATGCGGTTGATCATTTGTTCTTCTCTGATCGTATAAGGGCACTCCCTGGATGTAGGGAGGTCAGAATTCCTACAGTTGGCACATTTCAGCCCGCTATATGTACATTCCCCTTCATGTTGCCCGCCACATTTGTCACATCGTTTTCGGTTCTTGCAGCTGGTGGAGAAGTGGCCCCACCCTTTGCAGTTAACGCAGAATCGAGGCTTGCTTTTGTACTCGTGCAGCTTGAAGAGTGCTCTATATGGTCCTAGGCGGACTATAGTTGGGGGTGTTTGTTTAAAGAGTAAGAGAAACTGCATTCGAGTACTCGCCTTGTTTGTTCTTGAGGCGCACTACGTTTTCTACCTCTTGGCCATATTGTGTGATATCTTGAATTATGGACTGAGCATCACGTATCTTAGCGCCATATATAATCTTTTTATTTAGGGTTGTAGATGTTGTTTGTTGTTTTGGGGGGCTTGCTGATCTTTGCCTAGTAACGTTTGCTAGGTACTTCCCTTTTTTTGTCTGTTCTACATATTTCGATACCTGCTTTGCGGTGGCGCATCTAACTATGATGTAGTCATGCTTTGTGTTGATGATTTTAAATTCCCCCCCCCCCCCCGTGTTTTAAGAAGCTCTGTTGTGATGCTTCTGTTCATAATCTGTTTAATATTGATATCGGGACTTTCGATAAAGATTGTCAAACGTCGTGGATGGTAGTGATATGCTGGGTTGTTGATGGCCTTGTTGGTTGTTTTTATCATCGGGTTATTTGTCTGATTCTGTTTGTTGCTGTTTTCTGACGAGATTTCCCCGCTCTTACTTTGTGTTTTGGGACTATATTTATTGGTTACTTTTGTTGTTGCGGTATTTTTGCCTTTGACCTCAGGCTGCATAGTATCCTTTCCCGAATATTTTATTTTGGTTTCGCCTTTCCATAGTCGTTTCCCCTTGCCTTGAATGACTGGGCTTTCCTGTGGTTTGTGTGATTCAGGCGAGTCAGGGATTAGGAATGCCTCATTTGTTGTTTCTTGTCTTATTTCAGAGGAGCCTTCTACCTGGCTATTATGCATCTTAGTGCTGATTGACTGTGTTGCTTTTGGTGTCGTCGATGTTGCGACTTTTGTATTGAATTTGTTTTGATTTGTTTTTGTTTTTAATTGTTTCTTTATGCAGGTTGGCGTTACTTTCATTACCGTTGGGTTTGATGTGGTATGATTTGCCATGTTTTGCTGTTCCCCTGTCTCTCGCTGATTCTGAACTGCATCAGCGTACGATTTGGGTTTCGGCTCCCCTTTCTCCCTTACTTTCTTTGCGCTATTTGATTGGGGTGTGGTAGGTATTTTATGGGTTGCGACTCTCCCCTGTCCCCCCTCCACTCTATTTATTGACATCACTGTTATTTGGATCTTGGAGGTTTGTGGGCTCTGTAATAGGACTAGGCCGTACATTGGCATCGGTTCGGTTTTGTTTAAATCTACATTTCCTGAGCAGTTGCGTCTTCTTTGAGTTCTCTTCAGGGTCGGAGTCGTATGTCTTATCTGTAGGTGGGGACAACATCGGTTCGGTGTCATCCATGTTTAGACTAATTTCCGATGTTGAGTCATTCATTCTGAATTTGACTGGTGATGTTGTATCCCTGTCTGGGGTAGCTAGGCTGTCATTGAAGATTAGGTTCTTTAACTCCTACTGCAATTGTACCTATGTGTGTAGGTGTGATTATTATTTTACCTTGAGTCCTATTTAATTGTTTACACATGTTTCTTTTCCTTTCAGACTTTTTTTTTTTTTCATTTTTAGATCCTAGAAGCAAATTTATGTAGAATAGTTACACAGTAATACTAGTTCTTTGATTTCTGAACAATGGTTGATTTTTAAACTGCAATTATTAAATACTTAAAGTTAGTTCTGGAGTATATGCTAACGATTCAAGTAATTGGATATTAAAGTGATTGTGGGAAATCTGTCCTGGTATAGCTGCATAGTGTAGCTAGTGTGGTTCCTAGCACCTGTTTCGAAGCGTGACGGATAATCCCACAAAGTACTTTGTCCAATTTGTAGGACAAAGGAATTTTACCACCAAAAATATTAGAACAAAGAAAATGCTTTATGTATTTTTTTTTTTTTTAAAACCAAAATTTCCAAAAGTAGTAACAAAAATTTGACAATATGATATTCACTTTTCAGAGTGAAAATTATTTCTGTTACAAGATGGCTAATAGAGAGAATAATTTGTGTAGACAACAGTGCAGAAATTTTGACCCGTAGGTTTACCTCAAAATTTCCTAACTTACCCTATGCTATAATTATAGCAGACTAAGATGAGGTGGCTTGCTGCCTGGCGTTGCCGGCTGGATGGCTTGGTGGCTGTCTGGTTGGATGACTGGAAATGACGATGTTGGTGGTGTTTTAAAGGTCACAGCTGAAATCGGTTGTCTACCGCTGCCTGCAGGAAGATCTTGCCATCTAGCTATTTATGTGTGGGCCCCCTAAGCAGTGCTTAAAGGGCGGTCCCACAGGACCTTAGTGGTCAACGGGTTTGATTGGATTGGAGAGTCGGCAAATTCCAACTTCTCCACAGCTGTAACACGACAGTCTCAGTCCTCTAGGGCCACAAGAATGACGACAAGACTGTTGTTGTTGATTTACATTATACTTGTGTTCGGCCATGTACGAGTGGTTAATGGGCGCACAGCGCCCGACTTAATTAGTACACACCACTCCCTCGCCGCATGGTTTTCCCACTTTGAGGGTTAATTGGCGGCGCGATATAAGAGGGTGTATAACTTACCCGTCAGATGAGTTGCCGGGCTGCGAACCCACCTGACACATTACTGCGTGCACGGCACGCACTTCAATTACATATCTGGAGAGACATGCTGCACGGGCTCGGCGAGGGAGGCGCGAAGCGGCATGGAAGTACTGAGACGCCACGAAAGTACATGATCAAATTCTGCCCAGTTAACTAAATCGGGCTGTCCCTAACAACCAATTATGTGTTAACCACATGTTTAATTATGACAATCTTATCAGTTCCAAATTTCTTTATTTTTTTAATCATTAAATTATACATTTTGCGTACCTAGTGTACATAATTTTCCAAAAAGAATACCAATTCGTGAGTACAATTACTAATTTCAATTTAGTGTCACGCACACATTACTGAACTCAAGGTTATATTTTCGACGGTGGTTCAAAAACGGTCAAATTTGTATTATAAAAAAGTATAATAAAAAGGTGTTTTCAAAAAATCAAATAGAAAACCCAATACATTCAGGCAATTTTGATCAGTCTGCCACAGAAGAGTACTGGCGCTGGAATTCTCTCAGAGTTACTCTTCGGGGAGGCTGACTCAACTCGGCAGTCTTGGACTGCAGGCTCGGAAAACCTATTTGTCCTAAATAGGCTGCTTTTCCTTCTAGCTTTAAACCTGGTCCGGTTTCTTTCTTAGTAACTGCAAGCCTGGTCACCCTTCCCTGCTACTGTTGGATGGGTGGTCTCTCAATTTCTAGATGGCGTGCCTATCAACGTGCAAGAAGGGTGGTCTGGTGACCCGCTGCTGCGGGACACGTATCGATGGTATCCCCAAGTATAATGGTCCCTTTCAATAGAACTTCTCGTCTTTGGTGGAGGGGGTACATCGGCTCACTTCTGTGGCAGACTTTCCCGCATTTGCAGTATACGCCCCTGACCTTGTATACTTCGTTCTTCAAGTAGTAGGCTGGTCGTTATACTGCTGTGGAAACCCACAGGTGTCATCCTCCCCTCTTCCTACCACAGCAGGTTCAGTCTGTGTGACTCGCTAGCTCTTGATCCTTCCACGGCCGGTGCTTGAATGTCGTACCCACGACAAGACTACTTACTTATTTAATCTGGATTATCCTCGTTTACGGCCATTTGGCCATGTGCGAGTGGTTAATGAGCCCACGGCACCCTTTTCAATTAATACACACCACTCCCTGGCTGCATGGTTTCCCTTCTTTGAGGGTTCATTGGAGGCGCGAAATGGGAGGGTGTGTACATTTACTCGGCAGATGAGCTGCCGGGCTGCGAACCAACCTGACGTATTAATGCATGCACTTCATGCTTCTTATTTACATGTCTGGAGTGGAAGGCTGCAAGGACTCGGCAAGGGAGGCGCGAAGCGGAACGGAAGTACTAAAACGCCACAAACGTACATGATCAAATTCTGCCCAGTTAGCTATTCGGGCTGTCCCTAAGATCAATTATGTGTTAACCACATGATTAATCATGAAAATTCTATCAGTTCCAAATTTCTTTATTTAATCTATTCAGGTATAAATTTCGCGTACATTGTATACATAATTATTACAAAAATAATACCAATCCATGAGTACACGTTACTCATTTCCCTTTTGTATCACGCACATTTCTTCTTAATTCATAGTTATATTTTAGACGGTGGTTCGAAATCAGTCAAATTTGTGATTTAAAAAGTATAGACAAAAGGGGTTTTCGAAAAACCAAACAGAAAACTCATACAGTTAGGCAATTTTGATCAGGCTGCCACTTGACCGGAGAGCTTCTTTCTCTGAGGCTGTTGCTTCCATGGTTTAAAGCTGGCTCACCTGCTCTCTTAGTCTTGAGCAGGCAGATTCAATTTCAGACGTCTTGGTACAGCTGTCCCAGGGGAGTCGACTCGTTCTAACGACTACCTCTTCCGGCTCGCTGCATGCTTGGCCTGGCTTGGCACCCGCTGCGTCGGGGTACTTCTCTGTAAATTCGTTGAATTTCCTAGTACAAATCGACTTCGCTGTGTGTGTCGGGGTGGGGATAGGTCAGCTAACTTCTGTGACGGTCTGTCCCGTATCTGCAGCCACTTCCATTATTACATGTAGCTGGCTGGTCATTGGGTGCACGTGGCAGCCGTGAAACACCACATGTGGCCCCTCCCCTCTTCCTACCACAGCAGGTGCAGCTCCGATCTTGAGATGTTGCTGGCTTTACGACTGATTGCGACAAGACTGGCGAACGCGCCGCTTTATGTGCTAGAGACGCGAACGTGAAGAAACACATCCCTTAGAGTTGAGATGCGGACGTGTGAAAGAAAATACCCCTATGTATAGTACACAGAGAGGATTTAATACTGGTCAAGAGGAATCACGCGGGCCTAAAAGAAACTATTGTCCTTAGAAAGTAAAAGAATGACTGACAGAGAGAAAATGAAAGAGGATGTTAAAGGGTAATTTTAAAAATGACATAAGAACCTATGCAATTTTTTTCAAAAGGAGTGATGTGACACATTGACACAAACGTATGATCACTCACACTGAGATATTATCACTCAAGACAGAAGGGTGTAGGGGTTTAAGTTGTAGTTGTGAAAGACATACAAAACATACACACATAAAACAGAATATTTTGTCAATGATTGAGTAGCATATCTGCTTCTGAGAGATATGGATGGCCCTGAAAAGGGCCGCTTGTTTTGTGTTGGATCAAAGATCTTACCGATATCCAGAACAACTGCACTTCCCATGCCTGGCTCCACATTCCGCACATCTCCTGCTCCATTGATCCGCAACACAAGGGTTAATGGAAACAGTCCTCCACTTGTGCAATGGGGAGAGGATCCTGCTCATCTTCGCGCTGCTGCAGCTGTTGCTCTTCTTGCTTTCTAAGGAACAGTTGACAGTGTTCCTTCAATTCCTTCAGTTTCTTCTTGTCGTCAAATTCTTTCTTATCTCTTTTGATCTATTTCTCTTAATTCGTCTTCAGTGAGCTTTTTTGCCATCTTAAAGTAAATCCTTGGTTTCTTGGTTTCCAAGCTCTGCTTCAAGAGGTGCTTTACACTGTTCATATGCACCAGAGCTTTGCTTAATTCTTGACTAGCAGTTATATTTGTTGACAAGTCGACGATGGATGTCGAGACTAACTAACTAATCTTTGATTAACGACGTGTGCGGCCATTCGGCCATGTATGTCGGGTTAATTTACGCACAGAGTACTGTTTAATTAGTCGTCAAAAGACGCTTTAATGTGTGCACGGCACACTTCTTAATTATTCATGTCCGCGAGAGGCAAAGGCGGAAAATGCGGCGAAGTGCGATTCGACGTCTTTGGAGGCTCCAAGTGGTCCAGGGTTGAAATTTATGATTTTATTTGCCAAATGTAAAATTGGTGTCGACTTGCACCTTATCTAATCTTTGTTTAAGGATCAATTTTGAATTTTGAAACTCTGTACTTGTGGCTGATTGTGAGAATATGTTAGTTGTAGAATCGTTACATAAGGTTAGAATATAGTTTAGAACGGTTTTCAGTGCAAGGAGAGTAGTATTTAAAATATCCTAAATGTGTAGGCATATGCACCTTTAATTTATTTCTTTGTTACTCGGGGGGGGGGGGGGCTGAGTATCATGTTCCTTCATTGTGCAGTGGGTCCTGGATGGGTTTATTATTAATTTGTCCAATCGCCGCCACCTTGTGCGGCTGGGCCTGATAGTCTGGGTTTAGAATTACCTTATATTATCTATTTTTAGTTGTATGGAAATAGTTTCTTCTTCTTATCATATGGTGCCTATGTTTACCTTATTTTTCGGTACTTAAATTTCGAATTTCTTTTGATAAACGTTACCGCATTGCGCAGTAGAACTTAGGACCACCTTATAATCTAAATTTTTGTGTGGACCAGATTAATGGATCCTGGTACTAAGTTCTGAGTTATCCACTCGTTGCCACATTGTGCAACTGGGCCTGCTGGTCTTGGATTATGGCCACCTTATATTGTATAAGTTTTCTTTGAAGGTCAGTATGAACTTTGTACGATGCTCCTTTGGACTTCTCACAAGTTGCCATCACCGAAATGAGAGAGAGAGAGAGAGAGAGAGAGAGAGAGAGAGAGAGAGAGAGAGAGAGAGAGAGAGAGAGAGAGAGAGAGAGATAAAGAAAGAGAAGTTTTATTTTATTTTTTTATTTTTACTATTTTTATGTTGTTTTTATTTTTGAATATATGTAGTGTTCTGATTGTTTATTTATGTTTGGTTATCCTAAAGGTGTTAATTTACATAGTGTTAGTTGGGTTTATATTGTGGTCAGGTTGGTTAGGTTTAGGTATATTTTATTTCCTAATGTTGATATTGGAATTGTTATTTAGTCTATGGTTATCTTACTGTAAATTTGTATTATTGTGTTTTTCTTCTCTTACACTAGGTTGTCTCTTCGACATGGTGAACTACCTACTTTAGTACAGTATATTAAGATGAATTTTAACTTTAATTTAAATTTAAATTTAACTTAATTTTAATTTTAAATTTTGAATTTTTTAATTTTGAATTTTTAGTTTTAATTTTAATTTTTAATTACCAATACCTTTTTAATTCCCTATTTGTTTGCATATGTGGGTGGTAGTACTATTAATTTTCTAAAGATGCTAATTTACTTAGTGTTAGTTGGGTTTATATTGTGGTCACTTTGCTCAGGTTTAGGTATTTTATATTTCCTAATGTTGATATTGGATTTGTTATTTAGTTTATGATTATGTTACAGATGTGATTAAAAAAAAATTTCTTCAGGATTGTGCTTGCTATCAGAGAACCATCGTGGAGCTTGCTTACACCCATTTGTTGTATGTTGATTGTTTGTAATTTTTTAATATTGTGCTTTTGCTCGCCGACACTAGGTTGTCTCTTCGACATGCCGAAGTACCTACTTTGGGATATTATATTAAGATGAATTTTAACTTTAATTTAATTTTAAATTTTAATTTTAATTTCAATTTATTTATATTTTTCATTTTTTTTTAAAAATTTTTTAATTTTAATTTGAATTTTTAGTTACAAATACATTTTTATAGTTTGATTTTGCTTTTCTGTCCTTTGTAATGTGCCCTATCTCCTATCCTATTTCTTCCTATTGTTCTGTATTTGTGTCCCTAGCCAGGGATTACATTTTCCCTCTCTTTCCAATTTTAGAGATGTACCCCAGGATATTTGTGTACATTGAATTGATGTTACTAGTTCCTTTATTAAGGAAATTCTGGTATCGGGCTGTTTTTTTAATATATTTTTTCTGTTTTTCCTGGAAATTGTTTCTATCTTGGCTATATTTGGGGCAGTCATTGAATACATGGCTTAATGTTTCTGGGGTGGGGTAGTAAGGGCAGTTAATTCTTGCTTCTTTTATACCTGGTAAAAATCTTCCAAAACTGCTGGCTAGTAGTATTTTGCTAGTTTTTACTCTATTTGTGATTTGGAATCGTACGAGTTTATCAGTTTTGGGGCGATAATGTTTCTACTAACTTGCTTCTGCAAATCATAGAGTTTGCGCCCTTTGTGCGTGTTGTCCCATTCCCCATGCCATTTTTTAAATCTATTTTCTACCTAACCATACTGTATATTTACGGACGCTGTAATCCAACTGATGTACTTCGGATTCATATAGCTTATTTTTTAGCCTCTTTGTCTCCCTTTTCACCCACATAAATTCTACAGCACGATTGTTTTGCTCCAGAATTTTAAGTCTCCAGTAGACTTCTCGCAACAAATTATCTCTGCTGGATGATTTACCTGATTCCAGGGTTCGCAGCACACAAAGGGAGTTGCTAATTATCACTGCTTTTGATGTTTGGGTGTTGTGTATACATTGGATTGCTGTTTAATAGCACAAAATTCAACTGGGTATATGGAGCAGTGATCAGGTAGCCTGGCCCTCAGTGTTATGTTTTCCCCCGGAATCACCACTGCTGCTGCAGTGCGCCCTGGGTCTGTGGATTTAGACCCATCTATGTATATTTCGGCGAATCTCTCATACCTGCTCTCTATTTCTGAGAGAATTGTAGCCCTTATTTCTATAGGTTGTTCCTGTTTGTCCCCGTAGTTAAGTGCGTTTAAATTTATTTTGGGTGGCCTGCAGGTCCATGGGACGGTGTCGGGATAATGTATGACTTCCGATTGGATGTGTTTGATGTTCAATTCCCTTATTAGGACTTGAATCCCCCCCCCCCTCCCTGGTAAATTCATTGACAGATTATGTCTGAAGGGCTTGTTGCATTTCTCTATGATTGCGTGAGCAGGGTGCGATTTTTAATGGATTGAAATCCTTGTCGCATATCTCAGGAGTAACTCCTCCCGTCTCAGATTGAGGAGAGGTTCCCCAGCCATGATTATGAGCTCCTCCCCCGAGGTGCTACTGAGCGCACCGGTGCAGATAGCTAGAGCATTGCGTTGTATTCGGTCCAATTTCTTCAGTAAATTGGGGTGGGCCGAAGCATACGCTTGGCACCCATAATCTATTTTTGACCAAATCAGTATCTTATATAATATAAGAAGTGTGGTTGATCCGAAACCAATCGGTGCCTCTAAGGTTCCTTAAGAGGTTTAGATCATGGACGCATTTTCTTACTAGCTCTGTTATATGATTGCTCCATGTTAGGTGCTCGTCGAATAACGTCCCCAGGAATTTAGATATTCTTTCGAATTTTATCTCTGTTCCGTTTAGGTATAGTTTGGGACGATCCCTACGGATTTTGGTTTTAGGTGTAAACATTACTCCTACTGTTTTTTCCGGAGATAGTCTGAAGCCCCACCTATCGGCCAATCGTATCCAGTCCCACCTGCAATGGGCTCACCACAGCTTCACTTTTCAGATTCCACTGTCATCAGCAAATTGGGATAGGTCCAAATGAGTTGGGTCTACTGACTTTTCTAAGTCGTTGGTCATGATGTTAAGAAGAGTGGGGCTCAGGAGACTGCCCTGTGAGGTTCCATTTTCGAGCTCGTGTACTTCTGAGTATTGACTGCCCACTCTAGTTTGGATGTTTCGACCTGTTAAGAAGTTTGATATCCATTTATGTGTGCGGCCACTTATTCCGTAATGGTTTAACTTTGCAATTAAACCCTTTTTCAAGATCAAGGAAGACAGAGATTATATTGCGATCCCATTTCCTCTTTGCATTGAATGTCAATTGTTATGCTTGATTCCAAGCGTATTAGTTGCGGAATCTGCTTTGATTATTCGATCTCAATTTCTTGATCTCAAGGTGGTTCATCAGTCTATTATTGATCATGGTTTGCATGATCTTACATATATTGTTAGTGAGGGAAATGGGTCTGTACGAGTTTATATCCGCTGGATCTTTTCCGGGTTTCGGGATTGGAATAACAATTGCTTGTTTGCATCGCTTAGGTATTTCTCCCGATCTCCAGATCATATTCAGCAGTTCTAAATTAGCCAGATCGCAAGATCGGTTTTTATCCGGAAGATTTTATTAATGTATTTATTAACCCGGCGTGTCCTCGCCAGGTGAGGTGGGGGTTTTTTCTTGCTCAGTGCCTTTCGCCACCCATGTATGTTGAAATCTACATTTAAGGGGCTTGACTGGTTTCCCCTGTCTGTGATCAATTCGGGGTGTTCTTCCACTTTGTTTCGGTGGTTTTGGAACTTCACGGAATAGTTGGCATTGCTGCTCATACCGGCAAAGTGTGTGACTAACTTTTCGGCTTTTTCCCAGTCTGTAGTAAACCCGGGGAGTTTTTGGGTCGAAGAAGAAGTTTTCCCCTAATCCTTTTAATTTTAGCACATACTTGTTTTGAATTTGCCTTGTGGTTTAGTGATGAGCAGAATTCTTTCCATGAATGTTGTTTTTCGCCGTGAATATTCACTAGGCGTTCCTTTCCTTTAATATTACAAGGTTTGATATTGCGATCCACCTTTCAATATTTCCACCTCTCCTGTCCAAATGGGTTCCTCACCATTGTTCACTATGGGCATTGAAATCTCCACAGATAATTATGTTATCTCTTAGGTCACCAACAATAGTTTCATAAGTTTCGGGTTTAATGGTCAGTTCCACGCCTGGATCGTATATGTTTTCTTCTAATAGGGGTTTATTTCCAGTGCGCGGCTTTAACAGAGTCACTTCAGAGAGAGTCACTGACAAATGTTGTCAGGCCGCCTCCCTTCTTCCCCTGGGATCTGTGTTTGCAATAACAGGTTGTGTGCCCTAGTATTTTTTGAGGGCTTTGTATTTGTTTTGCTCAAATGAGTCTCCTGCAGGCACACAACATCCGGTTTTTTATGCTCGTTCTGTATCCTGATAACTAACTCTGTGATGTTTTGCCCTATTCCCCAATAATTCCATTGCAAGATGCGGATTATTTATTTTGATTCTATTTGGGTTGCATCCTAGTTAATTCTTCATTGTGCATATAAGTAACATTTCTTGCTCTAGGAACCCTGGTTTTAATCCGCAAATTGGTTCGGGTGTTTATTCGGGTATATACGGTATCGACGGGTATCTAATTGTTCTTATTTAGTTTGAATACCTCGTCGATTATATACCTGATAAGTTCAAGCACTTGGATTATCGGAATGTTTTGGCTATTTTCTTTGCTGCTGCATGGTTCTGACTGGATTTCCTTTATATTGGCATGTGTGCATTTTGTGTTTTCATTTATTTTATTACAGCCTTGTGGTTTTTTTCTGGGGTGTTTTTAGGTTTTTGTTTGAGAGCAGTAGGGTTTTTTTACTGCTTTTTCCAGTTTCTGGATTGAAGTTTTATTTGTTCCATTTGAGGGTTGAGCCTTGTCGAATTTTTCCTTATGTTGGTTTTGGGGTAGGTGTGTTGCTTTCGGTAAGTTTGACGTGAGTTTTTGCGTCTAGATATATTACATTGTTTTGTACATATAGTCAATAGTTTGCTCTTCTCTGATTGCAAAGGATGCATTCACGTAATCTAGGAAGGTGGGGGTTCCTACAGTTGCACACTTTTGCCCTTCAAATTTGCACTCACCTTCGTGTTGACCCCCACATTTGTTACAACTTGTTCTGAACTTGCATTTGAAATAGACGTGGCCCCCACCCTTTGCATTTATCGCAGAAGCGCGGTTTGTTCAGGTATTCAGTTCAGGAAGAGTTGTACGAACACACATACCAACGCCGTCTGAATTTAGAAAGTCAAGGATACCAAGTGGTAGAAATGTGGGAGCATGAATACGATCGACTTTTTAAAACCGATCCAGAATTTAGACGCATTGCCGAAAGTTACGACGTGGTAGACATCGAACGTCTGGACCCACGCCACAGTTTGTTTGGAGGACGAACCAATGCCACACGCTTGCTGTACGACGTAGATGAATCTCGAGGAGAATAAATCAAATACATCGACGTGTGTTAGTTGTATCCTTGGGTGTGCAAATATAAGCGATTCCCTACAAGACACCTGAAATCCTAATAGAACACATTGACATTGAACACATTCGTCAATACGAAGGATTGATCAAATGCAAAGTCTTACCCCCGACAAACTTGTACCATCCTGTCTTACCCCATCATTACCAAGGAAAACTGATATTTCCTTTATGTCGTACGTGTGCTGAAACACGTAATCAAGATCACCCTTGTCACCACAGGAAGGAAGAACTCGCTTTGACAGGAACGTGGGTGAACGTCGAATTGTTTCGGGCTCTGGATCGGGGATACCGCTTGTTGAAAGTATACGAAATTTGGCACTTTCCTACCATCGAACAATACCAAAAGGACGACGACTTGCTGCGTGATTTCCCCTCGACTTTCTTTCTTCCTTTCGTCCTTCCTTCCATTCATGCCTATCCCCTTGTTGAACTGTTGTTGCATGTGGTATTACTGTTGATAGATACACTTGTCTGGAAGTTGGACTTTGGGTTTCTTCGGATCGAACTCTTGTGCTCTGGATCGGCTGCTGTCGCTCACTCTGTGCCTGCGTTCTCCTTCCCGGTCTTCTGTCATTAATTCTTCCCAAATCAAGAAGATTCTCTTGAGCTTTAATGCTCCACAGTGAGGCAACTGTGAGGCATAAACCTCTCAGGGCTCTCATGGCTTGAGCGTAAATCATTGTCTCTTGCTCCATTCTTGATACGTGTTCCTTCTACTGTGTTCGCTACGGACTTAGCGAGACTTGTCAACGCGCTGCTGTGATGCTAGAGGCACGGCCATGAAGGAAAACATCCTTTAGAGTGGAGACGTGGGCGTGAAAGAAAACATCCTTGAAGAAAATTTAAAATACTGACAGAGAGAAAGGAAAGGAATAAGTCAAAGAACTTTCAAAAAATAATTTAAAAAACAAAAAAAAAAAAAAAAAAAACAACCAACACCATTGGTATCAAAATCAACATTTTCACTCAAGTCTTCATACCACTCTTTAAAGTTCTTCGTTTTTGGGGTGAGTGTCCGTGCTTCTTCCAGATACTCTTACAACTTTTCTTCTTGACTCATCATCAAACATTTGTCGTGTTTCACTTTACTATGAAGATCAATATGAGAACCAAAACAAAGTTCTCGGGTCATAAGAGGGATTCTTTCAGTCAAGTGGCGAGTAAACAAGGAGATGTAGTGTTGTTCTTGTTCTAGCCATCGTGACATCGTGATTGTATTTTTCTCCTCTTATTCTTCTGAACTTGGAGTTGTAGTCTGTGACTGCTATTCTGGATAGAAAACATCATTTCCTTTGCCTATATCTATGGCTTCGTGTTCCATGTTTTGTTTTAATAGTCGATGATCACTTCTCTCAGACTGTTGATTTCCAGAATATTATAAAATTCTGCACACAAGATCAACTTCACTGCGTTCACGAGGGCCAGTCCAAACTGAAGTTCCACAAGGAGTTGTCTTGATTTTATGGAGTGGAAATGTCCCTACAAAGCATATCCTCCTGCATAATCGACGAACACAATATCATGGGTAGTTGTCCTGTGGCTTCAAAGAGATCAAGTAAGATCTCAAGTAATTTTTGGGGCAAAGTTAGGTTCAAAAGGTATGGTACACAACGTCTGGCCGTCTCGGGTGACTCTTATCTTGAACAAGTTGAAGTGTTGGAACTGGAAAAAATTCTGATCAATAGTTCCGTTGAGGGCAGCATTGCTGACGATGCCAATGTTCAAACATTTATTCAGTTGACCCTGAAAAAATACGATCTTCGATTTGGGATCCGAGTCCAGACGCAAATGTGAAGGCTTTGATTTACACTCTTCGTATAGGATACTTGGTTGTTGTTCTGGTCAGAGTTTGAGTGATGTCGTTCCAGACTTTAGGTAAGACTTCCAAACGACAAACATACAGTCTGGTTTCTTCGACGATAGTTTGTACTCCTTAGCATCTGCCATCAAATGGAACACGATACTACTTCGATTCAGTCTCAGACGCACATCCACGCCATTCAACAATTCAACAATTTAGGGAATATGACATTTTGTCCAAGATTGCCTTGTATACTAATATTGACACTGTCAAAATACGATGTACTGACAGGAAGATAATGATTGATGATGAACAAATTGTCGATAAACGTGATATATGCTTCATCCTTCATCGTAAGAAGCGATGGCAGAATCCACTTTGAAAGGAATGACTCTCAATAACGGAGCGGTTGTGTTTCCCACTACGTTGTGCACGACGACATAAGAGCAGATAAACAAAAAATAAAATTCAAGCCTTTATTCAATTTGTTCGGGTATCTAAAATACTCGAAGACTCGTCTGTTGTTGTTGCTGTTGATGATGATGATGATGTCTTTGGTAGGAGTGAGACCTGTGTTTCCACCTAGAGTACCAAACAAACTGGGAGAAAAAGTGATGGACAGTGTTTTCATGTTTGAAAAATCAAATTTGAGACGATGAGAAGGTGAATTCTACTTAATCAGTACACTTCGGTGAGTTTAAACCAGTCCTCTGCCAAAATGATCGTTGAAAAAGGCTGAAATCGTTTCGACGAAATGACGAGCATTACATTAATATCGTGGAGGAATTTTTAGGGTATACATAATCAATTGGGGATTTGCTGGCGCTGGTGTTTTGGTTTCGTTAAAGCCAGGATCATTTACGTCCAAAACTATTTTTGGACTTGTTCCTTTAGTATTTCCACGACGAAAGTAGCTTGATCCTGGACTACATTCCAGAACTGAGTGGGATGAATGATTTCTACCAAAGCCACTTCCCAATGAGTTGTGACCCCATTGTATGGACTGAGGTTATCTGGGCGTGAAACAACATACTTTGTTGTTGGGAAACACATCAATAGAACTGTCACTAGGTAATGTTAAAAAAATTTGATTATTCATAGTTCGATGGTTCTTGTCTCCGAGGAGTCACTCATGTCAAACGAGAATGATTTTCCAAGGGATCTAGAGGATTGCTGTTGTGACTGAAAGACTTGTGACTTGCGTTGGCGAGGCTATCGTTATTACTGTCGGCATATTTCAACGTAGGATTGGGAAGAAAATAGCCAATACAACCGCTGAGTACAATAGTCCACAGTTGTTTATCTCCTTGTTGCAAACGTAAATTTCCAATCGCTGCTCCAGCGACGCAATACAGATTTGAAGAAAAAGACGATTTGATTTCTAGGAACAGATTCTACACACCACAGACTCTGTGGTTGTTGTTTTTTGTAGTTCATGGAGGGATGAACTCGAAGAAGCGGTGCAGTTTTTAACAGCATGTTTGAGACTTCTACTCGATGACTTGTGAAGCTGCAATCCAAGAATCGAAACTTGGGAGATATCCTTTCCGACGGACTTTGACTTTTTGGACACGATGTTTTACCACTTTAGGTGTTCTTCGATCGGTAATGCTTTCGATATTGTACACGTGGTCGTCTTTTGTGGTCACTCGTTGTACCTCGGCATGTTAAAAATTCCTTTTAACACTTCTCCGTTCATATCTTCCAATTCCAATTTTAGACAGGTGGGTGACATCCACGCACTTGTCCTGTGACAGGAAACAATTCAGTCGTCCAGTTCAGTAAATATCCTTTGTCCGCAGTGCGTTTTATTATTATTTTTTAAAAATTTATTTATTTATTTATTGTTGTTCCAATGCGAACACAATCTCAGGTGTTTAAGACTTCTTGCCTTTTTGTGGTCTTCGACGTTCCAAATCATCTATCAAGCACACGGTCACTTCGTTTTGAATCGTCACTTCTTCCGGCGTACATCCCATGCTACGAAGATACGATTTATTGTAAGCTTGACCAGAGGTGGTAACACGTGAATGTATTTGAGAGTATGTTGATGCGTAAAATATTTCCACATACGTGCCTTCAAAGTTCTTTGACAACATACCATGACGCTGGCTTTATTTTCAGGATTTTGTGGTGAAAAAAATGAAAGTGTCTTCTTTCAATTCTTTTTGAAAAGCTTGGTTAAGACATTCGGTGCCTTTGTCTGTTTGCCATCGCAGAGGATGTCGACCACTTTGTTTTTAAGACGATTTTTAAAGCTCGCACTAACTCTGACCTTGTTTTAGTGGTCAAAGGAACTACCCATATTTTGAACTCATCAATGCCACAAAACAAATATTTGTAACCTGGATTGTACAAAGCTAAACGAGAGACATAGGCTAAATCTGCTTGCCATTGATGATCGATTCCTGCTACTTTAGTTTGACTTCTTGAAAATTTTCGTTGAATGTTTTTATGTAACGTGTAAGTCGATAGTTCCTGTAACCTTTGTCGTATAGCTTGCAGACGCAGACTTTTGAGTTTCGTTTTTATCTGCGCGATTCAATTTTGAATTTCTTCGTAGCCAGCTGCATAGCAGGATTGTAGAAAATACTGTCCAAACGCTTATCCATGTTGCTGCAGCTCATTGCGTTAATCAGAAGCCGATGTTCTTTTCTTCATGTGATATACTGTATGTTTGTTGTTTATGTTTGTTTCTTTTTTTTTGTTTGTTTTTTTTTTTTTTGGGGTGGGGTGGGGGAGGGGGGTCGCGATTCTTTATGTGTCTGACGTGCAATAGAAGTAAATGACACCTGATCAGTTTCTGTTTGATTTGTTTCTTCACTTCTTTTTTATCAATGTTCAGAGGAACTGAAGCGAATCTTATCCAACAGTTCTTCTTTTATACTAGAATTTGTCTCCACTGATGTCGGGACGTCGTACTAAACTGACTTTAGGCACCACTTGAAGACGAGGACTGAATCGAGCCATTTCTTGTTTGGACAAATCCAGTAAACTTTGCAACATGCCTGTTCTGTCTTGCACTTTTTTTTAGAGGATGCCACCTTTTTCGACTGCATCAGCTGCAGAAGAAGAAGAAGACGTAAACGGAGTATCAGTAGAGATGGGTTTCCATTTTTTCATGAGATGAGGAAACACTTGTCTCAGGTCGGATTTAGCGGGCATCATCAATAACTGAGTAGAAGAAGGGGAAGGGGCAACAGTCATAGATCAATGAGTGCGTTTTAGATGCATTACCTCTCTTTCTTGAATGAGTCATTTTCTTTTGGGTTTTCTTCTTCTTAGTAGAAGTTGATATAGAGCGTGAATTTACTGCCCCTCTCTTCTTTTTTGTCTGTCTTTTGGGTTTAAGTTTTGCTTTTTTAGCTACGGTATTAGGATCCCATCGTAGAAGTGAACGAATAATGACACCTCCTAGAGATCCACTTCCACCTGGTTTCAAGATGATCAGTATTTTGTTTTGAGTATTGATTCCTGAATCAGACAGTTGTGTCAAGGCTACTTTATGTTTTTGAAGAAAAGAAAGTTGTTTGATGAAGGTTGTAAATAATTCATTGTAGTAATTGAGTAACTGTTAAAGTAAACTATCATAACACATTTTTGAGATTGACTTCTAACAAATGTGAACGAACTTGTGCACTTGTTTTTTTTTCGTGACTGATGGCATATAGTGCACGAATCAATTTGGCAGGAGGATGAGATTGAAAGGAAGTAGAATACTGTCAGAGAGGAAAGAAGTGAATGGTGTTTTAATAGTTTCAGACAAAAATGAGGAAGGCCACGTGTAAATGACTTGACCTGCTTTTTGACACAAATGGAAAAATAAATCCGTGCGAAATCTCAAATAATCTGGAATGGTAGGTTTTAAATCGATCAGTTAATACGCATGTGCCTTTTGAGTTGTATTGTCATAAGCATAATTCAGCCAAGATGTTCCTAACTGTTTAGCCAAGACCTGAACTTGAGATTTGTCTCTTGGACTTTTAAACAACACTACACAATGAGCATTGAGACTGATGGTGCGATGCTGTTTACCGGCATGACGTTGATGTCCTTTTTGTGTAAACCAAAGTTTAATTTCTTCTTAGTCTTCTCCTAACATGTTATCGAAGATGAGATGCGTTTGACTTGATATGATCCCATTGTCTTCGCAAGGAATTCCTTCGATAAACGAAATGAATTCTCCTTGACTTTCTTTGAGTAACGCGTAAGCTGATTGCCACTCTTTGTAACACCACATGATACGTTGTGTTCGATCACACGTCTGACAAATTCATTTTTGTCTGAATCACTTGGTTCAGCTATTAACATGTTAAAGGGATGGCGAAGATACACTGCCTCCCAACCTTGACAATCTGACCTTTCGTCAAATGCTTTAAGAACGGAGGATGCAGCCATAACTCTCGAGTAGTTTGTAAAATTCTGAAATAATCACCAAGAACACAAGACATTTTATACATGCTTAATATTTCAAAAATATCCACTTTTTAAAACAAAGTTCCTGTTTTCTTTCCTTCGTCAGTCGCACAATACGCCTTTGGCCTAGTCAGACATCTCTTGTTTCCAAGCATCGAATCTAATAATGGATTTAATATTTTTTTTTAAAATGGTGCAGCACCTTACCCTTGTCATGCGATTCAATTTAGCACAATAAATTGGATAATTAACCTTAACCAAGCGAACATAGCAAAATGCATTTAGTGAGATAAAATTATACTATACTGAAATTTGTTTTCTTTTCACATGCAAGCCATTAAACATTTGTCATGACTACTCTTTAAAATTCGACCTTGATGACTTTATGGAAAGATACAGATCAAAGTGTGACATGAGATTTTGGCAGAGTCAACTAAACTGTGCACTGTGGGTGGGGACATCTGGTTGTGGTTTACCCTATTAGTATTTAACAGAAAAAATGTACCAGAATAAATCGAATCAGCGTATAAATTGCATTACCAGATCCAACAATTATACTTACCTGATGCATTCAAATAAAAAACAATAGCATAGATATGAAACAACTTAATGTCATCTGTACAAATTTTAAAATTCCAGCACAGAATGACTGTCGATACTTCAAGGGAAGAAACAAATTTGTGATCGATGATAGGCAAAAAAGATATAATGGATTTTTTCTTTTCCTACGTCAATACCGATATACTTCATCTTGTGGTACAAAAAAGTGATATTTTAACGAGTGGGAAGCCACGAGTTAAAATATATCGTGTGTGGTACCACAAGATGAAATATATCCGGTATTCACGCAGGAAAAGAAAATTTTCTTTTCATTATATACCAAACTTGCTCCAGAATCGAAGCTTAGAAGATTAAATTCAGTCTTCAGCACAACACACACACACACCCCTTTTCGCAAATTCACCGCACTTTCATAGGCTGACCATATAAATATCAGTTACTTAAGAGAGCGGTAGAATTGGAGTGATCTAATCTGTCAAAGTAAATTACATTTTTGACATTTGTAAACTATTTGATCATATCCGACCACAGGGCAAGTCCGATTCAGCAATGCATCACAGCTGGTTAATCATTGTTGTCAAGGAAGCAAGGGGAAATAACTCCATACAGACGAGAATGGCGTCGAGTCAAATTTCTTCAACAAAAAATAATTTCCATGTCTGAAATGTAACGCAGTTTCTTTTTATTTGTTCTCGCTGCAGATATAACTTCTGTAGGCACACACAATCAAGCGTCGCATGTCATGATGTAAAATCTTATATTTTCTCCTATGAAAATATATGGATATATTTTTCACATGTGAAAATATATGAATGAAAATATTTTGTATTTATATGTATATAATTAAAAAAACTGTACACCAAGGTTTGGGGGATCCTATACCTGCTGTTATTTTGGCTGATGACAAACGTAAATATAAGTATGGAGCAGGTACTGTTGGATATTGGAGAGCATTGTCAGCTGATAAAATGAATTATATGGTAGATAAGGATAAACATGTTGGCTAAACGTATTTCTTTCTGCAAGAAATCAACGGGTTAACAAATGAGAGAACGAAAGCATTCGACTATATGTAATCTGCATATATTAGGTGTTCAGGTACAAAACAGAACATCTATTACAGTCTTTTTGGGACAGTATCAGAAACTATTAAAAAATTCATGGAGATATTAACTTTAGAACAGCAAGATTACGATTAAGATGAAACCATTATTACCAGCAATACACAACAGATTTTAACGTGAAATTGGACTACGCTGTGTGGCCGTGAAAATGTTTTTCTTTTTACCGAGTTATATGGTTATGCAAGTGAGTAGTATTGTCGGATACAATAATAATTTCACACATCCAAAAACTCGTTTAAGCTGGGTTTAAACATTACCATTACTACCGATGTGGAAAAGAACGGCATTCCAAAGGCTGATAAACAATCTGTAACAGTAAATCAAGAAATTGTAGAGGAAAGAAGAATATAAAGCACGTAAAATATTATGTTGAGATGAAGGACTCTAATCACGATAGTTATACTGTCAAATCTGAGAATTCTGTTGTACATTCAGAAGAGGTGCAGAACAAAAATGCCCCTTAGGTGAACGTTATCTGTGACACGATCCGATACTTGGACGTTCAAACAATACATGACAGTAACGAAATGTTGACAAAGTCCTGTTTAGAAACATATTGAGATTTGAACTGTTTAACCATCTCGTTTTTCAAAATGGAGTGTTTCGTTCTGTATTTTAGGTTGCTTTTCTCCAAAAGGTATTGAAATCCGTTCATGCTAAGGCATTCCTGTATGTTCTTCTAGTACGATTCGAGAACTTGGCTTGAAGGTCTAGAATCCAAACTTGACGTGACATCATCAAAATGTCTGATACTTTGCTCTGAAAAACACTTGCAAAATTTACTATATCATCTACTACTGCATTATCGTCATACAAAGTATTTTCAAATGAATAATGAAAAACAAGTCTAAACCATTTTTCGGTTATCTAAAACGTGGAGAAATGGACAAATGACAGCCGGAAAAAATTGGGTTTAATCGAAGACAAAAATAGCATTAACTTAATTTCTACTGAAGAGTACGGGCAGGAATGAAACATTTCTGTTGCAAATGGAGCATACAGCGAGATAGCCGGTAAAGATTTAAGTGAAAAATAGTTAGAGACGTTGTATCAGAATTATCCTTTTGTTTTCTTTCATTTACAAGTCTACTTCTTACTTTAAATAATCTTAAATATTCATCATTGTGGTGCCTTCTTTCGTGTACTCTTTAGACGAATTCATTTACATATTTTCTGTTTTCTTCTCTGTCATTTTGGTACTCCTTTTTGCATCTTTGTTGTTGTTTTGTTTTGTTTGCATACTAGTTTTCTACAGTACTCTTTTTGACAAGGTTTGAAATAGCTGCTAGTTCTTCTGTAAAAGTCAGACATGTCTTTCTCCTCTCCACATTTTAAACATGTTTTGAAATTCATCTTGCCATTTAAATTGTAAGGTCCACTACTTAAAGTAAGCTTGTAAGTCAGTCTACAAACCTTTCTATCAACTTGAAATCACGTTGATCGAATCTTAAAAATATCCTTGTAAATTAAATGGAAAAAAAAATAGAAATTAAACTAAGGTTAGCAAAGAAGCAGAAGAGTCAAAAGATCCACGTAGAGTTAAAGTTCACAGGAATTGAAAAAGCCTGTCTGAACGGTTAAAGAAAAAACATCACGACTCTAGAAAATCACAAGAGCTGGATTCACACTATTTGAAGAAACGAAACAAAGTTCACATCGCTCCACCAAAATCATGTATTTGATTGGTGGCTATATATCTATTGTAGGTATCATTAGGTATTTTATTGCTTTTGGCAAAAATTAAAATTGGTTATTAACAAATTCTTCAACAGTGTACCTTTACCACACGTGCAGAGCTGTAAAAGTTGTTAAAGTTATAATGAACAATTAATCAAAATAGGCCGAAAGCAATGTGTAACAAATGTAATATCATCATCAATAATGTAAATAACAAGATCTGTATCTTAAACGGTGAAGTCTGGACTTTGTCTAAATCAATCCTTGAAATGTTTTAATTGTGGGGCCGTTGGTGGGCGGGTGGGGGGTAGAGTGAGGGATGTTAATAGCATGTACCTACAAACAAATGTCGACTGGTACAAGGAACATCATCAATACAATTTACCATGCAACATTAAGCTCTGCTCATACTGTTGCGTGCAGCATAGTTTTGAAAAAAAGCTATTGAGGTTGAAAATTGGTCCACCACTAATAGCACGTGGACGTTGTTTTTTTAGCTGACAGAATTGTTGCTCAATAAAGAGAGTATGTTTTACTTGTGGATAGATTATTCTACAATTATAAAATGTAATGTGCCCTTTTCAGGCACAGTACATCAGTTCTACTGTACCAAAGGATATGAACATTTTTATTTTGAAAAACAAACCAACTTTTCCTCTTTAATTGTGCCAGTGACAATGTGTAGCGAAGGTACAGTCATAAATGAGCACACCCCAAACTATCTAGAGAGTAAACAAGAGGTCTCTTTCCTATATATAAGTGAGTAAACAAGTCTAAAGTTCTCCGTCGCTGGAGGCGAGGCGAGGTGAACTTTTGGTGAAACACCGTTTTATCCTACACTGCCTGTATACAACAGTCTGAGTTTCAGATTGACAAATAATACAGAGATAAAAAATGATATGGTCAGAGCGCTCAAAAACTATTGAGATGTGAAAATAAATACAAAATAGCATACAAAGTTTTAAATCGGGTGGAGGCTAGCTAGGCAACAGTATCAAGTGGTATAGGAATAACAGCAACTGGATAAGGTGTTGCAGAAATTGTTGTTCTTGTGACTTTGAGCGGATTTAGTGAAGGACTTTCATCTATTTGCTTCGTCCGTTGCTATGATCTTGAATTCACCAGGCTTCTATGTGAAAAATTAGGTTTCAGTGTTGCTCATTATTATCTCATTGGATAGTTCGGATCAGCTGGTTCATCAAATATCATAGCTGGGCATGGATAAGGTTTTTTAAATCTAAAATTTCAAGTCAACTTTTTTAATATAAAATTCATATCAGGAGCAGAACTGGTTCTGATAGAACATCAAATAATTGCTACCATCTGGTTCAAAGGTATATCAAAGATCTCCAGCATCATACTTGTTCTGTTAATATAAACATAAAATTCTTTGGTGTTTATAGAACTCTTTTATATAGGTAATCACACATTTCTACTTCAAAGATCTAATAAAATACTTGTCTACCACATTAGTTTGGTGCATCCTAAGGGACACCTCTATTCCGGAGATAAAATTGGCTTTTCTTGTGTAGACATGGTGAACCTGTATTTACTATCTTTCCAATTCACGTGCATTTTCTTTTTTGGTTTGATTTATCTCTTTACTCTTTTCAATTTTCACAGCGGTAAACCACTTGAATCTCACTGATTTACTACAATCGGCACATCTCTGGTACTTTGTATTTCATTTTTCCATTTCCTCTATGAGTTTTTCTCTCCTGTATTTGCAACATTTTACAAACCATTGGACTTGGTCCACAACATCCAATATTGATTGTACCAACTATTTATGTAACTTAATTTCAATAACTGCAAGATGTCAAAATAAAATTGAGAAAAATAATCTATAAAAAATTGTCCTCTTCATCTCTGTTTTTGTCGAATAATTGCTAACTGATCTAGTCAAGTTTACGAAATGTTTAAGTTGTAATATAAAGTTGGGTATTTACCTACATCAAATACGTAATTTATTCCTTCTTTGTACTGTGTTGGTTGAACCATCTTGCTTTCAAAGCTGTTGCTACTTATCTCAATGTTACCACCATTAAATGTGATATCTAAAGCTGCATCTTTTCTGAATATATCGTTTGAAATGTTTGAAAACAATAAATGTACATAAGATCATAGTACGTAAAATATTTCCTCAGCTGCAGTAACGTGCCTGTTTTATGCAGTTTCTTTTTTAACTGGTATCGGTCATGCCTGAAAAATTGTTTTACGATCAATCAAAACTGCAGTGCTTAAGCTGGCTGTATATACTTACTGGTAATAACAACAGATATATTCGTATAAATCGGATGCAGATGTCTTCCATATTTACGATCTACGCCAAAAATTTAACATTAATATCAACTTTCACAAAGCGCTCAGATACAATGAAATCGAAGTTGTATTATTTCATCCTCATCTCTCTCTCTCTCTCTCTCTCTCTCTCTCTCTCTCTCTCTCTCTCTCTCTCTCTCTCTCTCTCTCTCTCTTCGTTGGAAAACAACTACAGTGTACACTCAATTTTCATATTATACGTGCTCTCTCCCCTAACGGTTTGTGAAGTTTATGGTTAAAGTTTTGCATTTGTGTATGGTTCTTAAACCCCATTGATAGATTTTCATCAAACGTGTCATGAATCATTATGAAGCTACAACAATTCATCTACGACACGCTTACTCGTCCCCATGACCTTTGGGTCACAGTGATAGAAATTAGCGTTAAGGTTTTGGCTACAGTTGTCTCATTTGCCTATGAATTATCAGATAAAATAATTTTTTTTAAAAATGATTACAAAAAGATCACAGGACTCGTTTTAAAGAGCTTTAGAATAGTACATATTTTAATGGGGGAAAAAAAGCATATGTATTTAGTTTTTCATGTTGTCAAACCACGCTGGAGGAAAAATAATAAGTAGAAAACTCAGAGAGTTAAGTTCTGTAAGAGTCCGACATGATATGGCGATCAACATAAAATCGGCGATATAACAATTGAAAGAATTGGTACTACAGAGCAAGTACTTTAAACATAAAGAACAGAAATGAAATGCAAAAGGTAAATGATAGGCTGTTCGAAACGATACACACCAAAATATTATTATGAAATACACAAATATACAACTGGGGTTTTTAGTAGGATACAGTTTTGATTTAACAAAGATGTCAGCCTGTAAGAGGAATATCACACTACATGTAGATAGATTTCAGGCTATAAGAGGAAGATCACACTACATGTAGATAGATGTCAGGCTATAAGAGGAAGATCACATATAGAATAACCAAAATGGTGAAAGATGAAAATGCACGTTTATATAACAGAGTTCCTTTCATGTTGTATAAACTATGATAAAATGTTTTATGTTCTATAATCTATGATAAAACCACAAAGTGATCAACACAAAATTTCCTTAATAGGTATGAACATTGGTTTTATAGATGAATACAACATATCATGTGTTGATGCTATTCGTATTTGACCAGACAAATATCATTATTGTGGCAGAAATATTTGTCAAGATTGGTCTCATTTCAAGTGAAGAAACATATTAATAAAAGTACTCTTGCAAGAAGTTCTTAAATCACTTTACTACCAAATTAAAATTACAAGAGCACAAAAGATTATGCCATAAAATAGATAACTCAGTAGATGCCTGAAAATAGTTGTGTTGTAAAATTTAAAAACTATCATGATCAACTAAAAGTCCTATATGTTCCATATTGTTTGTTTGTTTCTTTTTTTTTTTTTTTTTAAATTATCATATTATCAATAAGCATTTGCCAACAAAACATATATACTTTATGTACAAAACCCTCAGCTAAATATATACGATCAGGATTTGTCTTTATATGTAATCTGTTCACAAAGATTATGAGCTTATAGTATACAGGGAAACGGACTGCATAAAAAGTTTGCAGAGACTGTATACGAATTATGTAGACCTACAAACGCGCTAATATGATATTCACACAACAAGATAAGAAGCATTTTAATTCCACAAGCATACGTCATGTTTGTGAATAAGAAATTAAAGACGAAGTTACCACCGATAAAGTCAGCACCAGCAACAAAGTAAGAGATCGGGATCATTTAACCTGTAAATACAGATGATCTGCACATAACGAGTGTAATTTGAAATACAGCCATTCAAAATACATGCTACTCTTTATTCACAATTTATCAGGCAATGATTCTCATTCGATTATCAAGTCCTTAGTGAAACACGATCCTGATGAAGAAGTTATGATACTACGTAATGATTGTGCAAAATGCATTTCATTTAGTAAGGATTTCATGGTCGATAGATTTGAAAAGGAAGATAAAGATGTCATGAAGAGGACAATCAGATTTCAAGATAGGTTTCGATTTATATGACCTGTGTAAATATTTATGT
Source organism: Margaritifera margaritifera (assembly GCA_029931535.1). Taxonomy (NCBI): domain Eukaryota; kingdom Metazoa; phylum Mollusca; class Bivalvia; order Unionida; family Margaritiferidae; genus Margaritifera; species Margaritifera margaritifera. Next base: position 1,004,821 of record JAQPZY010001488.1, read on the forward strand.
TCCAGAAACCAACCAACTGTATCCGATACAGTATATGTCTGTATAGATCTCTTACTACTAAATCTTAGCAATTTAGAATTGTCATTGCTTATGTACAATGTGTAATTATCGCTCAAAAGATACAAGAACTTATGAAGTGGGTTTCAATCACTTGATATTAATACTTTTTTCACTGTCACAATTAGCAGTCATTCCCTCTTCAACTTTGTTCGTGTACATTTCAAGTTTATAAAAATCATCTGGAATTTGTTCATTCTTGCCATTGACGTAATAGAATATGTTGTTTTTTTAGTTAATTGGAAATATTGTAATAACCAACAACAAAATCTGTTCTCTGTAATAAAATGGATAGATTACCATTTCTGACATCAACTGGATTTGTAAATATATTTTTCTCAGGTTGTCCGTCTTTTTTAATATACCTTTCCATTTGTATTGGAGAAATTTATAAAACAGAGAGAGTGTTAGATTTTCTGTTCTCTTTGTATCCTTTGTTGATGTTGTTACCTACCTTGTTTGTATTATTTAGTACTAACGATTATAGAATTCATGTTTGGTGTAAGCTTGCATACAATGTCTTTCTCCTTTATTTTCTTTCCCTTCTCTGAGAAAGGCTCTTTTATTTCTTCAATATCTTGACTTTCTATGTTGCTAGCTTTCTTCCTGATTGCATTCTGTATCTCCTTGTATCTCCTTGTATCTGTCGTACTCAGTAACTATCTAGTTAAATTCCTCATGACTTATTTATTAATTGTTTCTTGCATTACTTACCATATGAACAATACAGTTCAACTTGCTTATAACAGAGCTTATAATCTCATAATGTTTTAAAATTTTATTGTATATCAACTTCTCCTTGAAAGCTTTACCTACAAACCCCAGTAAAGTTGCAACAAACCCACTAAAAGCAAAACGGATGATAAATCATGCAGATATTCCTGCAAATTCTAAACCGGTAGCCGCAAAACCCTATTCTACTTGAAGCAGTAGCTATGCTCACCTCTACCCAGCTAAAAAAAAGTATATGCTGTTTTGTACTTTTTGTCTGACAACTCTGTAATGTTCGTTTTTTAACCAGATCATTCTTAATTTATGAACATGAAATTCACGCCATTGTGTGTTGGCGGTGAAGTTCTAGGGTACAATGGTACATGGCATTTTTTCATATTTAATAGTGCCAAATAGACAGCTTATATTTAGAAATTGCAAAATATTTATCAGGCTTTAGTTTGTTTGTTCGGGTATGTGTTCACGTTTTGGTTTGTCTAATTTCATAAACTTTCTCGTTTTCTTTGGTTTGCTTTTTAATATTGAAATGCAGTTATTCTCCTCAGGTCCACTAGTACTAAGGTCTAACGCTATATATTTACTTAAGTATTGTGCCTGCCATGAGCCCATGTGCTATTACATAGTCAATTGTAATCTGGCCCAAAGAAACCGGAATAATCAATTTTATGAGTTCTTTAAATTCTGTGTCTGTTGGTGAAACTATTGAAACCTTAAAAGCTTGTTCAAAAGCACGCTGCAAATAGTTGTATAAGTTGTAATCATCGATGCTTAGTAAACAATGATATTTACGTTGCTTGTCTCACATGCCATTTATTACTGTAATATTTTGCCGTTGTCAAAACATTTGTGGAAATGAATTTGTCTGTTCTGTTGGTCAATCCCTGACCTTAGAATACAATACCACAACCTATCTAGTAACACATTTTGTTTGAGCTACTTAAACTTGTATCATCTTGCGCTTTTCTCGCCGTTTTATCTTGATCTTGTTTGAACCTCTATGCTTTGACTGTTTTAAGTTCTTGTGGACGTTTTCCAGGTTCATTACGAAGTTCAACTCTACGAGGATCTTTCTTCTTTTGTCAAGTTACCATCTCTGGTGGTTTGTCAACTATAGGAGTTTCTTCAGTTTTGATTTCATCACCATCCATTTATTTTGCAACAAATTCTCAGGTGATTGTAAACATGATTTTAAGGTTCGTATCTAATTATGCAACACTATATTTCAACTAACATATTTCTCAACTTAAACTAATCTTAAAGTCTTGTTAAAAGATGACAGTAAAATTTGGTCCATTAACAGTTATTGCAAAAACTTTCTAAAATATAAATAGAGACCAAAACATGCATACAATGTAAAATAGAAAAGTACATAACTTAATTCAACAAGGGTGATGGTTACTGCAAACTTTTGCTGGAGCGAGTTCACGGAATAATGGAAAAATAAAAATAAAAATTATTTTTAAAATTGGTGAGAAGTAGATAAGGAATATTTTTAAAATGGCCAGAAGAGAACACATAACACTGGAATTAATACTCGAAACAGTACAAAAATAAATGATATCACAACGACGACAAATTCAGAATAATTCACAAGTCAAGAGTTAGAATTTTACAAGTGATGAAACAAAATATCAAGTCAGAAACTAAGTTAAAAATACTCGGTGTTCCATCAATTGAAATTTTAAGAGATGGTTAAACTTCAAAAAGGACAGAAATATGGACCAAAAAGATAGCGATATTAATTATGTTATTATGTGTGCCTCATTTGACCTATCTGCCCCAGAACAGGGAAAAGTTGATTTCACTGGTCAAACACTAGATATATGAAAACTATTTCCAACAGATCTAAACTGATAAAATGCCATCAATTGGAGAAAGGCGAAAAAATAATAAAAACGGTCGAAGCTTTAAAACTGCCAACTTTATCATTGATGAGATTTTGATTCGCATCATTCAGTCTCTTTCATCGCATATGTTTTCCTGAAATATTTAACTATGCGGTAAACAGAAACACCTGTAGTAGCACAAATTGTTACATCCACGATGAAATTAAAATATATAGTAAGTTTTCTTGATTTGTTTTCCTTCCATTTGTTTCAAACTTCCTTGTCAGTTAAAGTCTTTCCAGTTACTTCCTTTCATATCCCAATTCAGCTACTATTCTTCTTCAATGCTACTAACATCTCGGTCACTTTTATTTTCTGTAAAATCAAAATCTTTTCAAGTTGTTTTCGATTCATTTAAGTAGTATCAAAATGGCAAAAAGAGGTTGAAGGGAATTTGAAGATTTTAATGTGCCATAAAAAGATCGCACGAGAGATAATTATGAATATAATCAATCAGTAGAAACTATCAAAAGCTATTTAAATGATTCCAACCTATTAACATAAGGTTTTTCAACTCCCGTATCTGCATTATTAGTGGATATATACAACAATTTAGTTAAACGTGTGTTAAACATAAATGAAACTCAATATAATTAAGTCTCTTTTAAACACTGATGGAATAGCACTGCAGTATCAGGAATGGGGCAACGGCAAAATAAAAATTTCTAACAATGTTAGTCCAATTAGAATGTCAGCACGTAACTCTATAGCTGTGCAACAAGGTGGAAGTGACTTCCTCATATCTTCAGACTGGACAAAGAAAAGGAAATAAATGGTTACCACCAACTGGAAACCAAATAACTCAGGGACAAACATTTGTTAATCCTGTGTTTAAAGATGATGTGTTCCTGCCTTAATTGAAACACAGTGCAAACAGCCGCGAGAACCAACAGTTACCATCAGACAGCCAAGACAAATTTGTGATGAAACAGAGATACCAATAACCGACACAAATACACCATTGGAACAGCAGAAGCAGAAATTATAATAGATGATTACTTCGGACAAATTCAACTGGGTAGAACTTTCACCCGCAGTGAATAGATTATTCACCAAACACGAATAGAGAGAGACTTAAAAGGTTATGTTAATGCTGTGAATGTAGACAATTCAAAATTAGATCATATGCGATCAGCCGTTGAAATGTATGACAAACGTACAGAAGACGTAAAGAAATAGATAAGCAAACAAACATATGCGGATAAAATGCTAAAATGCGATAAGCAAACAAACATATGCAGATAAAATCCTAAAATGCGATAAGCAAACAAACATATGCGGATAAAATGCTAAAATGCGATAAGCAAACAAACATATGCGGATAAAATGCTAAAATGCGAGAAGCAAACAAACATATGTGGATAAAATGCTAAAGTGCGAGAAGCAAACAAACATATGTGGATAAAATGCTAAAATCCGAGAACTGTTGCAAAATAATGAAAGTAAAAGAAGCACATGTAGTTGGACATTTAACAGATCTAAAAAATAACTTTGGAGACAAATTTATAAAGATAAATTCAAAAGTACAGAAAATGAACCTTTACGTGATTGATTAAAACAGTTGTTCAAATAGAAAGGTGTTACAATTGATACTGTAAATGCAGCTATAGGCATGATAGCAGTAGCTGTTGCTCTATCCACAATACATTTAGTAACATGTGTAACAGTTGGTGGTAAAGGAACAAGTGATAGTGGTAACAGTGGTGCTGGGAAGGTAGAACAGAGTAATTAGTACACACAGTCAAACGAGGAGTACAAAATGTTGCTAACTCTTTGTTCGACCTATCCACAAAGGCATTAGCATCATTGCATAGTATCATTGACATTGTAATAAAGCGGCTTTTGAAATCAGCTGGACAAATTGTTTTTCCTATGATGATCGTGTTGTTTTGCTTATGCTAGCATTAGCTGGCTTTCTTGTTTGCAGTGTTGATCAAAGGTGCAGACACGGAAACCAAAAAGAAAAAGTTACTAATGTTTCAAAATTTCAATTACATCAGCTCATGCAACCATAATCATAATTATAAACGATTGTTTCTTTGTTTCGTGGTCTATATCTTTTAAATCATGCGCTTTTGTGATTACAGGAATGACACGATTTTTGATCTTCGTATAGGCATAGTTCTTACTCACGCTCTCTTCATTTATTTTGTTGCATATCTTTTGACGAATTGTTAAAGACTATTTAGCAGTTGCGGGCATCACATTCTTTACTACGTTGATATTTATAGCAGTTGCTGGCATCACATTCTTTACTACGTTGATATTTATAGCAGTTGCTGGCATCACATTCTTTACTACATTGATATTTATAGCAGTTGCTGGCATCACATTCTTTACTGCATTGATATTTATAGCAGTTGCTGGCATCACATTCTTTACTACATTGATATTTATAGCAGTTGCTGGCATCACATTCTTTACGACGTTGATATTTATAGCTGTGTTTGTTCTTTGTCTAAAGGTATCCAATGACCTTTTCAAAATGTTGTTGTAACTAACAACGCTACCTATTTTCATCAGCATATTACTATATAACAAACATATACCATCACCATCAGCAACATAGTCTAGTAATCTAGTGTTACTTTTGAATCTGAAATATGTTGCTGAAGTCTTATCGTGATATTTTCATCTGAGTCATAGCATTATTCACGCAAAATCAATTTTTAAAATAACTTTTTAACGGTGTCATGAACAGTGGAAACTGACTGTGTTATAGATGTTCTAGTATAAACTAGAGCACCTATAATGCAAATCTCATAAGATGTTATACATTCATTTATTTTCGCTATTGCTTGCTCTTTTAAACCGTTACTAAACTTGCAAAATCAAAAGAAAAAAAACCGCGTCCTATTTATTCATCAATTGTCATTACTTAATTTCATATTCCGTATTGAAGTATGCCAGCTCATAATTATAATGACGTTTGTATGCATTCTAAACATCGTCAGGTACAAGTTATGAAAAATCCTGATGTATCATCTCTGTTCTTTACGTCCATTTCCAATCAAGTAATTATTTTTTCCATTGATATATCTCCGATCATGATTTGGTGGAATATTAAAATTATTATAAATTATCTTAAATTGTTTACATTGTTGTTGGTTGAATTAAAATCCTGTTCATTTGGTAACATTATTGAGCATTCAGGCAACAGTCTTCGTATCTAAAAAAAAACATGAAACTTTAATGTCGATATTTCTAACTTTGGTACGCTTTGATCACTTAAATACCAATAAGATATCCTGCATCCTACTGTTGTCATCTACACAAGTTGCTAGTTCAAGATGGCGACAGGGTCAGGTTGTATTTCATGTGTACTCATGATCTTTATCTCTTTTTGTCTTTTTAAAGAAGGATTTTATCACAATGAACTTGCGGATGATTTTGCAATACTTCCAGGAAACAGCTGTCCGTTTCTGTATCTCAAATTTATTGCTGTGATGCAGAAACTTTTCATAGAATATTTCTATTTAAAACTTAAAATATATCTAAATCAAAACACGGAAGGAATGACAGCACTTCTCTCTGTTGTTTCTTAAAAGGAAAGTGAACACTTCTCTCTACTTGTTCTGTACTTACATGTTTCTATCTAACAATGTGAACCTGAATCTAGGCCCTAATTATATAAACCTGCCTATATGTGGAAAGTGTAACAATAGTGATAATTCATCAATCATTTGTATCGGACATAATCAGAATTTTCACTCATTCTGTATTGAGTTGCAAAGTCTATCTGGATTATTATCTGTCAACGGATTTGAATCTGTGTTTGGCAATTGCGTAGAGAACTTAGCATCTCATTACACTATCAACAGGTCAGCTGATCAGCTTATTCAGGGATTTTGGAAAGGATTAAGATCTGCACATATCAATATATGTAGCCTGATGAACAAAATTGACGAAGTAAAAATATTAGTAAGGATGTTGAAGTAAGAATCAATGGATATAGGGATTTTAGAAAAGACCGAAATCGTCATGGAGGTGGAGTGATAATTTATGTTAGGGAAAGTCTTGATATGAATAACATGGCAATACCAACTCCGGCCAATTTAGAAATGGTGATAGCGAAGGTAAAACCAGTCAACGCATACAGTATCTTATATATATAGTTTTTTATAGACCCTCAAACTCTTGTATGGAATGGAACGAAACTTTTGAATCAGTGATGGAAGAGTGTAATACCAAATATCTGAATATGAAAAAGGGATTCCATATTGATGAATTTAAAAAGTCTATTAAAAGACATGATGAATCCACATGGGATGTATTAACTAATTACAAAGTCAACCCATGAAAAGAAGGCCACAATCACATTATTTGATCAGATATACTTGTCCGACATGCATATGTATGTAGATTCTGGAGTTATTCCCCCTGGGATTAGTGATCATCAAATGGTATATTCAGTTAGGAAAAGGAACAAAATTAAGCAAAACACTCACATAAATATAAAAATATTGCGATTTCAAAAACGTAGATTAACAAAAGTTAAAGGAAGATTTAAAGCAAGTTCCTTGGGACACAATTAAGATTGCATGGTTAGCCTTCAAAGAGTTATTATTCCATATAATTGATCAGCACTCGCCATACAAAGAATGTAGAATTAGATCAAATTCGGAGAATTGGATTAATGATGATATCTTAGCATCCGTGCATACCAAGGATTTCCTACATGAGAAAGCAAGAAAAGTATATGTAAAGATGATTGGGCTATTTTTAGGGTTCTTATACAAATTAGAGATGTAAAAAGAGACTACTTAGACGAAGCTGTTCAACACTCATCAAACAAACCAAAAGAAATGTATATAAAAAAAAAATTGAAAGATTTTCTACCATTCTCCAAATCACGTTCATGTACTAACTTTCTTACTGTTGATGGCGAAGTTGTTAATAACTTTACTAAAATTACAAATGGTTTCAATGATGTCTTCCGTAGTATTGGGTTAGATATTGGTAATGACTTTGATTCATCACTACCGAATACTGAACGTATGACAAATCAAATTTTCTTTCAGATACCAAATATTACTGAGAATTTTGTTAGAAAGGAAATTATAAATAGCTACTGGCTTTAATGGCTTGCCGGTGAAGCTCGTTAACTTACAATAGACTACGTTGTTAAATCAATAACTTACAATAGACTACGTTGTTAAATCAATAACTTACAATAGACTACGTTGTTAAATCAATAACTTACAATAGACTACGTTGTTAAATCAATAACTTACAATAGACTACGTTGTTAAATCAATAACTTACAATAGACTACGTTGTTAAATCAATAACTTACAATAGACTACGTTGTTAAATCAATAACTTACAATAGACTACGTTGTTAAATCAATAACTTACAATAGACTACGTTGTTAAATCAATAACTTACAATAGACTACGTTGTTAAATCAATAACTTACAATAGACTACGTTGTTAAATCAATAACTTACAATAGACTACGTTGTTAAATCAATAACTTACAATAGACTACGCTGTTAAATCAATAACTTACAATAGACTACGTTGTTAAATCAATAACTTACAATAGACTACGTTGTTAAATCAATAACTTACAATAGACTACGTTGTTAAATCAATAACTTACGTATTTAATATATCCATAGGCACAAATACTTTTGTAGACGATTTGATAAAAGCTAGATTTACTCCTGTTCTTAAGTCAGAGGACGAGCCAAGTGTCAATAATTATAGACCTGTATATATGTTCTACCTATTGTTAGCAAAATTATAGAAAGCCATATTTTCAATTAATTTATTTTGATTACCCCGTGTCAATCAGGTTTCCGTCCAAATCATTCACGCAAACTGCCATCATTGGTTTGATTGATCACTAGTTAAAGAATATTGAAGACGCTAAATTAACTGGAATTTTGTTCTTACAACTACGTAAAGATTTTTTATACCGTTAATCATACATTTTTACCAATTAAAAGGGTGATTTAAAATGTCAAGGATATTTTAACACATACATTATCTCTTTTCAACACTTTTCGATGGATGCCAATTAGAGATTATACTATTTTTTAAAAAGTCGTTCTTACTTGCAAGGTTTTAGATAATTTAGTGCCAGAATATCTTAATGTTTTTTACTTTGCATGGAACATTAGCACAAGCAGTACACAGTCAAGTGAAAACAAAATTGTATATATACCAAAAGTTCACACAGAGTATTTTAAGATATCTCTTGCTTACGCCAGCACAGTTTTATGGAATAGTTTGCAACATGATATTAAACAAACGCCTAATGTTTCAGTTCTAGGGAACTATACCTCTGTAGATATTTGAATGAGGAATCCAGATTATATGACTGCTTAACATTTGTAAATGGTAGCTGTGATGCATCTTAGTGATAACGGTATGTTAAAGTTGTCTAATTTGTATTCTGTTATATTTGTTGGGGTTTTTTATGCAGTAGATGTTAATTATTATGCAGACTTTTACTATTTACACGTATATTTGTTTTAACTTCAAGACCATAATGTTAATAGCTAATTATGTTACCCTTGATAAATAAATAAATAAATTTTATTATTATTATTATTATTATTATTATTATTAAACAGCTTTCCTTCTTATTCTTCTTCTTCTTCTTCTTCTTCATCATCATCATCATCATCATCATCATCATCATCGTATTGATATTATTATTATTATTATTATTATTATTATTATTATTATTCTTTTTCTTATTATTATTATTATTATTATTATTATTATTATCAGCATTATCATCATCATCATAATATGAAGTAGCACATTCACCGAAAGGACATTTTAGATATGTATTTAATTTTTATATGAAAGTTGTAGAAACGTCCTGTCTGTTGACAAAACTGCGAAAATGCCGTTTAAAAAAATGGAAGTAATTTCTCAACTTAATATTTCTAAAAAAAGATATATAATTCTGTAGGAATTATGATGTACTTTACGAATTGATCAACAACATTTTTGATAAGGTGAAGGAAAATATTGCAAGTTAGGTGCAAATAATGGATTTTTTACATTCTCGGCTAAAATGTTATGATTTGTGTAAGAATCGTTTGTAGTGTTAAAATATTAAATGGAAGCAAAAAGGAGTACTCGTAAATTCTGTAAAAAATGCACGTTGTAGGACAGGTACCACTCTATTTGAGACAATCAAGAAATTGTTTGATATTATGATTCAAATTTTGCTAAGAAAATATTAAGGAAAATTTTCTTCTTTGTTTCATTACTGCGTGGACATGCGCATAAGTTTACACTTGATGTTATATCAGAGTATCTATCTCTCGTTCGTAGAGAGAAAAAGGATATTTCGAAATGGTAGGGCGACTCGGTACTTCATAAACCGGATTTAATTCGTGGCAGACACTTTGAAATGACCCCGTCAACAATACTTAATGGTCTTAAATATAGGGCGCACACTGAAGGGACCGTCCATATATGACATTACGCACTGGGGGGTGTTCGACTTGTGTGACGATGGGAGGTAGGGGGAGTCTGAAAAATGTGGCGTCACAAAAACAACGCCAGCTCCATCTACCAGGGAAATAAATAATTCAGAACACAGTGTTGTACTGTTGTGTGTTTTTCTAATACAAAGTGATTTCAAACCAATTTTATTTTTGAAAACTTTTTTTTTTTTTTTTTTTGGGGGGGGGCAAAGCTTTGTGACGTCATATATGAGGGAGTCCAGGATTTTATGGCGAAATGTGACAAGGGGAAGGGGGGTGAAAAATCCGCCAAAATTGCTTGACGTCATATATGGATGGCCCAGAAGCCAATTTCTCCGTGCATCGGATCCATTTATCACGACACACGACAGGAGCTCGTTAAGCTGTTATCGGTATCTGTTTAGATGTAGGTGTCTTTGATGCACTAGATGTCGACTGAGACGTTTTGGCATGTGACATGTATTTAAACTTGAGATGATTTACATACTGTCAGTACTTCCCCCATAATACGAGAGATCAAGTTCGCACATATTGCATCTAACCTTTATCTTCTTCCCATCTCCCAGTTCAGCTACAGACAAGTATTTCCACACTTCAAATCGTCTTGAAGTATTGCTCATAGCTGTCGAACATGAAGTGCAGCTCTAGCATCGTTTTCTACACCACTGACAGCCAGGCGCGTACATATTGTTTACACCATTACCGATTTTGTCAACGTTTACAGGCATTGAACGAAACTAAACCGTTTTTACGTGTAAACGTTGCAGCCGTAGTTCCTTCGCCTTTTTTATTTGAATTTTTGACTAATGATAAAATCCTTGGCACAATTAAAAAAAAAAAAAATACAGTAAACAAAGATCGTGGAAAATGAGTTGAAACAAACTGAGTAGATTAAAGAGTTATATTTGAACAGCCGATAAGAAAGAAGAAAAAGAAAAAGAGGCAAATAACCTTCATTTGATTGACAGTTTTTGTTCTGAATATTTCTTAATTTATATTGATTTCTTCACTCTGCAAAGATTATGAGGGTGTCCAATAGCGAGAAAAAGGAGCTGGATTTATCTCCTTTATAAAATTTTTTTTATGTTAACATTGCTCAACCTGATTAAAAAAAAATATTCTGAAGATGCGGTTAGAACCTGATTAGATTGGTGTGCTTTACAGGCAAAAGACCAAAAAAAACAAAAATGCATCCAATCGACAGCTTTTGACTTTTTCTGCAGGGATTTTAGTATGCTACCTGAATCTGAAGTTGTCATTCTGGCCTTATATGACTAGAAGCTTCAGGTGAGTGGAGGTCTAAAGTAGACCTTAAGCTATTAAAGAGAGCTGAATGACGGTGTAATACCTTTTGTGATGAAATTTAAATTTTTGTACAATATGTTTCTTGGATATTTAAATTTAAACAAAGAGTAAAACCATTAACTGAAATTATCGAACTTGTTTTAGTCCTCTTATACAATCGAAATCCATGTTAAATTTGTTTGCAGAAATCAGTTAAACACAATACTGTATGACATCCTCTTTCTTACTTGATTTATTTAATGTGAGTGCCAGGATATCAAAATAAAAATATGATTATTTCTTCAAATTTATCAAAATTAATAGATGCTTCATAAAATTTTCAAAAAGGCAAAATATCAGTTCAGAAGAAAAATCAGCTAACAATATTTTATCCTTTTAGTCGCAAAACTATCCAGTTTAGCTGTAGGAAGCTGTGGAAGCGAGAGGGGTGGGGTTGGGGGTTGGGTAATTTCCTTAGGGCGCCGCGCAAGGGGGAGAGCCGCCGTCATGAGCTTTTTGTTTTGCAGTTGTAACTGGGGCGTAGATGGGGGGGGGGGGGGAGGTTGGCAACTGACATAAAAACTGTTCTCTGTGGCAAAGTAGGGGCGCCTCTAAAGAACATTGTCCCCGGGCGCCTCGAACCCTCTCGCCGCCACTGGTAGCAAAACAGAGGTCTTAGTGAAATATCTATGAAAAAAATTCTCGTCCATTTAGAGTGTGACAGCATATTTGGGATTTTATGGAATGGAGTGATTTGAAATACTTTGTTAGAATTATTATCCTTGCTTCCGTACAGAAATGGGATCACTTCGAAATACAGGCTTTGTTAGTACATGTTACCCCTTCTTCCGTACAGAAATGGGATCACTTGGAGAAAGTATGGACCAGTTCTTTTTGATCATCACCGGGATGTGTATTATTTGTAAGTAAAACTATTATTATTATTATTATTATTATTATTATTATTATTATTATTATTATTATTATTATTATCGTTGTTGGTGGTGTTGTTGTTAAACTGTTTAGCACATTTTTTATATATCATTTGTTTTATCTATCTCGTTGAACTGTCATTACCCCTAACTTTATCTAAGCATAAATCTAGTAAATTGCAACGTACTGAAGATAATAAGTTTAATTTTTAAATCTTATTTCTTGCTTTTCTCAATCAATAAAAGGTTATTTAAAATTTATATGGTCCAAATACATATTATCATGAAGTTTATACTTTTCGAGAATATAAATACAAAGTAATTTTGACGTCAGATAGCTACTTATCAAAAACTAATGTATTGTAAGCATTTGTCATTAAGCAGACGTGAGCACACATACATACATACATACATACATACATACATACATACATACATACATACATACATACATACATACATACATACATACATACATACATACATACATACACACATACTCACACACACACACACACATATATATATATATATATATATATATATATATATATATATATATATATATATATATATATATATATATATATATTGCTAGAGATACCATTACTCATGGCATGGGCTAGGCTAAGAAGGGAATCATACAAATGAAATATAAACATTTATCTTCTATTTCAAGTGTGTATGTGTTGGTGATTTATATATGTAATTGATATTCATGTCCTCGTCATTCTCATATCCTTACTTTTTTATTCTCTCTCTCTATTGTTAATTATCCCTATAAGGAGAAAATAAAGATGAATGAATGAATGAGAGGTGATACCTTTTAGCTCCACCCAATTTTCGGAGCAAATTGAAATTAACTATGTTTGATCTATTAAGATTCATATTGGTACAACTATAGTGGGGAGTAACGATGCCCTTCCAAGAGTTTTCGGAGACAAGCAAACATGGGCATTCATTTTTAGGAAACAAGGAAACATATGATAATTTTCACTGAATTAGGGAACGAGGTGGAAATTAGTGTATATTTTGCAGTGATATGGGGGTTTTAATTCTAGGAAATAATGGAACAGAGATCAGTAATTTCGAAGAACACGAGAACACAGATCTACTCACAAGGAGGGCTTTCGAAATAGCGCAAAGTTTGTATAGTTTGTAAATTAGACAGAATATAAAGTTGACAGCTCTTATAAAACACTACAGGAGCCATGAGGTTACAACTAGGTAACACATTATATCATCAAATGGCTTAGGAGGGGAATCATTTTGTAATCGTACTCTCTGGTAATGGTAGGAAAGTACATTTATGTAATATAATTGTTGCTGTTGTAACCCAAAGACAGTCTAACCAATATATTTGAGGAAATAAACAATATATATTGAGAAAAGAAATTCCATATCTCAGGGACGTATAGCCTCATACGAGAGCTTCCAAATAATTTGCTTAGAGTTATGATTTCAGGTCCCCACCTCTCCCCCCCCCCCCCCAAAAAAAAAAAAAAATAAATAAATAAATAAATCCTTTCGCGAAAACAATATATGAAAAATCAATCGCTGCGGAATACACTATGCTGTTGTTCATCTGAAATCACAAAAATAACGTTTCCTTTTTTTGTTATGTTTATCAGCCATGTCTGCATTCATTAAGAAATTTGCACATATACCGTACCAGTAGCAAATTCGTACATGCGGCTGCAATTGTACTTAATGGTTAAAATTAACAGCGAGGAAAATGCAATCGGCAAAATTTGTCCGTGAATTCTTCTTTTTAAGAAATAACATAATTTTTAATGATCTAAGATTACAATTCCAAAAGCTTAAGAACATCACTATTTATTGGACGTCTTGAACAGTGTATGGGAACCACGTGATTCAACATAACTCTACTATATCACATGGCCTGTTGCAGGGTGTTGTAATCAAATTGTTTGCTATTGACTTATTTTTATTCAGTTCCATTATGAAATGTGCAAAAAAAGATAAAGTTATTTCTTTGCAGATGTGTCCAACTGCCGAACTTTGTTTTTCGTCTATGTATTCGTGAATAAATAAATAAATAAATCATCGTCGAGATCATCATCACCACTATCATAATCAGATATGTAAAAAGAATGATATATGTGCATCTAAACTTTTCTGAAAGCAAATCCTAAAATATTTGGTATTTACATTAGGAAAATGTGTTTGTTTATTGTAACTGTTGGCTCCTTGATTACCGCCCTGGTCGCTAATTTATTTGGTGCGTTTGTTGACTGAATTGTTCTTTGGTGTGTTGGCTGGCAGGATTGTTGGTTGGTGTGTTGGTATCAGTATACCGTTTGCTAGTTGTTTTTTTAAAAATCTGGTGTCCATTATTTAATTGTGGAAAAAAAATTCCATACCTGAACTAAATCATAAACATTGACTTTCTTCTCTCGTAGATTTGGTGGTCGGGTAAGGTCTGTAAACTTATTTTTGATGCGCTTAGACCTCAGTGTCTGGTGTACTAAGTTCTACTGTGCTGGTACGGTGCATATAACCATAATTGATATTTGAGTGATGGATGGTACGGTTATGTGGCCGGAACTATTTTAAATTCTTTTCATGGGGTAGGGTGGCTTGGTATTTGCTGTAAAATACTTTTTGGTCCAGGATAGGGTACTGTCTGTAAAAATGTTTTGAGGGGGACAGGAGACTAGGCTACTTTCTATACCACTGTCACAGTCATACAAAGTTTGCGTTAAGGTCTTCTTAGAGTCTTTTTTTTTTTTTGAAATTTGCCTTCAGTTCCATCACTCCTTAATGGAGTTTCTGCATGCTTTTGATCAATCATTATCAAGCTAAGACAATTCATTTTGTAACATGTTCGCTCAACATTTTTACCCTGGGGTGAAGGTGAAACTTTTAGCAGGAAAGCTTTGACTGTGGGCTCGACATACAAGCCCTGGTCTTCTTCTTGTTTTCATACACCAATTTGCTGTTGTCAACGTTCGCATAGAGGGATGTTTCAAAATCTTATTTTCAAGCTTAACCATAATAGGCAATGCTACTTTTGGCCTGGTGGCCGGACACTAAATGGGTAACATGGCTTACTTTCATACAAAGAAGTTGATGAAAGTGCCAATTCTTGCTCGTTTGCAATTTGAAATAAATTTGATGGTCGGGTGTTTAGAAATGAGGTTTCTTAAACAATAAAGTGTTGAATTTATTATCTACTTTGTTCTGACGTACTTCCATGCTAATGCGTACTCGATATTTTGAAAGAAATTTGGTAGTAGGGTGTTTAAGAAAGAGGTTTCTTGAACACTACAGGGTCGAATTTACTCGAGCACAGATATCCCAATGAACAGAACAACATTTAAATGAAGGTCAGCGCGGATGTTGATATGCAACAAGAACATGATAGCGGACGTCACTACTGGACGACCCTTATCGTACACAAATTCTGATAACGCAGTCCATGCAAAGTATAATTGCGGAGCGCAGACTTATGATACAGTCCATGTGAAGTATGATCACAGCACGAAACAATTAACAGTGAAATATATATTAAAATATTGCTAGCTAAATAAATCAGTGATGAAAAGTTCGTTACTTAATTTACCAATTCCAAAGCAAGTGAGAAAAAAATTTAAAATAATACTATTATTACGTTATATGACTATACAAGAATTAAGACGTATCAATTAGCAAATTGAAAATTAAGTCAATAAGAAATGACTGAGAGATTCATTCAGAAGAATTGTAAATGAGTACATATTTTGCGGTGGCAACAATCAAGATTTGTATAAACTTTTCAATGGCACTGATTCTTACTATAGGACAGTCATAATTAGGAAAAATAGACCATTTGGTTCTGTAAAAGTTCAATTGGATTTAATGATTAGACATGAAAAGATCTACGCAAGAAGTGGAAAAAATACAGTATAGAAAATATTACCACAGAACAGGACCTATGAACATCATGCACATAGATTAAATGAATGTCGTTGAACGTTTATATATCACTTTGCATACCAAATTTTGAATAGGAAGCAAGAGAAAGTACTAAACTATATTCGACAGAATTCAATATTTAGCATTGCACATAAAAAGATATCAACAGCTCAGTGGAAACTCATGTATAGATTTGCCTTAATTAGTGAAAATTAAACAAGCTTACACCAATGTACAAAATACTGACTAAAATGCTTCCTTTACGCTATTGAGTCAATTTTCAATACTCCCCTATAAACAATAATAGATGTTAAAATAGAGTATGAACTAGTAATCAAGTTCGTTTAATAGTGTTACATGAAAATTAAGGACATAAGCATTCTTATAAAAAATAATAATGTCACGAGGAAGTTGCGAAGTAACAGCTTTTGCATCATCGGTGCTACGAGGAGATAGTGCAGCTGATAGAATCTACATTAAACCTCATGTAGTAACTGAAACAGATAAATCCAAACACGTTGACATATTGATCATATTCGCTTCAAGCGAGCCTAATAGCAATAAAGATGAAAGGTACCATTATCTAGGAATCAAATATCTATCCAGAATAATGTCATCTCAGAGAAACGAAGATGACAAGGAAACATATATCTGGAAAATACGCCAGAAACATTATTAGAACACGAAAGACCATATTACAGAATATATAACTCAGTAGATGTAATGCCTGAAAAGGAATCAGTTACAAAATGTATAAACTATCATCATCAATTAAAAATTCCGTATATCGTTTATTATGCTTTTGAAAGTATCTTCGTATTGTATACTATGTCCATGCTGCGCACCAGTAAAATGTAATGGTAATACTTATCAAACAGATATACCCTAGACTGAAAAAAGCAACAGCTGAACACGTTCCTTCGGGAGTTTGAATGTAGTGGTTGGGCCAGATAGCAAATATAGTTTAAGATGAATTAATGCTGACAAATGGAAAACCCATGATATTAACAGAGGATGATGAAAAACATTTTGAATACACAAATACTTCTCATATATTTAAGAGAAATCAAAGATATTCCTCAAGTTCAAATATCCAACATTCATATTTTTGTTCATTCACAACTTATCTGAGTATGGCAGTCATCTCTATTTATAAAAACACTTGCAAAAATTGATCGAGATAAAGCGGCAAAAATAATACAGAATAATGATGAGAAATACATTTCATTTAGGAAGGATTTCGTAGTTGATGGGTTCATGAAGGATCGTAACGAAATAACTGCACTCCCCCCCCCCCAAAAAAAAAAAAAAACAAGCAAGCAAACGGTTATATGTATAAATAGCTTTTGATATATGGCTCAGTCTCCAGAACAGATGACTAAGAATTTAAACGATGACAAGTTCATTGAGGCAATTACATATTTCGCTGCAATGAAACCTATATGTTTGAGGAAAGATATTTACTCGTCCAAATACTTCTATAGTTTTGATAGATTCAATGAAACAGCTATACCATTCAAAGAAAAGTTTTACTCTTCCCTTAACTTTACAAACATATTTAGTGACGATTACCGATATGTAAAAGATGTGATGTCGCAATTCAACCTTCAAACATTAGGCTATCTACACGACTATTACGTGGAAAAGACATATTTTAACGTTGCCTGATATCTTCAAAGAATTTAGGAATGTCTGTATGAAGCACGACAAACTTGACCCATCGCATTATTATGAAAGTATTTAAAGCTGTATTGGCTGCCATATCGATTATTCTTTCCATAGTGACGTATTCGTTGAAGAAAGCAATTCCATTTATTTCTATATTATCATTTACCATTTTCGCAATTGATTATGGTAATTGTATCGTACTGTAAGCAAATGTTTTCCAGTTCGGTTCATAATCTTGGCATCCTGCATTGATCACTTCAGCTGCTTCTGAAAGGGTTAATGTTAAATATAAAATCCCGAGGAAAAGGAAGAGCACATGAAAACCGTGGATAGCGACCTGCTAGTATCTAAAATTCAAGTGGTATTCTAATTTTTTTTCCATATATCGCAAACTGTGCAGCTTCAGTACTAATAGTTTGCGATTTAGCAGTGTCTGAAAGTAGTTTTCTCAATTTTTCACTAATGATGCATCGTTCAATCCTCTTAGCTCAGTTGTAAAGTTTGAAAGTATGTAAGTTTGTTTGGGTTCAATGCTGCTACGGGTGTGTGATACAATGTGCTGGATTGAGGTATTTACCTCCTTGCGGTATTTTTCCCTGCTTGTTTTGAGTTATGTATCTGCCGTACGTATACATCTTTACTATTTATTCTGTTAGAACAAAAGAACTATCACCTACAGAAACGTCTTGCATTTTAGGTGCAGCCTTGTTGCGTAACGTTAATGTCAGAGATTAGGTCGTACTAGGAGCGATCAAAGAAACTTGTTAGCAACGTACACACTAACACCCATCACAAGTGCAATGGAAATGTATCTGTATTTAATTATCAGAAAATTTGCAGAAATCAATAGATTTTAGCTGTCATGGTTTTTAAGTTTTGCTTTATTATTATGACCGTGTAAATCATTTCTGTCATCTGCATCATGAGAGAACGCATACAGAGAAAATGCATGGTCCAGGTTATTCAAGTATTGAGTCACCAAACCTTGTTCTCTTCATCTTTTGTTTAAGTAGTCAAGTGTCTTTTGTGTTTTCATTGAATTCTGAAGTGTTTCTTTGATAGTATTCCAATAAATTAGTTTTGTCGCAGTTTCATCTAGATCAAATAACTTGAACAGAAAGATGCTTTCTGTAAATGCGAAACAGTTAGATAGTGCTCCTCCAATCATAAATGCTGCTGTAACCAATTATTGCATTTAATAGTAACATATTTTGATATTGCTGTCGGGTTTGATTATATCTCCTAAGGGGAAAGAACGAGGAAGTCCTTCCTTGTTTTTCAAACCAGTTATTAAAACAAGCTGCTCTTCCAGATAGTGCGTACGTGATCCTGTGATCCTTTTAAACTATGCAAATCAGATATTAAGGAACTACATCTTTTATAGATTCCATCAAATTCGTTTTTAATCTCGAATGAATAAGCAAGAATTTAGTTGTCTACATGTAATCAAATAAACAATTTAAAATAGAGCTCAAAAGATGAGGAAATAAGATCAAAGGATGCAAAAAACAAGTTAATACATATCGTTTATAAGCCAGATTATTTTATTTGAATGGCATAAAGCTCTCTAGTATCCTTTGTCTCTACTTTATAATCAGCAAAATATTTCCTCTTTCACTTCATACATTGTTCTCTGAAAACACTACTGTTGGTGCCCATTTCCTTTTTCAATTCAGTTTTGAATGCTCTATGGTTTCGATTGTTTCGATTTTAGCTGTATCGATTCTAACATTTAATGCAAGAATCTTTTTTCAATTTAAAAAAAAAGTAATTCAGTTTTAAATGTTTCTGTGGTTTCATCCATTTTGCGTTTAACTGTTTTGATTCTACCACTTGATGTGCGAGGGTCTTTTGTTTCATCTATTTAGTTATATATATATATATATATATATATATATATATATATATATATATATATATATATATATATATATATATATATATATGTGTGTGTGTGTGTGTGTGTGTGGTTTCGTTTATTTCGGTTTTAACAGTATCGATTTTACCACTTAGTGCGATAATATGGTTTATCTAATTCAGTTTTGATTATACTCGTTATATGTTTCTATGTTTGCTGCTAATCATTTACATCTCTTGAAAACTTTTGCTCCAAATCACTTAAATCTTTTCACATTCGTTTCATCTTTTTATCTATTTTATCACCACAACCTTGCACCAGACCGATGTTATTGACCACTTCTCGATCAACATATGCTTTTGTGTCTGTTTAACTTTGTTAAACCTCAACGTGTACCTTGTTGTTAAATTTGGTAAATGTAACATCTTTTATCTTTTGATCTTATCACTCAAATATGTAATAGACAAATCGTAAGTTGTCATTTCCTTTTAACCTCCTCTGTCTTTTTCTTTTTTTCCAGTTTAACCAATTTTTATATTCGACTCTACCAGTGTATTAGTGTTAGCTGTTATCTTTCTGTAAGTGTTCAAGCTGAAATTGCAAAATATCATAGATTTCCAGAGATTTTCTCTGTGTCTCCAAAGCATTTATTTGGGTGTTCATCCTCTGCTCGATAGGTTGTAAATATTGTAGGATGTTAGGTAAATCGTCTAGTTTCACCCAGTGCAGCATCTTCTTCCGCTATCACAATTTATAACGAAAAGAAATCATTAGGACCTCTAACCGATATTTCCCCACTCTTTTTATCTACTGCCATTTACTTTACATGGAAATAAGTTACAGGCATACCGCTAAAAAAGATAATTCGGTCTCCATCAACTCTGTTAACTGCACCATTCTGTAAATGCTTGTAATGATCATTAGCATCGTATGAAACAAGGTCTCGGTGAAAAACATTTTTAACAGGCAAAGGCTCTAGTAAACAAGAATGATGACCATTAGTGTAATTGTTTGTGTTCTTGATTTGATCGAGGAGGATATGTCAATTTTGTGTTTTTTAAACGCGCAAACTGGATCAAATTCTGTAAATACCTGGCGCTGAATATCTCAATATTGCAGTTTATCGTTTAGTTGCTGATGCGAATTGTGTTATTATTATTTGGACTGTTTCGAACTTTTGAGGTTCATACATGCAACGTCAATATTTTCTCCACATTTGTCATTTTCAATAAATCCATTTTTTTTTTACTTTATTTGTGTAATCTCATGTTTGTATTAACCATCAGGAATTAAAATGTCTCTTGTTTTATTCACTGTCATTAATAGAAATGAAAATGTTTTTTTTAGTTCATCCGCAACGTTGTAATACCCAACAATACAATCTATTTTCCGTTATCAATATTTCTGTTATAAATATTTCTGTTATAAATATTTCTGTTATCAATTGAATGGGGTAAATATATATCTCTCTTGTAATTATAGCTGTCGTGCTTTGTAAAGCCTGTATCGTTCATTTATATAGGAGTTGTTCTTTTCATCTTGATTTCCTGTTATCGTGTAACAGTTTTGTCAGGTAATTGTCTATATGATATTAGGAACTCGATTATGAACTGGCTAAAGGAAACTGGAATCATGAGCTTGAAAACTTCCTCAATGTCCATTATTGATGGTGGACCAATTGTAAACTTCAACAACTTTTTATAAATAATGCAGTAAGCAACAGTAAGAAAAGAACTTAATGTCGCATGATAAATTGTGCTAATAATGTTTTTTTGTTTCGCTCTACATCTCATTATTTATATAGTACAAAAAGATAGAAATATATATTCGATTTCACACTTTTGGCTACAGGTTTAAAACTATTGTTAGGCAAAAGTCCATTTGCTATCAGGTAGTTGATTATGTACTGGCTAGCTGAAAATGGCACGATGAGCTTCAAGACCTCCTCAGTGCCCGTTTTTTTTATGGAGGACCAATTGCAGACTTCAGCAGCTTCTTTAAAAGCGTGATGCAGGCAATAATAAAGCAGATTTAAGTGCTGCGTGATAAACACAGTTCACAATGTTTGCTTTCTTTTCCTTAACAACAAGCACAATGAATGCAGTGTCGAAGGGACGACGACATCTTTTTATTTATCAAACAACATAGTTAGCCAACAAGCTCTCAGTCCTATCCTTCCGAAAAACAAGAGCATTTGTGGCATTGAGTTGTACGT
The DNA here is from genome assembly GCA_029931535.1 of Margaritifera margaritifera. Classification (NCBI taxonomy): domain Eukaryota; kingdom Metazoa; phylum Mollusca; class Bivalvia; order Unionida; family Margaritiferidae; genus Margaritifera; species Margaritifera margaritifera. Next base: position 1,026,826 of record JAQPZY010001488.1, read on the forward strand.
CTTACAAGCCTCGCAGTCATAATACTGAAATACTTGTATCTTATTGTTGTTCATTGTTAACGGTGGAAACTGTTATTCCTCTGGAACACTTCATCTACGGTGAGGACTTCTTCCCACTTTAGCTTCTTTACCCCTGTCTGTTGAAGACTCTGCGAAGTACTTTCTTACCAAACGAACAAAATACCTAAAGCAGCTACAACAACACCTTCGAAATAAAAGATTCTGTTGCTTGAATGTTGTAGACTGTATGAAGTCTAATTAATTTAATTTCTTTCACTTGTAATGAGTTCAGTATCACATGACTGTGGATTCTTGTTCTTTCTTTAACCTTTCTGCTTTTGCTTTTTAAATTACTGTGAACATTTCCCCACTTGTCATCCAACTTCGATTCTACGTGGATCTCTTGGCTTTTGTGAAGCTTTGTGAAGCCCCATTTCCAGGTAGTTTGCAAACCTTGTTTGCAGCTTGCTTTTGTCTAGTTCAATTTCTATTTATTTGACAAGGAACGTTTTAAGATAGATGAACATAAATCTGAATCTGACAAACGTTAGTTTCAAGATAACTTACCTGTAGTGGAAAATAATTTAAAATTTCGTTGGGTAAATAAAAACAGATTGATAGAAATGTTTGTCCTAGTTGTAAAGAAGTGAAAAACACAACCATGTTTGACAGAACTAGCGCTTACCGTAAACCATGTCATAATGATTATGAAAGGTGCAGAATGAAAATAAAAGAAAACAGAGAACATAAAAAGAAAATGTAAAAAATGGATAAATGGAAACAATGAGCACTATAAGGAGTAAGGTAGACAAATGCACCATAATGGCGAAAACCACATAATACCACAATAGGCCAAAAAGTAGAATTTTAAAAGCTCTAAGGCAAAATATTAAATCAGACACGACATGAAAGATACCAGATGTTCCATCAACTAGGTTTGACAAACCGAGATGATAGATGGAAACTTCCCGTTAAAGCTATGTATCAAGGTGGCAAGGATACACAACTCAATATACAGTTGAATCTACTGTTGTACAAAGGCAACTAATACAAGTACGCGAGGAAATGGAGATGCGAATACTTGACACAAATAAGCTGTTTGACGAACAGGTAAGCGAAACAGAAAACCTTTTACTGATGGTAGAAAGATTGTTTACTACACAAGAGGAAAGATAAAATTGTGGTTATATAAATGTTGTAGAAGTTGTCAAGTAATAAATAGAATCTATGAAATTCAGGCTGTTTTAAAGCAAAGTTGTTTTTTCTCCATGAATTCTATCTGTTTTTGAGGAATCGTTGTAAAATATTGATATCGTAATATTCGCGAGATCTTTGAGTTGTACTGTAAATTTAGCCGAATACATTGAGGATATTTACTTGGATCGAGTGAATAACGGATATATTTCAATGAGTGGGTAAAAAACGCAGTATTTTGCTGAGTGGCGAAGCCACAAATAAAAATACTAGCCTTTCACCCACGAGATTTATTCACTCAGAACAAGCGAATGTTCTTCTTATTGTATTCTCAAACGTATTGGCTAGCAATATGTATAAAAGATTGAAGTACCGGATTTCTTACTATATCCGGCGCGATAAAGTCAGCATTTCACTGTTTATGTTCTGCTCTGTTTTGTGTACATTCGTACTGAAAATATTAGTAGTAACATAATTCTGTTTACTACCCCAAGGCAAAAAAAGACATATACAGAAAAAATGAAGAAAAAAAAAGCACGTTGTGGGATTTGAACCGGGTACTCTTGCGTGACAGGTGGCCATACATATCACTTGACCAAGCAAATGATAAAATGGTAGATTTATTATTTATATTGGAAAATTCACTAATTCATGGGCTATGATAAAATAACAATCTATATATTTGTCCACATCAAATACGTAATTCATTTCGCCTTTGTACTGCACTGTTTTGATCATCTTTCTATCAGTATTGATGCTGCTGATGTCGATGCTGTGATTATTGAATGAAATCTTTAAATTTATTTCTACATATTTATTCTCTTAAATGTTATTTTGCGTATCTCGATGCTATGATCATTAAATGAAATCTTTAAATATGCGTATACATTTGTATTCTCTTAAATGCTTTTTTATTTTATTAAATACAACTAGCTTTGACTGCACTTTTACCCACACCCAAACTTGAACGATAAAACAGATTATTTCTTGATATCATGATTGTTGCTTTGATGTTAAATTTATAAATATTTGTATCACCTCTCGGAAAACTGTTGAGTTTATTACAATGCAGCCATATGACATTATTTATGCTGCGTAAAAACGTTTCACATTATTTGTGTGTTGTGATCATGCTTTATTATGGACTGTGTCAATCAGGCTTTATCTGTCCTCCGCTTTGTAGATGTGCAACAAGCGTCGTCTGTAGGGACATGATCATGATGTGAATGAACTGTGTCATGCTTTTGTCTGCACTGTGTAAGAGTAAAATGCCGTCCCCCCCCCCTCCGTCCCCAATGTTATGAAGAAACTTTTTTCCAAAAACTCGCCGAATTGATTACAAATTTAAACATATTCGTGTACCAAAGTGCGTCAGAGCAGAGTCGACAATAAATTCGACCGCTCAGTGTTCAAGAACCTTATTTCTAAACATCCACCGATCTCGCGTCATTGCTCATACTTGTCATTATCTTTCATATTAGACTTTATAAACTATACAACCATGATTTATGTTCCTTCGCGCTCTGCCTTGGAAATGGACAGTAATAATCAAATAATACAAAGCCATTTCAAAAGAGAGGTAACTTGGTCTAGCAGTAAGCAAGGGTCTGGCCCTCTTTATTATAAGCTGATGTCTCTTGATGTCCTGCCTGGAGCCCCAAGGTGGCTACAGCAGCAATACAACGTGGTTTGGCAGATCGAATTTACCTGAATTTACTGGAAATGAAGCCATACTTCACGCATTTAAGATTGTCTGTCAGCCTAAGCCCCACTTAACTTGTTGGTGAATCTTTAGTCAACAATCTGCAGCTGATTCATGATGTAGTTTTGTCATCCTGTTGATGATTTCCACCTTAATTTGTGTTGTCCAACTTTCGTATTCCCTGTAAAGGGAGATATAAGACATTTAATATCATTTTCAAATAGTGGACATAAAGGCAAACAATTATATCTAGATGTTAAGATAAAATTCTGTTATTAATTTGGAGACCCTTAATTTTTCTAAATGTAATTATCAACGATACAGATCAGTGGGAGGAATAATCAGCATCCACGAGGAGTCCTAAGAAGATTGGAGGGGGGGGGCAGGATTCCAGTCTCCAATAAACAGCTCATTGGCCCCGTGTTTATCTCAAGTACAAAGCTCGTGTACTCTGTGGGAGGTCTATGCTAATTGTTTCTATCAGGTAGAATTTAATGACAAATTCATATTACCACCATTTTATTTCTTCAACATATTTGGCACCTAAATTTAGTTTCATATTTCACATTCTGTTACAAAATGTAACTTTCTTGCTTGGAATCAAAATCTTTAACGGTTTTCTTTCTGTTACAATTTGAAATACGTTGCAGTCACGCATGTAGCTTACATTGAAGCATTCGTTTTCAAAAGTGTGTAGGAAGAACTTTTAGTTACTAAAATGTATGGACTTGCTTTATTGAGAATTTCCCCAATTATTTCCAATTGATAATCCATTGTCATGATATAGTGTAATGCAACAGGATGCATTTCATGCACATGACAGGGGGTCCGACCCGGATAAAATGACTCCTGGTCAGAACCCTTCTAATTAGTTCATATCTAAATTTAAAACAGATTTTTATCGTGGAATAATTGGGAAATAATCATTTTATACTTTGAGATGCCTTTCATTGCGGTTGCAAAATGTGATGTTCCGGAAGTGCATATGCACAGTCATTGTGTGATTTGGTCAAAACCTATGTTTTAATTTACCTGGAAACATAACTATTCATGCCAGTAGATGGAGCCCTGGGTGGCCGAGTGGCCTAAGACGCTCGCCTTTACAGATTACTCACACATCAAACCTCTGTCCTCGTGAATTCGAGTCTCGGCTCGACCAACGTGGGTATGTGAGAAAGACTTGCCAGTAGCTTCCCGTGGGTCGTTGGTTCTTCCCGGGTTTTTTCTTTACCAAATATACTGGCCGCCATGTATAGCTTATTATGTGCTGAAAAAATGGCGTTAAACCCCACAAAACCAAATACAATCACCCCATTAGACACTGATCACATGTTAAATGGAAATATGTTGAGGAAGTCCTGTCTAGTCTTGGTGTGTGAAATGGTCGATAACGGCACTGTCACCAGCTGGAATCCTAGTGTGATTAGCTCTGAGTGTAGGTTGGAGAAATGCATGTATCTAATATACAGGAAAATGTATGGTGGTCCAACTAGCTATGGCAACATTTTCAATGGTTGTTTCAGGCTGTTACAATCCCCTACTGACACAAGCCGCATACGAAGTGATGTAAGGAACCAACCATGGAAAAAAAAAAAGAAAAAAAAGCCTCAATATATTCTATTCATCAATTTGGTTGAAAGAAGTATCTTGAGAAAAAAATAAAAATATAATTTGGTTGCAAAGAAAATCCCTACCCAACCTCCGAAAATGAAATGATCTGTTCCTAAGGAGGACCTAGTGTTAACATGTCTACCTGTTCTTCATACGTCTACCAGTGGTAGACATGTATAGGTTTGATATGTGCATAGTCACATGTGATATTAAGATGTAGATAAAATATCTTTAATTTATTCTGTGATGTGATTTATGATTTATTAGTGCCACTCCCCGCCACCCTTCTCCATATCTCTCTCTCTCTCTCTCTCTCTCTCTCTCTCTCTCTTTCTCTCTCTCTCTCTCTCTCTCTCTCTCTCTCTCTCTCCTTTCAATAATTTCTTAGTGGTGCCTTCGAAAAAAGAATAAAAGTAGACAGGGCTTGTACGAAAAGCAGAAAATCATTGTATTCTCCTGTAGGGTTGGCACAAATGAAGCTAGATCAAATCCTCTTACATGCGTCAGATTCTACAAACAAATGGTGATATCTTCAGCCCTTTATCGTTGCGAAGTTTGGTCGAATATCAGACTCAAAGATTTAAGAAAGCTCGATGTATTTCAGCGTCATTGTAAAAAAAATTCTGCAAGATTCTCATCAAACCACGCGGTCAGGAATGAGCAAGAGTTTACTGGGGATAATGAGAATTGTATCTGAAATTGATAAAAGGAAACTGAACTTTCTTGGTAAAATATATCACCTTCCAGACAATGTAACATCGAAAAGAATATTTGTATTCAGACTATACCTATATCTTTCTTGAAAAGATGTTACAGAACAAATAGGCTTTATTCCAGATATATGTAGCATTTTGCTAAAATATAATATTTATGAATTTATTGAAATTATTCTTAGAAACAAAATATTTCCAGGAAAAATACAATTGAAACAAATTATAAAACATGTTACTCATAAGTATGAAAACGAGCTCTTTACAAACTTGTGCCATACTGACATTTCCTACAAAAGATTCAAATATTGTTCATACTTCTATAAAACCCTCAATTTTATGGCAAACTCCAAAAACAACAAGAGAGTTACAGTCAATTACATCCCTTGCAAATGTTCTGATAACTGTTCCAAATAACACTATGCAAGTTTGTAAACACTGCAGTTATCCTTACACAGATGTAATAATCTATGTATTTATTTGCTGTCAGAACACTGTGCGACAACGAGACATATTTTTGACACATATTATAAATAACTTTGACATTGGCGTGTTCCTTCATAATATATCTGATGAAGAATTTATTCAGTGTCTGCTGGTTAGAGAATTTCCTAACCGTATTGGCTTAGACGAGCCCGAAATCGTAGAAATTGTATAATGTCTGCTTCAGTGTTCTCTGCAACTGTAATTCATGGATTCTTTTTATAGTCATAAGATTGATTTTCAAATTATCAAGATTTGGAAGACATGTTATCGTAGAAATCTTGATAATCATGTCTTCATGCATTCTATTTTTTGACACTACATATAAAATATTATTTTCTGTACAATAATGATGATGTGTACAATAATGAAGTATTGGAGGATTGCGCAAGAGTACACCTTACTTTTAAATAGGTACAGAATCCTCATAGGGAAACTGTGCTTCTAAGAGATTCCTCTCATGTACACCTCTGTTAATTGTATATAACTAATTCAATATTCTTTTCTTTTTCCTTTATTTGCATCCTTATTTCTGAAAAGAGGAAATAAAGATTGATGATGATGATTATGATGATGATGATGATGACGATGACGATGATGATGCATGTAAACGGAAATCTAAGCATCACTTTCCAAATGTTAGATATCTTGCAAACAGGGAGTTTCCGGGAAAAGTTATTACAAATCGTGTAATAGTGAATCATTTCTTCATTCCAACACAACACGACAGGCATGGAAATAAATTAATAATTTCTATTTTGATACACCAGGAATTGACCCCGGGTCATAACATTCTGCTTTGAGTAAATTATAAAATTTGCAAATCAGATAGTTTCAGTTTTTGCAAACGAAGCAATCCCAGTGGGCTAAATGGCTCTGACTGCTAAAATACTTTCTATTTTGAAACACCGATAATGGAAACCGGGTCATAAAATCGTGCTTCGAATAAATTTGAATGCTAGCAAAAAGAAACAGTTTCAATTTTAAAAAAAACGAAGCAACCCTAGTAGACTTACTGATCCTGGTTACTTGATCGGCAGCAACAGGACCGCTCAAACTACTCCAACATCTGTTAACCAGTCGAGCGTTCGGTGAGCTGCTTCTGGGGATGAGTCATAAGAATGTTCATACCAACAGAAATGAAAGTTGCGGATTTGCAGAAATTATGTTGTGACGCGACGGCTAATAATTTTGTGACAAAAGTAATTCTTGTGGGATAGCTCATGTATTATTTCTAGTAAATATATGGCTGAGACAAGAGGCGTGTTCCTTTATTGTTTATTACCCGGGAAAGATAATTTGGCATCTTTAGGAAGTGTACGAAAGTTAGATGCCATTAAGAGGATCGGTGTGTGTGTGTGTGTGTGTGTGTGTCTTCTCCTTAATGTTTGCTTCCTGTCAACGTTGTAAAGAAAGTTGCAAGTTATTTTTTATGGAAATGTGAAGACTTTCTCAAGTCATTTGTCCGTCAATCTTTTATTTTGTAAAATACATCCAGAAGCGTATCAAGGCATACTGTTCTCATGTGAGTGCATATTGTTGCCCAAATTTACATTTGGGAGAAGCACCTTTGTACCATCCTCACACATTTTTTAAATATGCCCAACGTAGACATACTAAGTTCCTATATAAGCCACTGACAGCTTCTACCACATTTGGAAAATTGCAAGAATAACTTGAATCAACATAAACTCAAGGGCAGATCTAGCATACATCAAAAAATGGGTTATACTTTGTCTCAGAACCTATCTATCTGCCTGTATGAATGCATGCAGATAAAAAATATTTTATCATAGATAAAGAGTGGTTAATATTTTCGTGATAGAAATACCTTCTTCCCCGCTACTTTGTCTCACGTGTGTTTTGCAGATCTAGTTGCGCATTTCAAGATTCTGATAGAAGCTTCAATTCACCCGCAAAACGTAAAGCATTTAAAATTTTATACTAATTGATTGCGGTGGTAGTTTCAGTACGTTGTAACTAAAAAATAAGAAGTAATACTGTGTGTGTGCGTGTGTGTCTCTCTCCCTCTCTCTCTCTCACACACGCACAGACACACGCACGCTTAAACTAAGCGTCGTAGGTGACTTTTGTCAGATCATTAAAATATGTCATATAATTTTCGAGCAGTCGAGATGTTACAGCTTTGACGTTTCCGGAAAATATTCCAATGAGTTCCACGGTGCCCATTTTCATGCCTTGCTTAAATCCGGTTGTGCTTTGGGAACTTTAAAATAAAAATGCAAGAAAACATCTGCATGCGCTTTCAAATATCACGTACGAGACTAGGTCATTGTCACTTGACTCGATCACAACATTTGACGTCATCAAATGTACACCACTACTAAAGCATATCCGTTTCAACTTGGCAATCTTTCAACTATATCCATTTGGATGGAAAAGGAAAATCTTATACTTCTTACAGGTTTCTTGCCCTTAAAATTTAGCTAATTAGAATAGGCCAATTAAGACACATTTCAATATTGACTGGAATGAGGTTAAAGTTACTGATGCACATTATTAACTTTCTTTACATGTAAAGTAAGTAATCGTTCTACTTGCTTGATTAAGTGGTCTGCAGACAACGAAATGAAAGCAAACCCTGATAAGTTCCAAGCTATTCCACTTGGTAAAGGAAACTTAAGAATGCCTTGAGACTTTCTCCATCAAAAAGTCTAATATATACCGTGAAGATTCGATAAAACACCTTGGAGTTAATCTGAATTTTATGCTAAACTTTAATCAGTAAATCACTAAGATCTGTCAAAAAGCATATAAATCATTAAATGTGCTCAAAGCAAATGGTAACATAAAACAATAATGAAGGCGGAAAATTCTATGTGCCAAAAGGCACCTCTACGCAATTTGCTTGACATGTGTACCAAGTTTGGTTGAAATGTCTTGAACGGTTTGAGAATTATGCTCCAGACAGACAGACGGACATAGCGACAGCATGAAAAACAATGTTTCTTTCCTTAAAAGAGCACAATGACATCTTTTTATTTATCAAGCAACAAAGTTATCCAATAACCTCTCAGACCTATCCTTTCGAGAAACAAGAGCATTTGTGGATTGAGTTGTACTTCTTACAAGCCTCGTGGTTATTAGATACTAAAATACTTTTATCTTATTGTTGTTCATTGTTAACGGTGCAGACTGTTATTCCTCCGGAACACTTCATCTACGGTGAGGACTTCTTCCCACTTCAGCTTCTTTACCCCTGTTTGTGAAGTACTTTCTTACCAACTACAAAAACACCTAGTGAATAAATTATTGTGTTCCTTGAATGTTATAGACTGGATTAAGCCGAATTAATTTAATTTCTTTCACTTGGAGTGAGTTCAGTATCATATTACTGTAGATTTTTGTTCTTTCTTGAACCGTTCTGCTTTTGCTTAAATTCCTGTGAACGTTTCCCCACTTGTCATCCCACTTCAATTCTTCGTGGATCTTTTGGCTTTTGTGAAGCTTTGTGAAGCCCCCCCCCCCCCCCCTTTCAGGTGCTTTGCTAATCTTGTTTTCAGCTTGTATTTGTCTAGTTCAATTTCTATTTATTTGACAAGGAAAGTTGTAAGATATATGAACATAAATCTGAATCTGACAAACGTTAGTTTAATAATAACTTACCTGTAGTGGAAAATAATTTAAAATTTCGTTTGGTAAATAAAACAGATTGATAGAAACGTTTGTCCTAGTTGTGAAGAAGTACAATACATACCAATGTTTTACAGAACTAGCGCTTACCGTAAACCTTGTCATAATGCATACAAAAGGTGCAGAATGAAAATAAAAGAAAACAGAGAACATAAAAAGAAAATGTAAAAAATGGATAAATGGAAACAATGAGCACTATAAGGAGTAAGGTAGACAAATGCACCATAATAGCGAAAACCACAGAATATCACAATAGGCCAAAAGCAGAATTTTAAGAGGCAAAATATTAAATCAGACACGACATGAAAGATACCAGATGTTCCATCAACTAGGTTTGACAAACCGAGATGATAGATGGGAACTTCCTGTTAAAGCTATGTATGAAGGCTACGAGGATGCACAGCTCAAATATCCACTTGAACCTACTGTTGTACAAAGGCAACCAATACGAGTACGCGAGGAAATGGAGATGCGAATACTTGACACAAATGAGATGTTGATAAGAGAAGCAGAAAACCTTTTACTAACGATAACACGATTATTTACTACACAAGAGGAAAAATAAAATTGAGGTTATATAAATGTTGTAGAAGTTGTCAATTAAAAATAGAATCTATGAAACTCAATGTTGTTTTAAAGCAAAGTTGTTTTTTTCTCCATGAATTCTATCTGTTTTTGAGGAATCGTTGTAAAATATTGATATCGTAAAATTCGCGAGATCTTTGAGTTGTACTGTAAATTTAGCCGAATACGTTGAGGATATTTGCTTGGATCGAGAGAATAACGGATATATTTCAATGAGTGGGTGAAAAACACAATATTTTCATGAGTGGCGAAGGCACAAGTGAAAACACTAGAGTCTTTCAGTCATGAGATGAAATATATCCGTTATTCACTCGGAACAAGCAAATGTTCTTCTTATTTTGTTCTCAAACGTATTGGCTAGCAATATGTATAACAGATTAAAGTACCCGATTTCTTACCATATCCCGCGCGATAAAGTCAGCATTTCACTGTTTATGTTCTGCTCTGTTTTGTGTATATTCGTACGGAAAATATTAGTTGTAACATTATTCTGTTTACTAATTCAAGGTAAAAAAACACATAAACAGAAAAATTTAAGGAAAAAAAAGCCTGTTGTGGGATTTGAACCGGGTACTCTTGCGTGACAGGTAGTCATACATATCACTTGACCAAGCAAATGACAAAATGGAAGACCAAAAGTCTTGATCATAATGTTAACGATGTCAACTGAGCAGAGTGACAAAAATATTTTTCGTAATTCACTCCAGTGAACTATCAAAATTATTTATATTGGAAAATTCACTAACGTTGTACAAATGTGCGTCAGAGCAGAGTAGACAATAAATTCGACCGCTCTGTGTTCAAAAACCTTATTTCTAAACACCCGCCGATCTCGCGTCACAGCTCATACTTGTCATTATCTTTCATATTAGACTTTATAAACTATACAACCATGATTTATGTGCATCGCGCTCTGTCCTGGAAATGGACAGTAATAACCAAATAATACAAAGCCATTTCAAAGACAGGAAACTTGGTTTAGCAGTAAGCAAGGGTCTGGCCCTCTTTATTATCAGCTGATGTCTCTTGATATCCTGCCTGGAGCCCCAAGTTGACTACAGCAGCAATACAACGTGGTTTGGCAGATCGAATTTACCTGAATTTACTGGAAATGAAGCCATACTTCAAGCATTTTAAGATTGTTTGTCAGCCTAAGCCCCACTTAACTTGTTGGTGAATCTTTAGTCAACAATCTGCAGCTGATTCATGATGTAGTTTTGTCATCCTGTTGATGATTTCCACCTTAATTTGTGTTGTCCAACTTTCGTATTCCCTGTAAAGGGAGATATAAGACATTTAATATCATTTTCAAATAGTGGACATAAAGGCAAACAATTTTATCTAGATGTTAAGATAAAATTCTGTTATTAATTTGGGGACCCTTAATTTTTCTAAATGTAATTATCAACGATACAGATCAGTGGGAGGAATAATCAGCATCCACGAGGAGTCCTAAGAAGATTGGGGGGGGGGGGCAGGATTCCAGTCTCCAGTAAACAGCTCATTGGCCCCGTGTTTATCTCAAGTACAAAGCTCGTGTACTCTGTGGGAGGTCTATGCTAATTGTTACTATAAAGTAGAATTTAATGACAAATTCATATTACCACCATTTTATTTCTTCAACATATTTGGCACCTAAATTTATTTAAATATTTCACATTGTGTCAAAAAATGTAACTTTCTTGCTTGGAATCAATATCTTTAACGGGTTTTTTGTTCTGTTCCAATTGGAAAAACTTTGCAGTCACGCATGTAGCTTACATTGAAGCAATCATTTTTGAAAAGTGTGTAGGAAGAACTTTTAGTTACTAAAATGTATGAACTGACTTTTTTGAGAATTTCCTCAATTTTTTCCAGTCGATAATGTATTGTCATGGTATAGTGTAATGCAACAGGATGCATTTCATGCACATGACAGGGGTCCGATCCGGATAAAATGACTCCTGGTCAGAACCCTTCTAATTAGTTCATATCTAAATTTAAAACAGATTTATATCGTGGAATAATTGGGAAATAATCATTTTATACTTTGAGATGCCTTTCATTGCGGTTGCAAAATGTAATATTGCGGAAGTGCATAGCACAGTCATTGTGTGATTTGGTCAAAACCTATGTTTTAATTTACCTGGAAACAGAACTATTCATGCCAGTAGATGGAGCCCTGGGTGGCCGGGTGGCCTAAGACGCTCGCCTTTATAGATTACTCACACATCAAACTTCTGTCCTCGTGAGTTTTAGTCTCGGCTCGACCAACGTGGGTATGTGAGGAAGCCTTACCAGTAGCTCCCGTGGGTCGCTTGTTCTTTCCGGGTTCTTCCTCCACCAAAAATACTGACCGCCATGTATAGTCTATTGTGTGCTGAAAAATAGCGTTAAACCCCACAAAACCAAACACAATCACTCCATTAGACACTGATGACATTTTAAATGGAAATATGTTGAGCAAGTCCTGTATAGTCTTGGTGTGTGTAATGGTTGATAACGGCATTGCCACTGGCTGGAATCCTAGTGTGAATGGCTCTGAGTGTAGGCTGGAGAAATGCATGTATCTAATATACAGGAAAATGTATGGTGGTCCGACTCCAGCTAAGGCAACATATTCAATATGATTTCCCTGGCGGCCATAGATGTTTCAGCAGGTTGTTAAAATCCCCTACTGACACAAGCCACATACGAAGTAAGGAACCAACCATGGAAAAATAAATCAATATATTCTATTCATCAATTTGGTTGAACAAATGCCTTGAGAGAAAAACAAACAATATAATCTGGTTGAAAAGAAAATCCCAGCCCAACCTCCGAAAATGAAATGGTCTGTTCCTAAGGAGGACCTAGTGTTAACATGTCTACCTGTTCTTCATACGTCTACCTCTGGTAGACATGTATCGGTTTGATATGTGCATAGTCACATGTGATATTAAGATATTAAGGTTTGTACGAAAGGCAGAACTCCATGTATTCTCTGTAGGGTTGGCACAAATGAAGCTAGATCAGATCATCTTACCTTCGTCAGCTTGAACAAACAAATTGTCATACCATCAGTCCTTTATCGTTGTGAAGTTTGGTCTAATATCAGACTCCAAGACTTGAGAAAGATCGATGTATTTCAGCGTCATTGTACCAAAATTCTGCAAGGCTTTCCTCAAACCACGCGGTCAGGAATGAGCAAGAGTTTACTGGAGATAATGAGAATTGTATCTGAAATTGATAAAAGGAAACTGAACTTTCTTGGTAAAATATACCACCTTCCAGACAATGTAACATCGAAAAGAATATTTTTATTCAGACTATATCTATATCTTTTTAGAAGAGATGCTACAGAAAAAAAGGCTTTATTCCAGATATATGTAGCATTTTGCTGAAATATATATGAATTTATTGAAATGTTTGTTAGAGACAAAATATTTCCAGGAAAAATACAATGGAAACAAATTATAAAACATGTTACTCATAAGTATGAAAACGAGCGCTTTATAAACTTGTGCCAATCTGACATTTCCTACAAAAGATTCAAATATTGTTCATACTTCTATAAAACCCTCAATTTTATGGCAAACTCCAAAAACAACAAGAGAGTTACAGTCAATTACATCCCTTGCAAATATTCTGATAACAGTTCCAAATAACACTATGCAAGTTTGTAAATACTGCAGTTATCCTTACACAGATGTAATAATCCATGCATTTATTTGCTGTCAGAACACTGTGCGACAACGAGACATATTTTTGACATATATTATAAATAACTTTGACATTGGCGTGTTCCTTCATAATATATCAGATGAAGAATTTATTCAACATCTCCTGGTTAGAGAATTTCCTAACCGTATTGGCTTAGACGAGCCCGAAATCGTAGAAATTGTATAATGTCTGCTTCAGTGTTCTCTGCAACTGTAATTCATGGATTCTTTTCATAGCAATAAGATCGATTTTCAAATTATCAAGATTTGGAAGACATGTTATCGTAGAAATCTTGATAATCATGTCTTCATGCACTCTATTTTTTGACACTACATATAAAATATTATTTTCTGTACAATAATGATGATGTGTACAATAATGAAGTATTGGAGGATTGCGCAAGAGTACACCTTACTTTTAAATAAGTACAGTGTCCTCATATAAGAATCCTCATAGGGAAACTGTGCTTCTAAGAGACTCCTCTCATGTACACCTCTGTTAATTGTATATAACTAATTCAATATTCTTTTCTTTTTCCTTTATTTGCATCCTTATTTCTGAAAAGAGTAAATAAAGATTGATGATGATTATGATGATGATGATGATGATGATGCATGTAAACGGAAATCTAAGCATCACTTTCAAAATGTTAGATATCTTGCAAACACGGAGTTTCCGGGAAAAGTGATTACAAAATCGTGTAATAGTGAATCATTTATTTATTCTAACACAACTCGAAAAGTCTGGAAACAAATGAATAGTTTCTATTTTGATACACCAAGAATTGACCTCGGGTCGTAACATTGTTCATTGAGTGAATTATAAAACTTGCAAATCAGATAGTTTCAGTTTTGCAAACGAAGCAATCCCAGTGGACTAAATGGCGCTGACTGCTAATATACTTTCTATTTTGAAACACCGATAATGGAAACCAGGTCATAAAATCGTGCTTCGAATAAATTAGAATGCTAGCAAAAAGAAACAGTTTCAGTTTTATAAACGAAGCAACCCTAGTAGAACTACTGAACCTGGTTACTCGATCGGCAGCAACGGGAGGGCTCAAACTAGTCCAACATCTGTTAACCAGTCAAGCGTTCGGTGAGCTGCTCCTGAGGATGAGTCATAAGGATGTTCATACCATCAGAAATGAAAGTTGCGGATTTGCAGAAATTATTTTGTGACGAGACGGCTAATAATTTTGTGACAAAAAGTAATTCTTGTGGGATAGCTCATGTACTATGTCTAGTAAATATATGGCTGAGACAAGAGGCATGTTCCTTTCTTGTTTATTATCCGGGAAAGATAATTTGGCATCTTTAGGAAGTGTGCGAAAGTTAGATGCCATTACGAGGATCGGCATGTGTGTGTGTGTGTGTGTGTTCTCCATAATATTTTCTTCCTGTCGACGTTGTAAAGAAAGTTGAAAGTTATTGTTTCATGGAAATGTGAACCTTTCCTCAGGTCATTTGTCCGTCAATTGCGTAGCTAGGCATACTCGTGTTCTCATGTGAGTGCATATTGTTACCCAAATTTACGTTTGGGAGAAGAACCTTTGTGTCATCCTCACACATTTTTAAATATGCCCAACGTAGACATACTAAGTTCCTATATAAGCCACTGACAGCTTCTACCACATTTGGAAAATTGCAAGAATAACTTGAATCAACATAAACTCAAGGACGAATCTAGCATACATCAAAGAATGGGTTATACTTTGTCTCAGAACCTATCTACCTGCCTGTATGAATGCATGCAGATAGTTTTTTTTTTATCATAGATAAAGAGTGGTTAATATTTTCGTGATAGAAATACCTTCTTACCCGCTACTTTGTCTCACAGGTGTTTCACAGATCTAGTTGCGCATTTCAAGAGTTTGATAGAAGCTTCAATTCATCCGCAAAACGTAAAGCATTTCAAATTTTTTACTATTTGATTGCGGTGGTTGTTTCGATGCGTTGTAACTATAAAGAAAGAGGTAATACTCTATTGTCTCTCTCTGTCTCTCTCACACACACACAGACACACGCACGCTTAAACTAAGCGTCTTAGGTGACTTTTGTCAGATCATTAAAATATGTGATATAATTTTTGAACAGTCGAGATGTTACAGTTGTGGCGTTTCCGGAAAATATTTCAATGAGTTCCACGGTGCCCATTTTCATGCCTTGCTTAAATCTGGTTGTTGCGGTGGGAAGTTTAAAATAACTTAGCTCAGCTAAAAGGCAAAAAAAAAAAAACATCTGCTTGCGGTGTGGACTTTGAAATAACTCAGCTAAAATGCAATAAACATCTGCTTGCGCTTTCAAATATCACGTACGAGACTAGGTATTTGTCACTTGACTCGGTCACAACGTTTGGCGTCATCAAATGTTCCGTTACACCACCACTAAAGCACATTAGGTTCAACTTGGCAATCTTTCAACTATATCGATTTTGCAAAATCTGACGAGTATCTAGGAAGAACTGACATGGCGGAACATAGGATAGACATCAACTGTCACTTTACTTGCTTAGATTGCTTGTCTGGATACCATCATATACTAATTAGGGAACAGGATAAAGAGAAAATTGCATTTGTTTGCTCATAAGGCTTATATGAGTTTGATACAATGGGATTTGGACTGTGCAATGCTCACGGGACCTTTCCAACGACTTATGGATCTACTACAAGCAGGAATTCAGTGGAAATATGTTCTTGAATACATTGATGATATTATAATCTTTTTCTCCAGCTTTGATGACCAGGTGCTTCATTTACAGGAAGTGTTTGAGAGACTAAGAAAAGCAAGTCTCAAATTGAAACTGGCCAAATGTACATTCTTCAAAGAAGATCTCCAATTTCTCGGATATGTTGTGACCAATGATGGGATTAAAGTTTCTGATGACAAAATTAAGGCCGTGATGGAGTTTCCAACATCCGTAAATCAACGGACCTTACGTGCATTTCTATGTCTTGCCTCGTATTACCGCAAGTTTGTGAAAGGGTTCGAAAATATTGCGCAACCACTGACTCGGCTTTTTAATAATGATGTATCCTGAGAGTGGAATGATGATTGTGAACTGGCCTTCAACATTCTAAAAAATAAACTGACCACAGCTCCAGTGTTAGGTTGGCTGGACTTCTCCAGACCATTCACCATGCACTGTGACAGTTCTGGATTTGTTTTGGGAGTTGTTTTGGCCCAAAAGGATTAAAATGGAATCAAAAGAACAAACGCACATGCTAGCAGACAATGAAAGAAAAGTGAGAAAAATTACTCTGTAATTGAAAGAGAAACCCTTGCAGTAGTGTGTGTGTGTGTGGGGGGGGGGTTTAGAAACTTTTAGACAATATCTGTTTGGTCACAAATTCAGGGTAGTCACAGATCACTGTTCATTAAAATGGCTTATGGGAATGAAAAATCCGAGTGGTAGGCTAGCCAGGTGGTCCCTGTCCTTTCAGGAATATGACATGACAGTTGGCTCCAAGGCTGGAAAATCGCATGGAAATGCAAATGGGCTTAGTCGTGCAGAATATGGCGAGGGTGTCGATTTGAATGGAGGCGACAAAGAAGGCGAGGTACAAATGAACACATTACAGGACATTAAACTTGGCTTACAGCTAGAAAGGGTGCAGGAATTACAGGAGAAAGATCCAAATTTAAAACCCATTATGAGTTTTTTGTAAGACAATACCTTACCTGAAAATACAATAAATGCCCGAAAGGTGGCTGCCATGGCTCCTGATTATAACTGATAAATGGTGTTTTATATCACATATGGTCACCAGGGTCAAACAGAAGGCAGTCACATGTAAGAAAAGAGTTAGTGATACCGTGCTCATTAATTGACGAAGTAATGCACTGGTGTCATGATGACGTAACTGCTGGACATCTTAGATTCAATAAAACATACCATAAGGTGCAAGACAGGTTCTACTGGGTTGGTATGTTTAAGGACATAGACTTTATAGTCAAATCCTGTGTAAACTGTACCAGCCAGAAAACACCTAAGGGCAGGAAGCCAGCATCATTACTCCCAATACCCGTAGCTGGATCCTTCGAATGTGTCGCCATGGACGTCTTAGGGCCGTTAACACCGAGTGATCAGGGTAACAGATATATTGTTGTTTTTACAAACTATCTGACGAAGCATACAGAAGCATTTGCATGAAAAATGCTGATGCAAACACTACCGCAAGATTTATCCTTGAACATATTGTGTGTCTTAATGGGGCCAACCGGTGCCTTCTGTCAGACCGTGGGAAACATTTTACTTGTCGACTATTGAATGACATATGTGCATTAGTAAATACCATAAAGGTGTTTACACTGACCAATATGCTGTCTATGTTCGTGTCAGACCACCAGAGAGACTGGGACCAGCTCATTCCTTATGTCTTGTTTGCCTATAACAGTAGCATTTAGGAGTCAACACAAGAAACACCTTTCTTCATGATGTATGGTAGGGACGCTCGTCTGCCTATCGACGTGGCATTGTCAGAGCCAACACAAACATATTCAGAGATAGACGATTACAAGACAGATGTCCTAACACAATTCCAAGAAACATTCACTCGAGTCAAACAAAATATCGAATTAGCTCAACAAAAAACAGACATTTTCAAAGGACCAAAATGTCCAAGAACCTGAATTCAAAGTAGGCGACAAATGTTGGGTATATTCACCAGCGAGTAATCCAGGCATCTCTACAAAACTGTTACGCCTGTGGAGTGGCCCACATAGAATAATTGCGAAAACATCACCAGTGAACTATCAGATTGAGAGTTGTGACAATAAACAAACTAAACAAAGTGTACAGGCAAGTCGAATGAAACTGTTTATTGACCTGGATGCCTCCACCCCCACCCCCGATTCTGTATTGTTTCCAGAGGCACCAAGTAACAATAAAAATCAATATGACGGTGATGCTGAGATTGACGATAATTATGAAGAACCAGAACGTCAAAGGTGGGAGGTAAAAAAAATGGTATTTTGTCTGGTACAAAAATAATGCAAAGAACACAGCGTGGATAGACCCAGAGAAGGTTTTGTCTCAGCTTATCCAGGCCCTTGAGGAAAAATACAATCGCCGCAAACGTAGTGATAACAGAAAGAAATAGTGGTTACATTGGATTTAACCTATTCTCACACGGAATTAAGCCAGAAGTTACCGGAGCACACGAATTCATATGGATATTTTCTCTGTTATGTCATTTTTACAATTATCTGTTTTAGTACTTCTTTAATATTGCTTCTGTATTCACGTTGCAACTGGTGTGCCATTCAACTCATAGGTAAACAAATGAAATACCGTACAATGTTTGCAAACACTGTCGTGTGTAAATCTGTCATTCAAATAGCCCAGGGATAATTGATCTGATTACAGAATCTCATGAGACTGACTGTTGATGGGCCATTAAATGTAACTGACCTGTACAACTCTTGCAAGATGAACTATAGTACAAATCACACATTTTGTTGCAAACAGCAGTGACTGAGAATGTGTATATGGTTCGTGCTTGATTGAATTTAATTAATAATACTGTACATGTAAACACTTATATGTAACTGATTGATTATTTGTAACTGAAGGAACATTTATGCATAAGGTTACTGATTTTACTGATCTTTTATACATTACTGATTTGCTCCTGTGATAAGGAGTCCTACTGCCGAAAGGTTATATAGAAATTTGTATGGAATAATATATACCACATGAGGTACTTTTACATCTACATTAATTGACGACAGTCATTCTTTTTTTTTTTTTTTTTTTGGGAGGGGGGAGATATGTTACGGTGCCCCAGACCCAAGCTAATTATGAAGGTGAGAGATGTCACGATGCCCTAGACCCAAGCTAATTATGAATGGAATGGGGGCATGAGAGGAGGTGAAAAGACGGAGGTCACGAAGACGGGAGACAGTTGAGTCAGAGTAGAGCAGGGGTTATGATCAGTTTGGGTTGTAGAAGATAGCAGTGTATTCCTTCATTGGTAAATGAATAGATGTGAAATAGCAAATAAATGAATAAGAAGAATATATTCGCTGAGTTTCTGATACCACGGGAAATAACATAAGTGATCAACAAGGCCTCCTTGACATCTGAATGTAAACGGAAATCTAAGCATCACTTTCCAATTGTTAGATATCTTGCAAGTACGGAATATCCGGGAAAAGTTATTACAAATCGTGTAATAGTGAATCATTTCTTTATTCCAACACAACACGACAGGTCTGGAAACAAATGAATAGTTTCTATTTGGATACACCAGGAATTAACCCCGGGTCATAACATTCTGCATTGAGTGAATTATAAACCTTGCAAATCAGATAGTTTCAGTTTTGCAAACGAAGCAATCCCAGTGGACTAAATGGCTCTGACTGCTAGAATAATTCTATTTTGAAACACCGAGAATGGAAACCAGGTCATAAAATCGTGCTTCGAATAAATTAGAATGCTAGCAAAAAGAAGCAATTTCAGTTTTATAAACGAAGCAACCCTAGTAGAACTACTGAACCTGGTTACTCGATCGGCAGCAACAGAAGGGCTCAAACTAGTCCAACATCTGCTAACCCGTCAAGCGTTCGGTTTGATAAACGAAGCAACCCTAGTAGACCTACTGATCCTGGTTACTCGATCGGCAGCAACAGAAGGGCTCAAACTAGTCCAACATCTGCTAACCCGTCAAGCGTTCGGTGAGCTGCTCCTGGGGATGAGTCATAAGGATGTTCATACCAGCGGAAATGAAAATTGCGGATGTACAGAAATTATCTGGTCACGAGACGGCTAATAATTTTGTGACAAAAGTAATTCTTGTGGGATAGCCCATGTACTATTTCTAGTAAATATACGGCTGAGACAAGAGGCGTATTCCTTTATTGTTTACTATCCTGGAAAGATAATTTGGCATCTTTAGGAAGTATAGGAAAGTTAGATGCCATTAAGAGGATCGGTGTATGTGTGTTGTCCTTAATGTTTGCTTCTTGTCAACGTTGTAAAGAAAGTTGACAGTTATTGTTTCATGGAAATGTGAAAACTTCCTCAAATCATTTGTCCGTCAATCTTTTATTTCTTAAAGTACAGCCAGAAGCGTAGCTAGGCATAGTCATGTTCTCATGTGAGTGCATATTGTTGCCCAAATTTACGTTTGGGAGAAACACCTTTGTGCCAACCTCAACATTTTTTAAATATGCCCAACGTACACATTATACGTTCATATATAAACCACTGACAGCTTCTAGCACATTTGGTAAAATTGCAAGAATAACTTGCATCAACATAAACTCAAGGACGAATCTAGCATACCTCAAATAATGGATTAACATTTGTTTCAGAACCTATCTACCTGTCTCTATGAATACATGCAGAGACAAATTCGTGATAGAAGTACCTTCTTCGCCGCTACCTTTGTCTCAAATGTGTTTCGCAGATCTAGCTGCGCATGTGAAGATTGTGATAGAAGCTTCAATTCGCCCGCAACACGTAAACCATTTCAGATTTGTTACTAATTTATTGCGGTTTCAGTTTCAGTAACTATAAAGAAAGGGGTAATACTCTCTCTCTCTCTCTCTCTCTCTCTCTCTCTCTCTCTCTCTCTCTCTCTCTCTCTCTCACACACACACACACACATGCGTGCGCTTAAAAAAAGCGTTTTAAGTGACTTTTGCCATATCAATAAAATATGTCATAATTTTCGAGCAGTCGCGATGTTACAGTTGTGACGTTTCCCGAAAATATTCCAATGAGTTCCACGGTGCCCATTTTCATGCCTTGCTTAAATTCGATTGCTGCGGTGGGAACTTTAAAATAACTTATCTGAGCTAAAATGCAATAAAACATCTGCTTGAGGTGGGAACTTTAAAATATCTCGGCTAAAATGCAATACAACATCTGCTTGCTGTGGGAACACTAAAATAACTCAGCTAAAATGCAATAAACATCTGCTTGCGGTGGGAACTTTGAAATAACTCAGCAAAAGTGCAATACAACATCTGCTTGCGGTTTCAAATATCACGTACGAGACTAGGTCATTGTCACTTGACTCGGTCACAACGTTTGGCGTCATCAAATTTACTGTTACACCACTACTAAAGCATATCCTGTTCAGCTCGGCAATCTTTCAACACTATCCATTTGGATGGAAAAGGAAAATCTCATATTTCTTACAGGTTTCAAGCCCTTAAAATTTAGCTAATTCGGATAAGCCAATTAAGACACAATGTGTACCAAGTTTGATTGAAATGACTTGAACGGTTTTAGAATTATGCTCCAGACAGACAGACGGACATAGCAATAGCTATAGCTAGTCGTATTACGTCTGGGGGACGGGGGGTAAAATGCGTAAGCACGATTTGTTTGCTCGTAAAACCTTCTATCCTATGAAGAGGTAATGGAACCAACCGCTGTGTATATTGCAAACCACGCCTACAACATAGAATGTTTGTCAAGCTATGCTACTTCTACTGCTACTAGTACTACTGCTATTTGCAATACTACTGCTACTGCTACTGCTACTACTACTACTTGTACTGCTGCTGCCACTGCTACTATTACTGCTTGTATTACTGCTACTTCTGTATTGTTAGCTACTACTACTACTACTACTACTACTACTACTACTACTAGTGATACTGCCACAGACTATTACTACGATTGGTACTGCTTCTATTACTACTTCAACTGCTACCGCTGGTACTTATACTACTACTATTACTACTGCTGCTGCTACTATTACTAATACTGTTATTACTACTGTTTCTGCTTCTGCTACTTCTACTACAACTACTACTGCTGATACTACTGTTACAGTTTCTACTACTACTACTATTACTACTACTACTGCTACTAATATTACTACTACTACTACTACTATTACTACTACTACTACTATTACTACTACTATTACTACTATATCTACTATTACTACTATTACTACTACTACTGCTACTAATATTACTACTACTACTACTATTACTACTACTACTATTACTACTATTACTACTACTACTATTACTACTATATCTACTATTACTACTATTACTACTATATCTACTACTACTACTATTACTACTACTACTGCTACTAATATTACTACTACTACTACTACTATTACTACTACTACTACTATTACTACTACTATTACTACTATATCTACTATTACTACTATTACTACTACTATTACTACTACTACTACTATTACTACTACTACTACTATTACTACTACTACTATTACTACTATTACTACTACTATTACTACTACTACTACTATTACTACTATTACTACTACTACTACTATTACTACTATATCTACTATTACTACTACTACTACTATTACTACTACTACTACTATTACTACTACTATTACTACTACTACTACTACTATTACTACTGTTATGTATGATGTTTATATAATATTATATATATTTTAGGAAATTATAAATGTTTCTTCACTTTAATATTTGCTTAAATCTTTATGTTTATCAGGAAAAACATGTTTAACTAGTGTCCTTGAATTAGGTTGTTTTGATCAATATGTTTTCTCAATTTGAAGGTCAAGGTTGAATTTTGTTTACAGTTAAAATTCCATTAAGACGACTCATGTTCTAGAACATTCTGTCATGTGACCAATCTTTATATATACAATGTTTGGTGGACATTTATTCAGTTTTGACATTACCATCAGTCTTGTAAAGAGCTATTACAGTTGTGAAAATTCATTCCAAATTCTAAGAGAGGAATTATTTTAAATATTCATTGGATTATAACAGTGCTCATAAACTTTTGGATTTTGGATTTTTAATTGACAATTTTGGAATTTATGTGAACTTATTGAGAGATTTTGGAATACTTCATTTTGACTTCAGCACATCAAGATTTCTAGTACATCAGGACTTTGGAGACCATTGGCACATCATAACATTCAAGGACACAGCCGTGAATTCGGAACATTCTATATTTAGGACTTGTGATTAGAACAATCATTCTTATTGGATTATTAGGATTTCAAAACACATTACTGTAAGTGACTTTTTGATTTTTCATTTTAATTATCTAGTAATAAATTGCTTGTTGATTTTTTACATGATTTGTTGGTTTCACTTTCTTTCTGTTACATTTTTCTTAGACCATAGAGTCGTAACACTACTACTACTACTATTACTACTACTACTATCACTACTACTACTACTACTACTACTATTACTACTACTACTACTACTATTATTACAATATCTACTATTACTACTACTGCTACTATTACAACTACTACTATTATTACTACTACTACTATTACTACTACTACTATTACTACTACTACTATTACTACTACAACTACTACTGCTGATACTACTGTTACAGTTTCTACTACTACTACTGCTACTACTACCACTTCTACTATTACCACTATTACTGTTATGGTTACTGCTGATGCCGCTGATATAATGAAGACATGTAGCATTTGTAACTGTTGACACTCATAAGTAGCTGATATATGATAGTACTGAACCCCTTATTTTGAGACTCGTTTAAACGTACTTGACCAGTAAAATTGTTTTGTTGGTTTTAAAGGCGCTTTTGCACATTATTTGCTATATCATGCCGAGCTAATAGGAGCTAAATGCCTTTGCCAAGGACACACCGAGGCAGCCGACCTGGGCTGGCCTGGGTCTCTGTGTGTCCTTGTGAAAGGCACTTGAACCAGTCCAACTTTGGGACATTGTAAGAACCATGTAAAAACTACTGAACATTAGTAAATGTAAAATTTATCGAATTAACACTATTAATTACAACAAAAATATAATTGATGATTTAGTGACTACCACATCAAGAAATAAACTTAGCAACATTTATTACAGACTTCAGATGTTGTTAATTTTGTGTATTTTAAATGTCTGAGACAGAAACATAGGAAATATTTTTTTTTATCACGCATCATTAGACAGTCTTAACAGATGCAACAGCGTGTTGTTGAAAAAGAAACTAGTCGATATAAACATTGGAACACCATCTAAATTTTCTTTCGAATAGCTGTATAAACTGTTACTGCCTTTCCTATGTCAGAGTTCATTGAAGTATGTTTAACTGTGCACAGCTTGTTGCCGGATAAAATAGTGCCTTAGGTAAAATGCATCTAGGCTCGTGTATTTGTAAGGCCTGTTCGTTTCTGAAACCTTTTCCACAACACATGCAAGGTTTTCTGTCTTGCAAAAAGTCTGTAATGTACTATTTGTATTAAATCTACCGCTGAAAAAATTCAATTCTGTTACAGCTTTAATTGTGCAGACATTGCTATGATGCGAAAAGAAACAATTGTATTTTTGATTAAATTTGTATAGACCATGCATACTGCTTTGTACAAGATATCCAGTATCTGCATACTGCATACTGTTTTGTACAAGATATCGAATCAGTAGTCTGACTGATCTAGTACTTGTTTAAGTTCTTAAATAATCTCATTCGAGTCTGGCTGGTCTAGTGATCTTTAATTTGTAAAATAATACCCCTCATATATTAGACTATTACACATTAGCACTCTGTATCTGGTTCCTTTGTTTGTGTTGATTGGCTAAGATCGGCATAGTATTTTTCTCTATTATCTGATATTCTCTGTATCCTGTTTTTAACGTAATCTGCCTCTTGTTGTTCGTATTTTGTGGATATATTAGTTAACGAGTTCGTTAAAATATCTGTATTTCATTGTTCTACAGCATACACTTTTAAATGTGTAATCATCAAATTCTTCAAGAACGTAAAAATACGATAGCGATCTCACACAATCTAGCTGCTTTCTAAATGTGCAATCGTTGCAACGCTTGCATTTGGTATTCCGTTGTTTATTTTGTTTGCTGATTTGTCAGTGCCGAAATTGTAGCATTTTATCATCTCGATTTTACTGGAGAAGTAAGATTTCAAATAACACGACAGTTGTGGCTGCACTAGTGTAAATTTATTTGTTGGTGGAATATGGTGTCGTCACATTATCAATACAAAATTGGCAGAGGCCCCTATTTTACTTGTAATTAGCAGTGTTGATTCAATAATTTACTTAGCGGTCCATTTATTTTTAAATGATCCTCCAAACGCCCCAAAGGCTTACTGGTCCTGTAATTTTTTAATGATTCCCAAAATACACCCTTCCCGAGTCTGACTGATCCAGAAATTTTTAAATGATTCCCAAAATACACCTTGCCCGAGTCTGACTGACCTAGTAATTTTTAAATGATTCCAAAATACACCCTTCACGAGTCTGATAGACCCAGTAATTTTTTAATGATTCCCAAAATACACCCTTCAAGAGTCTGACTGACCTAGTAATTTTTAAATGATTCCCAAAATACACCCTTCCCGAGTATGACTGACCTAGTAATTTTTAAATGATTCCCAAAATACACCCTTCAAGAGTCTGACTGACCTAGTAATTTTTAAATGATTCCCAAAATACACCCTTCCCGAGTATGACTGACCTAGTAATTTTTAAATGATTCCCAAAATACACCCTTCCCGAGTATGACTGACCTAGTAATTTTTTCATGATTCCAAAATAACTCTGAGTATGACTGGCCTTGTGATCTGTAAATGATTCACAAAATACCCCCTGAGTCTTAGTACACAAAGAAAATATGAGTGGTAGTCCAGTACTATACATGAAAATAAACACATCTTCTGAATCTGCCCATTTCCGGTCTTCTGATCATTGATTAATGCGACAATTACCTGACAAAGTTTGAGGACAGGCACTCTGTGTAAAAAAATAACACTTTTCTCTTATGGGTTTTTTATATTATTTTCGGGGGGGGGGGGGGCGAGTGAAATTTGTATGCTGATTCAGGACATTTTTCATGTCTGATTGATTGAAACTTTACTTCAGATAGAATCCCTCTTGATCTTTTTATATAATACACGGAAAAGAACATGCGATGAATAAATAAATGAGTGAATGAATAAATGTTAATGAATAAATGAGTATGAATAAATAAATGAGTGAATTGATGAATGTTAATGAATAAATGAGTATGAATAAATAAATGAGCGAATTAATGAATGTTAATGAATAAATGAGTATGAATAAAAAAATGAGTGAATGAATGAATGTTAATGAATAAATGAGTATGAATAAATAATTAATTATGAAGGAACAACGAATGATTGAAAGAATGAATAATTTGCAACAAATTTTGAATTAAACAATGAACCAATCAATTAATTAATTAATCAACCATTCAATAAAACAACCAGTAAATACATATACGGTTACGTAGTAATCATTGTTATGATTAATTTTACTACTGTTAGTACATTATTTACAACAATTACACCATCATCTCTACCAACACCACACTTTTTAGCAAAGTAACTCACACAACGACCAAAACAAAGAGACATTTGCTATTACTATTATGTTGTGGACTTCCCTGTCGTTTCGGGGTGAGATGTGGATATTTCTATCATATTCTAGACTTCCATGTCGTTTCGGGGTGAGATGTGGATATTTCTATCATATTGTAGCCTTTCCTGCCGTTTCGGGGTGAGATGTGGATATTTCTATCATATTGTAACACGCACAGGGGTTCCTTTACCGAACGAATCAAACACCTGCGTGAGGTTGAGCTGGAAGTCCCTTGATTTCCCCTATTTCCAAGGACTTCCCGACAACATTTGTTGTCAACTGGAAGTTCTCGTAACGCGCCAAGACTAGAAACAATTTTTCTCTAAATGACCACAATGTCACAACTATAACTTCACAATTCCATGGCTTTTCCTTGTTAGCATGCCGTGGCATGAGCACAAAACACAATTCAAACACCCAATGCTGGAAACTATTTTCCGATTCCACCCCTGGGTCAATAAAAACAACAGTCTGGACCAAGTTTCGCACGTGTACTTCCACCAACTGTTACAATGAAAGGCATCTCCAAACAAAGAGATGACCTCTTCCCAATTATTCCATGGCACAAAACAGTAGTTCCCGTCCTAATATCTCCCACCGAAAGGCACAATCTGATAATTACGCTGTTGTAGCTGCAGATGATGATGGTTATAATAAAAGATAACGATGCATGGCATACATAACTGGATGTATTTCCCATCGTTTGACCACCATTGAGATTATGACAAGGAATTGAAGAACAGACACGTGCAAGAAAAACAACATTTGTGTAAGGTACGTAAGCTATCAACAACTTTCGACTAAACTTCGTGAATAGAAGTCTGGTTCATACACCTCACATAATTAGTAATTTAAATAATCCACATCCTTATCGCCCTCGTCATATTGGTTGACCATTCAGTGGTTATTAAAAAATTATCAGCCTACAAGTTTTCTTCAAACTTAGTTACTTGGTTCACATCACATCACACTAACAGGCCCCAGGTTGTTTATACGTGTAAATATACTTTCGATTCAAGTCATATTTGAAGTCGTGTTCTTCAAGGCACTATATTGGGGCCTGTCCTTTTTCTACTCTTTATTAATGATTTAGCGTTGTATCCAGTGCACTCAAACACAGATCTTTTCTTTGACGATTCTACACTGCATACATCTAGTAAATCTCTTAACTCCATTGAAAATAAACTTTAAATCGACCTCAACAATATATCAGTTTGGTGTCAACAAAACAGAATGCATATTAATGCATCTAAAACGAAATGTATTACAATCGGAATACGGCAGCGTCTATCCACTAACATGGATTTACTTCTAACTCAAAACGGTTTAAACGTGTCTGGTGTTAAAAATAAAAGCAATTTCTTGGTATCTACATTGATCAAAACCTCAGCTGGAATTCACATATTGATCACGTATGTGAAATGGTCGTAGCAAGAATAACTCTCTTAAAATTACTGTCGAAATCACTACCTCCCCAGCTGCTTGAACTTACATATACTACCACTGATAGACTACGGCTGTACTATATGGGGACATACATCCAATTATAATCTATCCAGAATTGACAAACTCCAGAAAAAAAAACGCGCGAATAATTCTGAAACTTCCTATTACGACTCCCTCGAATGTTTTGTTTTCAATTCTAAAATGGCTAGCATATACAAAAAACGCATTGTTTATTTTAAAGAAATCATGACATATAAGTCTCTAAATGATCTTTCTCCAGATTATATCTCTAACCTAAATGAACTAAGATCATCAAATACTGAGCGTAATCTTCGATCAACAACTAATAACGAACTACAGATTCCGAGGTCGAAAATCAACCATTTCAAAAGCTATTTTACTGTATCAGCACATAAACTTTTGGAATTCCTCACCCCTGAGGATATGTAATTCATCATCATCATCATCATCATCATCATCATCATCATCATCATCATCAATCTTTATTTTCTCTTTTTAGAGACAACGATGCAAACAAAGGAAAAAGAGCAAAATATTGAATTAGTTATATACAATTAACAGAGGTGTACATGAGAGGAGTCTCTTAGAATCGCAGCTTCCCACGAGGATTCTTATATGAGGACACTGTACTTATTAAAATGTATGGTACACTCCTGCGCAATCCTCCAATACTTAATTATTGTACACATCATCATTATTGTACAGAAAATAATATTTTATATGTAATGTCAAAAAATAGCAACCATAAAGACATGATTATCAAGATTTCTACGATCACATGTCTTCCAAATCTTGATAATTTGAAAATCGATCTTATTACTATGAAAAGAATCCATGAATTACAGTTGCAGAGAACACTGAAGCAGACATTCTAAAATTAATTAGTATTTCGGGCTCGTCTAAACTGATACCGTTGGGAAATTCCGTACCCTGGACATGCTGAATAAATTCTTCATCTGATATATTATGAAGGAACACACCAAGACGAATGTCAAAGTTATTTATAATATGTGTCCAAAATATGTCTTCGTGACCGCACAGTGCTCTGACAGCAAGTAAATGCATGGATTATTACATCTGTGTAAGAATAACTGCAGTGTTTACAAACTTGCATAGTATTATTTGGAACAGTTATCAGAACATTTGCAAGGGATATAATTAACTGTAACTCTCTTGTTGTTTTGGCGTTTGCCATACAATTGAGGGTTTTATAGAAGTATGAACATTGTTTTAATCTTTTATAGGAAATGTCAGTATGGCACAAGTTTGTAAAGCGCTCATTTTCATACTTATTAGTAGCATGTTTTATAATTTGTTTCCATTGTATTTTTCCTGGAAATATTTTGTCTCTAACAAAAATTTCAATAAATTCATAAATATTATATTTCGGCAAAATGCTACATATATCTGGAATAAAGCCTTTCTGTTCTGTAACATTTTTTCTAGAAAGATATAGATATAGTCTGAATAAAAATATTCTTTTAGATCTTACATTTTCTGGAAGGTGGCATAATTTACCAAGAAAGTTCAGTTTCCTTTTATCAATTTCTGATATAATTTTTTTTCCTCAGTGAACGTTCGCTCATTCATGACCGCATGGTGTGAGGAAAGCCTTGCAGAACTTTGGTACAATGACGCTGAATTACATCAATTTTGTTAAATCTTTGAGTCTGACATTCGACCAAACTTCACAACGATAAAGGGCTGATGGTATCACCATTTTTTTGTACAAGCTGACGTAAGTAAGGTGATTGGATCTAGCTTCATTTGTGCGAACCTCTACAAGAGAATAAAATGATTTTCTGCCTTTAGTACAAGCCCTGTCTACTTTAGTCAAGCATTTCATATTGGAACACACAGGAATTCCAACATGTTCGGTTTCATTTGAAATAGGTATAATATGATTTCCTATTTTCCTTTTAAGCTTCTCATGTTGTTTGTCTATTCTCATTAAAAACTAATACACAGCTTTTACTAACGTTGAAGGTGAAGTTCCATGTTAGGGAGTATCTGTTACATATATCAAGCATTTTATGTGTATACCTGTATATAGTATATTCTTCATATATGTACCTGTTGACCGCTATAGTTACATATATTAATCCATTTTAAATCTGTGTGAGTGCGTGTGCGAGCACACCCGAGTGTTTAAGTGACTTTTTTGTATAACATAATCTGTTCAAAAATTGAGGACCACATGGCAGATGGGTCTTACTTGACCAAATGTGTTATCCTCGTGAAAAAAAAAATTATTATTATTATTATCATTATTATTATTATTATTTTCTTCACATAGACAAATTCGGCTATCTCTGTCTCTTTAAAGACTCCTTCTCAGGAGTCAGTCACGTTATTTCTGTAAGAAGACTTAATTCATTGGCCGTCTCTGTGAATTTTCCATACATAACAGATAAGTGGCGAGATATAATAAACAAAACATCAGAACCTTTGACCAATATTTGTCAATGGACTATCATAAAGTACTGCTTTTCGTCAGTATTAGCGATACACCGAACATTCTGATGCTCATAAGTGAATGTTGTGGTTATTTAAAAGTTCTACAAGACAATTCTTCATCCTACAAGAATTACGTGATTGTCATAAAAAGAGAGATGTTTTGCCAAGGTTAATAACTGCGGGCAGATGAATTCCATGCGATTTCTCATATAAATACATTTATTCATGGAGCTACTTGATAAACAATTCGTTGATGATCGACAAGCAATATATTTGCTTGTTTCTCTCACATCCTGGCCAACAAAATTATCTTCTAATCGGCACTCTATTAAGGTTCTTTTGTAGACAACATCAATGAGAAAAGACAGTTTTTGCTTGACTAACTTTGATAGCAGTTACCACATTTTATTCGTAAATACTCCGAAACTGGAATTTCTAGGGCAAGCAACTCTCTTATACAGGGTTTGTGAGAGAAATTTTGTAACCTATGTACTTATATCCATATACGTTCCAAGGACCTCTTAATATGCGTCTTTTCTTTTTTAGTACTAATAATCGTTCCTTAGTGATATAATAGCTATGCAATGCATCCATAGCAACGGAATGAACTATTTATTGTGTGCATAAAAAAATAGATAATGATCTTTCTGTCAAAAACGTTCACATTTTCAGAGAAATTCTCAAAAATTCAATTTCCGTTGTGAAAATGATATTCCCGTTGTAAAATCCACAAAAGTAACGAGAATTCCACAATTTTCAGAAAAGAATCCACAAGTACGGTTATACTCTTTGATAATATATTTTCACTAATTCCAGTCGCGTAAGTACCTTAAAATAGACATACATCCCCACATCCCCATATATATATATATATATATATATATATATATATATATAGAGAGAGAGAGAGAGAGAGAGAGAGAGAGAGAGAGAGAGAGAGTACAGTACAGTTGCAGAAAGTAACTTTACAAAGATTTCTGGAATCTTTGTTTCTGTAGGCATTCTAAAATTAGACCAAAATGGTGATGCTAATTGATAATCAGAACACCATCAAGCTATCTGAGTTTCATGTCACATTATCATTTGATCTCACATGTACATATCGAAAAGTTAATACCATATTTGCGTGAATTCAGTATAGCTCCAGAAAGCAACTTGTTTGTCAATGGGCATGATAACAATTAACAGGACAAGGCTGGTATCTATTGATAAATCTGACACCATCAAGGTATCAAAGTTTAATGTGATAAACTCAATCAGTCTCACTTTCACATACCTAAAGATCTACAGATAAATAATTATACATGAATAATTACATGTTAAAAAAATCAGTACATCCTACTGAACTACTTTACAAAGGTTAGTAATATATTGTTTATTTATGCACGATTCATGTAACTCCACAAAGATGTTTTCCAAGTTTCATATGATATTTTATAACAATCTTATTTTCCAATACCGACAGATTTATGCTATCACGATATCTAAATTCAGTATAGCTGCAGAGAGAAACTTTAAATAGGTTTCAGGAACCATCTGTTTTCTGAAAGTTAAGTGCAACCTATTTCCCAGATGACGTTGTAAACAACTCTACTGCCTGCACAAACCGTTTGACCGCAGAGTCAGCCTCGTTTTGATTTGTTATTTCAGTCTTTTTGACCTTGAATTGTAGCAAAACAAGTATGAAAAGTTATAATAACAGTTGCTGATTAGTTAGCTTAAAATTCAAAATTTGTATAATGATGTAAAAATTAGAGCAAGTCGTGTATGCAAGAAAATAACAGATTTTAACTTGTGGTGGCAGTGACGTTTAGAAGGAAGTAAAGCGCCACCTTGTGAGCAGTTTGTGTTAAGTGAGGTCACTTCTATAAAATTAAATCTCAACTGTCCACTGTTTATGCCACTACCCCATCTAATATAAATATACCATACCGATCATGCATGCGCTACTTTTCGCCAACATAATGAAGTTTAATAAATATCACAATTGCATTTGTTATTCAAGTCCTTTTGTATAATATTGGGAGATATATTGTTTCATTTGTTTGAGATTATATCCCGTAATAATCGGAACATTTCTGTCTCTTTCTGTTATTACACATTCGATGGCAATTGCGTCACACTTCCGGTGCTCGTGAGACCGCAGAGAACTAGAGTTCTCCATCGTTGTGAAAGTACTGAAGCTCTGTACTTCTATCCCATTATGCACAGCGCCCATTAGTTTGATTCCCTGCTTCGTACATTCTCTGATTAAATATGTGTCTCCGGATTAGTTAGTTCGCTACACGACTAACTAATCCGGAGACATATTTTACTAGCTACTGTCCTATGCTACTGGCTTGCCAATTTAGTCCGGGCACTAGTGAAATATTACACAGACAGTCAAGGAAAATGTCCAAAATGTTCCTTGTGTCAACAGTTATATCCAGCGTACATTCACCGTGTCACTACGCTAACTAAATCAATAAATCTGTCCCGATAACGGCTTGCCCATAACAACCAAACAGAATATATATATATTTTAAAAATCGTTATTGGGTCAGATTTTTAGCTCTGTGCATAAACCGACTAGCCGGAAAGAGCGACGATGATTTCTTGTGCTATAAATCTTTGTCTACATAATGTACTTTCAAATATATAACTATTACCTTTTTTTTTTGTTTAAGTGTTTTAATGGGAAAATCCTATTGACTAGTATTTTCGAGCAGTTATTAGTTTGCTTAATCCTGTATTTAATGGAATCACTGCCGTCCTTACACCCGCATGAATCTATGGTACCCATCATGAAGTCAATATGTCAATATCAAAAGCTTATGAAAAAAAAAAAAAAAAAAAAAAAACCATCTGCTTTGTGTATTTCATTCAGTCATAGTAATTGTAGGAATTCTATTTTTCTATCACCCCACTGCGGAAATCAAAATACAAAACTTATGCCATTACTTCATCACACCCTGCATAACAAATTGCTTAAAAATTGTCAGCGACGGTGGATAAACCAACTCCGGAGGATGAAAATGACGATGATGGAGGGTAAAAGGGTATAACTTATGACGGAGCCTCCGAAGTAAGCTCTAGTCAGTACCCTGTCTGATTGCTATTTTTCCACTCCATGATATCGTGAGTTCCCTCTAGCGTTGGGGTGCCTAGGCGGCCGAGTTGTCTACGGCGCTCGTCTTTAAAGATCACTCACACATCTCACCTCTGTCAACGTGAGTTCGAGTCTCGGCTCGAGCAACGTTGGTATGTGAAAAAGATTGCCAGTAGCTTCCCGTGGGTCAGTGGTTCTTTCTGTGGTCTTCCCGGGTTCTTCCTCCACTGACCACTATGTATAGTCTATTATGTGCTGACAAATATCTTTAAACCCCACAAAATCAAATCAAACCCTCTCGCGTTTGTTATCCTCGGTCACTGACATTGTTAGCTTATTGTTATATCGGCCAGAGTAAGCTGCAGTCTGTACCCTCCGTCGTTGTCATTTTTAACCTACACGATAATGCCGGTTACCTCCAGCGTTAGTATATCACCCAGTCGTTGACAATTTAAGCGATTTGCTATGCAGACTGTGTTCATCGAACCATGATCAACTTGTTTGAATTTGTTTGCTAGATTTTGTGCATTCTTGCAGCTGTAATCATAATTTGTAATAATGGATACGAAGCCAAAAGATTGTATGGATAAAAAACAATATTATCATGAATGTTCTCATTTGTTGGAATCATTAGCTGCAAGATGTTCCGAATGGTGAATTATTTGTCATGTTTCGCTCTGTGTCATATATATAGATCCTGGTCATTATTTCACTGTGACGAATCGTTCAATATAATCTATTAGGGTGCGACTCCAACAAAGAGAAGACTCATTGTATTTTCCCCGCAGCTTTTACGTACTTCATTTTTTTATATTTAGTCATTCGTAACGTCTTTTAGAATGCAGAGTGCAAACAAGAGAAAGACTTTATGCAATTTCTTCCACTGTAATGGGCTACTTGTGTTTTCGTGAATTCCAGGACTTAGTCACCAGATTGACAGCCATAATAGAGTAACAGAGTTTATTTACTTTTAGGTCGCCAGTCTGGCGACATATGAAGGCTAAAGATGGGCACATAAAAATATAATACATACGTCTTAACACAGACGCTATATAAAAGAACTAAGCCAAACATTGATGAACCTCCGTTGTTTGTTTCATTGGTGTCGCCGTAACAGTGTGTGTTGGTTATATATATATATATATATATATATATATATATATATATATATATATATATATATATATATATATATATATATATATATATATATATATATATATATATATATGTATATATATATATATATATATATATATATATATATATATATATATATATATATGACAGGAATGCCACTCATATAATTGGTATCATTCTAAACCTGCAATGCATTTTAGCGCATATTAATGAAGTTAATGAGAGGAAGAAAAAAAAAGAAAAAAAAAAAAACATGAGCAGCTTTTGACGAGTTGGTTATTGAATAAAATGTTGCAATTCAAATTTCCTTTGCTGACGAATTTTTTTTTTTTTTTTTTCATTGACAGTTTCTTTGTTGAATTGGTATGAGAACGGCGGAAACATAGTCCGGTTTACCATTATTTATGACCTTTAACCTTTTAACTTATGAGTATAGACCTATAAATGGATATTTCACCAGTAGTTATATGTGCCACTTGGGGACAAGGGGCAATTAACATTATACATTAGGCGTCACTTGGGGGACAAGGGGAAATCCGATGTTAAAATTGTCCATAGATTTAACATGGGGATGGTATTATGGGGCCAAAAGTGTTTATGGGGACAAGGGAAAGTGTAATATTACAATATTTAGATTACAATGAAACACACACCTCTACAATTCAACACACGCCTCTACAATCCGGCACACACCTTTACAATCCAGCACACACCTCTACACTTTTTGATTACTATCCAAACACACACACGTCTACAATCCAGCAACCGCTTTTTGATTACTATCCCAAAAACATACCCATACTATCCAACGAAAAGGGTAGTAGTGTTTATACACACACGCTATACTTGCAGACGCACAAACAGTCTATCACACAAGAAGGGAAATGAAATAGACACACACTCTCATACAAACATACAAACATACTATCACACACAAGGGTAGGAAGTGTTTATGGACACACTACTATACCCTCTCACACATACAAACACAAGAGAAAAGGTAAGGGGTTTTAAATTTTAGTTTTGTCATCAACATAGACATACACAAACATACATAAACAAAACATAAAACATACATTTTTGGCAAATGATTGGTATCTCTCTTTTCTAGAGATCTGGGTGGCCCTGAAAAGGCCGTTGGGGTTTATTAACCAAAGCCGGTTAACTCAAGTGACACTGCGTCACTGGTCTTCTTTTCCCCAAGCTTCTTCTGACGGCGGGTCCTTAGACCAATACTCTCTTGAGGCACCCTTACCTCTCCACATAAATTCTTCTTTTCCATATCCCTGTCTGTGATTCTGGTAATAGCCCACGATGCCTTTACATACATGAGGTAGTCCGGGTTCAATAATATGCCCGAAACAACGGTTGATGACTCTACGCTGGTCCACATTTTGGTTGAGTTGTATTGAGAATAGGTACAACCATAGGAAAATGCACTTGTATATATAGCCTAGGATCGGATTGAATCAGATTGAAATGTTCCAACAATCAAAACGCGTGTTACAAAATTCAGTCAGAGCGTGTGGTCTATTTTCCAATCAGAAGAGAGCGGACGCGTGACGTCACTTTCAATATATATGGGCACGAGCGTTCCTACGGTTTACCATTGCGGAACAGTTTGAGCACAATACCTGGCTGAAAAAACGAAGACAATGTATTGGGTTGCGCCTGCTGCAGATACATCGTATACTCGGAGTGATAGTACGATGACTACAACTACTAATGCAGCTATAACCAATATTCTTCTTCCAAAAGAGGATGACTTCAATTTAGCTTTGACTGATTTCGTATCGTCTCCGCAAGAATTTTTGCCTGCGACGGTAGTACTACCTTCACCTCCTTCTCCATCACTACCATTGGTTGATGATTTCAGAAACAAACAGAAGGAAGAACTGGGGTATTTTTTGCAACGAGAGACAGAAGCAGAAGAATTATTTACTCAACAACAACAAGAAGAGGAAAAAAGAAAGCTAGAAGAAGAAGAGGAGAAGAGGTTGTGAGCGGCAGAAGGAAGGGAGTGAAAACGAAACGGGGAGTTTGTTACAAGACATTTTGGCGGAGTTAAAGTATCTGAGAGAATTGTATCAGAATTCATTAGCGCAACGGAAAAGAAAGATACTTTCACGATCCAAGACTTCTAAACAACCTTCTATCACTACATCGACAGCGAGACGCCAGCAGCAGCTACTACCACTACCAAACCAGCAACAGCAACAGGAGGAGAAGTAGGACTTTGCCGTGGAAAAGGATTAGGACAGTGAAATTATGCAGAACTTAACCAAAAAGTTAATGATCTTTCTCAGGATCTAAGGCAGGAGAATAAGGTGCTTCGAGAGCAAAATTGGAAATTAGGCAATCGGGATAAACAAATGGAAAAACAGATGGACATAACTGAGGCCCAGTCTAGAAGAAACAACTTTATTTTTCATGGTTTATCTGGCACAACAAACGAAAGATGGGATATATGCGAAAAGAAAATCAAAAACTTTCCTACAGGACACCCTTCATATAGACGACGCGTAAACTATCACAATCGAGAGGACACATAGGCTGACGTCTAAATCCCAGGTCATGCAAGGCATGCAGAGCAATCAGACTAATTCCCCAATCATAGTGAAGTTCACAATGTACAAAGACAAAGAACGTATCCTTCATGCTGCAAGAACGGCAATCAGTAAACAGAGTGGTTATCGTGTAACAGAAGACTACACTCAACGTATAAGAGATGAGAGGAAATTCCTCTACAATTTTATTACGAAAGAAAAGAAGGAGGATGTTAACGCAACAATCAGATATAATAAACTAATTCTTGAAGGGCAGGTTTACATGTATGACTGGGAGAAAGAGGATGTATGCTCGGTTGGAACTGCGCAATCTTCGGAACGGAGAACCTTAACACTGAATACCACGCATACGCTAAACCGACAAGCCAGGCATGATTTGGATGGAGCTAAAACAAACAACGAAGAACAGGACTAGGGAGTAGGTCAAGGCCACTCTAATGTAAATAATGACAATGATTTGTGTAAAAAAAGCATTTCTTTCCTGTGCTGGAACATCGAAGGACTTAAAAAATATAAGTATGTATTTGAATTTACCTCTTATTGTATGCGTTTTGATATAGTAGGTTTCTGTGAAACATGGGGTATGTCGGGTGAAGCGTTTCATAATTTTTGTAGAGGGTTATAAAGATTTTAGTTCCATACATAAAAAGAAAAAGGCTGGTAGGAACTCAAAGGGTGTAACTGTATCTGTCAAAACATATTTAATAGAGGACGGTATAGTGTCAAGAATATGTACTGATATGCAAGATTGTGTTGTTACATATTTCCTCAAATTTATCAAATAATATTCGAGAGATAGTCCTCATATTTGTATATATCTCTCCGGAGATCATCAATTTATGACGACCCTAATGAAAATGGAATCGATTTGTTTATTGAGAAAATAGAAAGAATTAAATCTATATATCAAGAAGCAATTTTGATCCTTGCTGGAGATTTTAATGCTCGGATCAAGGATTTTCTTGACTTTATACCTGATGATACTTTGGAAAATATTTTAAATACAGGTGACATGTACGATAGCGATATTTTCTCACTCCCACGTAATACAAAAGACAGGGAAACTTATAACAATTTTGGTTTGTCTTTTGTAGAAATGTGTAAAATGTTCTATATACATGTACTTAATGGTAAGCTTTTCAATGACAAGGATGGGAATGTAACATGCATTGCGAACAATGGCTTCAGCATAGTTGATTATGTTGTAGCATCTATAGAGTTGTTTCCCTTTATAACAAACTTTGGCATCGATGACAGAGACGAATCATCCCATTTTCGAATCTACTGTAACCTGAAAATTTCGGATAAATTAAATAACTGTAGCAAAATTCATCAGACCTGAAGTGATTGTGCATATAATCAATTTGTCAGTGAAGATGACACACAGGATCACTTTGAGAGCGATGACGACGAGAATAATGGGCAATTCTTTCGAATGAAGGACACAAATAGAGAAGCTTTTCTGCAACATTTTGAGCAGAAGTTTAATGAACATGTACAAGATATAACTGATTTATTACATTTAAATATCAACGAATGTGTAAAAAAAGTTTGGGTCTGTATATAAGGAAATTTGTGTTGAAATGCAGACAACTAAGTTCCAAGCTTCACGGTAGACATTATAACCACTATGGTGGGATCAAGAATGCGATAAGGCAAAAAAGGAAAAATTTAAACTCTTAAGAAAATACAGATTCACAAACCAAATTACTCATCTAGACGTATACGTTCACAGCAGAAAAGTTTTCAAAAGCTTGTGCCAAGTGAAAAAATCATTATATGAAAAATCAAATAGAGATAAACTTGTACAATCAAGAAATGACCCCAAAAAATTCTGGCAAATATTAAAAGGAAAATACAATAATAAGGTAAATGTAAGCGAATCCAAAGTAACAAAGAATGACTGGTTTGTTATTTTCGTTCTTTACTAACGTCGAACAGAGATGAAAATATTAATGACGAGGAAGGAACTCCAATAAATGAGCTTAACAGTTTCGAATTGAATAAATCAAGAAATAATTGATAGTGTTCGCTCTTTAAAGAATAAAACTCCTGGTCCCGACAAGATTCTGGTCATTTGTTACCAGTTAACTTTACCATGCATTGTTACATTTCTTAATGTGCTCTTTAATAAGATCCTTGAAACAAGGGAGTTCCCGAAGGAGTGGTCAAAAAGTATAATTTGTCCGATTTTTAAGAACGGGTGCATGAATGACCCGAGCAAATTACAGGGGAATCTCCCTAATAAATGTACTATGCAAAATATTCACATCTATATTGAATAAACGGTTGTATAGTTGGGCAGAAAGTAATAATCTAATAGACGAATCTCAGGCTGGTTTTAGAAAACACTACAGTACCTGTGATAATATATTCAGTTT
Organism: Margaritifera margaritifera; assembly: GCA_029931535.1. NCBI lineage: Eukaryota > Metazoa > Mollusca > Bivalvia > Unionida > Margaritiferidae > Margaritifera > Margaritifera margaritifera. The sequence goes on from JAQPZY010001488.1 coordinate 1,066,912, forward strand.
GCAAGCAATTGTTCAGAAGTCTGGCGGTAGATTTTACTGTTTATTCATTGATTTTTCAAAAGCTTTTGATCGTGTACAACATAATAAACTATGGTTTTCTCTTGTACAAAAAGGTATTGATGGAAATATCTTACAAGTCGTAAAAAATATGTATTGTTGCTTAAAAATATGTGTACGAACACCAAATGGACTAACAAGATATTTTAATTGCAATGTGGGTACAAGACAGGGATGTCTTCTAAGCCCAATTCTTTTTAGTCTTTTGACTAATGATCTACTTAAAATGCTGCGATCAAAGTGTAATAAGGGTATTTTCATCACAGAGAATATACCAGAAATGTTTGCCTTGTATGCAGATGATGTGGCTGATTGTGCAGAAACTGTACGGTTATTGCAACAACAAATCAATATCTCATATGAATTCTGCATTGAAACAGGAATGGAAATTAATCTAGCAAAAACAAAAATAATAGTCTTCAGAAATGGAGGCTATCTCAGAAACTATGAGCGTTGGCATTATAGAGGTAATCCTATTGAAACGGTGTCTGTCTATAAATACATGGGGTTGCTCCTCACATCGAGGTTGAGCTGGACTAAGGCAAAAAATACGTTGGCATCACAAGCACTGAAAACTTAATCTAGAATTTTTAGATGTCAACAAATATTTGGAAGATTACATGTACAAGATATATTCAAAATATTTGATGCTATGGTAAAACCATTATTTTGTTATGGTTCTGAAATATGGGGATATAAATATTCACCAGAAATCTAAGCAATTCAGCACAAATTTTGCAGAAGATATCTTAACGTACCAATTACAGTGAATAACTATGTTAGTCTTGGTGAATGTGGGCGATACACTCTAAGTACAGCTTATATGTTCAGATGTGTAAAGTACTGGACTAAAATTATATACATGCCGACAAACCGATATCCCTCCCAATGTTATAATATGTTAAAAAACCTGGATGATGCAGGCAAAAGTACATGGGCTAATAAAGTTAAAAACCTCTTATTCTCCCATGGTTTTGGTTATGCATGGCTAGCACAAGAAATATGCGACAGAAATAGTTTCCTATCTATGTTCAGACAACGCTTATTTGATTCATCGTTTCAGATCTGGTCAATTAAAATAAGTGAATCTACAAAAAATGTTTATTATAACCAGTACAAGTCATTATTGGATATTGAGAAATATTTAACATTAGATTTACCTTTCATTTTCAGAAAAGCATTGACATCTTTCCGATGCTCTAAAAATGATTTAATTATCGAACGAGGAAGACACTCTAAAATTGGAAGAGACCTAAGAGTTTGCAAATTATGTCTTAAAGATAATAACAAGATGAGTATCACTTCGTATGTACATGTAATTCTTATACCGAGTTAAGACGGAAGTATTTCGACGAAATGTATTATATGAACCCGTCTGTAGATAAATTATATGTCTAATGTCCACTTAGAAAATAAGCGTTATTACGGAAATACCAAAATCTCTGTATTTTGCTTTTAAACTAAGAGATGAATCGTTAGAAAGTATCAATCTCAACACGTAAATAAGTGTATTTTATAATATTGTTATGGCGCACTGTGTATCTCACTCTGTTCACTTCGATATGTATTATGGGCTGGAGGCATAAAGTACTGAATAAACATTCTGTTCTGTTCTGTTCTGTAAATATCTGACGAGAAGGGCGATCTGTTTTGACTCATATATCTTCTTCTTCTTCACAGTCTGAAAGCTGAATGAATATATTCTCTTAGGATGAGAAGCTCTCTCTCTCTCTCTCTATAGGATAGGGAGAGAGTGTGTAAAACGAAGATCGTTTTCACATTCGAGAGACACAAAAAGTGACTACCAGAAAATTTTGAATCACATCTTACACGTTCACGGTGAAATGTAAAGAGTTCAAAATCTCAAGTACCACCAGAAAAAGCAGAAGGTTTCATTACAGGTTTGTGCTATTCCTTGTTAGAGACATTGAAACGACAATGTCAGTATAAAGATGACAATCGTTAGAGACTCTCCATCAAACACGACAGTTTGAAGTCTCCTGTCTGGATAGAGTTTGGCGCACCGGCAGAATTAACACCATCCAAAATCATTGACAAAATTCAACACGTCCAACAAATCCAATGACGAGTTTGACATGACCGATGGAAAAACCACTCTTTACATGACCCACAATTCACCTTCTAGAGGTAGCGGACGCAGAAAAGTGTTATTGATGGACGAAATTCGCAGTACCAAACGCAGTATCGTCCAAATTGACAACGCACAAGATCAGACGTGCTTAGCCCGTGCCATCGTCGTGGGTCGAACATTGTAGCAGGATGATGCCAGGTTGGGATTGGATTTAGCGAAGACACTGACAGCAATTTCGTGAATGCTATGTTTATTTATAATGTAATTGAACGATGCATGAATCTGACACCTTACTCGTGCGCATGAAGTTCAACAACGAATATACGAAAATATAATTGATATATGGATATATCACCATGGATGATCAATGTATGGGATTTATACACAAATATGAACAATGTCGACGATCACGATTTATTTCTGGTCCCACAGCTCTCATCGAATGGTCCAGAAGCCATGACGCATGGCCCTCCACTCCCAGTCTGCCGAAATATTTCTCAAAAGTTTTGGTCCCTCGCTGCGAGTAAACCAATACTGTCCTCCGAGCCAACGTCACCACTGACCGAAGCATGCGGGTTACACGAAACCCTAGAGAGTTCTACAACTCCGCGTCAAAAACAGCTAAAAATATAATTACTGAGCCGTGTAGCATATGAGACACGGTTAAGTACAAATACAATGATATACATTACGCATGCGCGCACATGAATTGGCTTCGTTACACATTAAAGTATTTCACCAGAACTACTGTACTAAATTATTATTATAATTACCAAGTTCGTATATGAATCTCAGTCCGACAAGAATAATCTGACTGGATTATAAGAACTTGGACATTGCTCATCATTGAATGCATGCAAAGTATAAATGAATTCAATTTATCTGTTCAGTTATGAAATTAGCTAACTTGAAACAGACTATAGTCTATCTGAGCGCCTAGCGTTATGTGACATAGGTCTGACTCTCTGTAAACTTTAGAACAAAGGCTGGAACATCCAATATATAAAACAATTCTATCACATAAAACGGATAGCAAGAAAGAATGCAACTTTATATTTCACTAACCTCTACAACTGACGATTGTTTTGTAAAGTGGACAGCTTCCTGACAAAACTCGTTATATTGTGATTATACAGACTGAGTCTAGGGCTATAAGTATCCTGGTTGTAGTCAAATCTACGACCAGAGAACTCGAGGTAATTGAGTTTCTCACTGCAGGCACTTAGCGCGTGCAGCAGTGGGTAAACCGAACTCAGTATTTTGAAATAACCGCGGATAAAAATAAACCACCCTTGGGTAACACTGTACATTTACGTTCATATATAATCCATTAACATTAAGTACACACAATTCCGTGACAAACGTATGTGGAGATGAACGATACAGCAGAATGGAAAAGACAATGGGAGAGCATTCGAGAATCGGACAGAGCCAAACAACAAAAAGAAGCAGAGCTCCCTTTGCAGCAAGCAGGCATTTCCAAAGAGACCGTGTGTGGCATTTGTGAAATGCAGAAACTTCAATACGCCTTGGCACCTCGTTATACATTGAAAATGTATTCTCAAGTCGTTTGCGGAGCGCTCGTGTTTTTCGAGAACGAGATTTCCCAGATGGAAAATACATTCATATGTATCATCATCAAGAGCATTTCCATGCTATTACCAGTATTCTGGTTTTCTTGGATATGTTACGACTCTATGGTCTAAGAAAAATGTAACAGAAAGAAAGTGAAACCAACAAATCAAGTAAAAATCAACAAGCAATTTATTACTAGATAATTAAAATGAAAAATCAAAAAAGTCACTTACAGTAATGTGTTTTGAAATCCTAATTATCCAATAAGAATGATTGTTCTAATCACAAGTCCTAAATATAGAATGTTCCGAATTCACGGCTGTGTCCTTGAATGTTATGATGTGCTAATGGTCTCCAAAGTCCTGATGTACTAGAAATCTTGATGTGCTGAAGTCAAAATGAAGTATTCCAAAATCTCTCAATAAGTTCACATAAATTCCAAAATCATCAATTAAAATTCCAAAATCCAAAAGTTTATGAGCACTGTTATAATCCAATGAATATTTAAAATAATTCCTCTCTTAGAATTTGGAATGAATTTTCACAACTGTAATAGCTCTTTACAAGACTGATGGTAATGTCAAAACTGAATAAATGTCCACCAAACATGGTATATATAAAGATTGGTCACATGACAGAATGTTCTAGAACATGAGTCATCTTAATGGAATTTTTACTTGTAAACAAAAATCAACCTTGACCTTCAAATTGAGAAAACATATTGATCAAAACAACCTAATTCAAGGACACTAGTTAAACATGTTTTTCCTGATAACATTAAGATTTAAGCAAATATTAAAGTGAAGAAACATTTATAATTTCCTAAAATATTTATAATATTATATAAACATCATACATAACAGATACCAATACTATTGCTAAAAATGTGACCATGGATTTAACCATTGTGACCAACACATTCATTTCGGAGAGAAATGCCGTTGGTGTTTAGCGTCCAGACCACGCATTCCTGAAGGAAAAGACTTGCAAGCGAACCTTTGTCTGTCTGTCTTATTACGAAGAACATCGCCTGTAACCTCCACAACAACAACAGAAAAGTGCTTGCGAATTATTGAGATTGTGCTCCACTTGTGGAAATCTTATCCGATCCAATAATTCAAAGGCACACGTTTTATCCAGGAAAGAAAATATGCCGTTTTTGTGACCTAGTTGTGGACTTTGAGCATCAGTGTTACATCAAAAAATATGAGAACGAACTTGAGGAAGTATTAAAGGAAAACCAGAACAAGAACAAAAAGAAACAAGTAGATTTAATCTGTTTTGACTTTGAATGTACACAAGAGACTGGCATTCACAAGCTTAATTTTTGCGTAGTTCATCGTGCATGTGAGAAGTGCATACAATAACCTATATTTTTTTATTGTCCCAATTGTAGTAAGATTCCAGGAGGACATGAATACATTTTTCGGGGCTCTCGTACTCTTCGCGCTTTTGCCGAATGGATTTTAGACCCCACCGACGACATTTGGAGCAAAGAGGACATCCAGAGTTATGGGAGCTGCCACCGATATGCTATAGTGATGGCTCACAATTTCTCGGGATACGACGGACAATTTCTTTTGAAATATTATTTAGAACAAGGTACCGAATGTCCCACAGTCAACATGAATGGAACCAAATGTATCTGCATGAAAGTGGGACAAGTACAGTTTAAAGATTCCATGAGCTATTCGCCGTGCCTTCGAGTAGAATGCCTAAAACGATTGGAATGACAGAAATGGCCAAAGGTTATTTTCCAAACTTTTTCAATACTGAAGCTTATCAACACGTTGTGCTCCTGCATTTGCCTGACGTTCGCTACTACTACCCCGATGGAAGCATTCTACGCTTGGTACTAAACTCACTTTCCAAACGCGTTGAACTTTCAAGGAGAACTGTTGAAATATTGCCGATCTGATGTGGACATTTTACGCTGTTGTTGTGGGAAATTTCGAACATTATTTCTGGATCACGGAGGTATTGATCCTATCTGGAAGCTTCTACCATCGCTATAGCATGTGCATTAGTCTACTGAAAGAAGTTCACGCCCGAGAAAAAACTAGCTGTCATACCAGCAAATTTTATCTCTCGGTCAGCCGTCGATATTCCGCCAAAGCTTTGCTCTTGCGACATTACTTGTGAGAAAGTGAAGACAAATGCATACAACATGCTAGAAACGATGGAGAAAAGAAAATTGGAAGTCCTTCTGTGGATGGTTGGGATTTAGAAAACCCACAGACGGTGTACGAATTCCAGGGATGTTTATTTCACGGATACCTCACTTGTTTTCCTCAACGAAACCTGAAAAGTATCTTTTAAAAGAGTTTACCAATTAAGAGATGTACGAGCAAACATACCAACGACGCCTGAGGTTAGAAAGTCAAACATACCAAGTGATAGAAATGTGGGAGCACGATTACGATCGACGATTTAAAACCGGTCTGGAAGTTAGACGCATTACCGAAAAGTACGACGTGGTGGATATCAAACCTTTGAATCCACGCGACAGTTCGTTTGGAGGACGTACCAATGCAACACGTTTGCTGTACGACGCAGACGAATCTCAAAGACAGCAAATCAAATACATTGGTGTGTGTTCCTTGTATCCTTAGGTGTGCAAATATGATCGAGTTCCTACCGGTCACCCTCAAATGTTGAGAGAACACATTGATGTGTAACACATTCATCAATACGAAAGTTTGATCAAATGCCAAATGTTACCCCCAACCAACTTGTACCATCCTGTGTTGCCACATCATTGCAAAGGAAAAGTTATGTTTCCTTTATGTCGTACATGTGCTGAAACGTGCAACCAAGACCAACCTTGTTGCCACAAGGATAAAGAACGCGCTTTGACAGGAACGTGGGTGAGTGTCGAAATGTTTCATGGTCTGGATCGTGGATACCTCTTGTTAAAAGTATACGAAATTTGGCACTTTTCTACCACAGAACAATACCGAAAGGACTACGACTCGAGTCCAGGGATATTTCCCGGCTGCGTCAAAGAATTCCTAAAACTGAACAAGAAACTAGTGGCTATCCCTCTTGGTGTCAGATTCGAGAAGACAAAGACAAATTCAAAGAATGATACCGAACTCAACAAGGAAGACGATCGTTTGTCAAAGTCTGGTTGAATTGTTTGTGGGGAAAATTGAAAATTTGATCTTGGTAAATTACGAAGAAGTGACAGAGTTTGCACGCAGACGAGTTTGATAATGACATTATAGCAGCGTACGTGACAGCTAATGCCCGTTTAAAATTGTATGATGCTTTGGAACTTTTGGGAGATCGAGTCCTTTACTTTGACACCGACAGTTGAATGTACATTGATCGCCCTAATAGTCATCACACAGACATCGAAGAGGATCGTTTAGGAAAATTCACTGACGAACACCACAAGACACTATTTTAAGTTTTGCAAGAGGTGGCCCCCAAAATTACGGATACCGATACTGAGACCAACAAGGACAAGTGCATACCAAATACCAAATACTAAATACAAAGTCAAAGGACTGATACTGAACTATCGTTCCAGTCAAGTTGTCAACTTTTACGTTATAAAAGAAGCTTTACAGTCCGGGCAAGATCTAGACCTTCGCGTGAAAACGTTGGATGCACAAAAAAGTGTACATTTACAAAATCATAACATGATCAGCCGACCTTTAGAATAGTCTATCAAATTGTATTGTCTACCAGAAACGAGTGCGACTTTCAGACCACAACACTTTACCGTATGGATACGCTGAGCTCAGTATAAAAAGGGGAAAGTTCCAAAACAAGCATTTCATTGCAAATACAAACGCCGACCTAGAACGATGATGGATAATTCAACACAGCAACAGAGTGAGGGACCCAATAATGACGAATTCAACAACAGCAACCGAGTGAGGGACCCACCAATGAACTCGAGTGCGATTCTGTGCCTTACGACCAGAGTGATACCGTACTCTGCCACACCAGCGATGCAGCACGACCTTGCCGCTCCTCTACTACTATCGAAAGCGATGCCGTTCGCGTGCCTTACCGCTCTACTAGCAAAAGCGATGCAGCACGACCTTTTTACTTTACCGGCAATAGCGATGCCGTTCGTGTATCTATCTATGGATCTCATCCATGGACTCGCAAGCCACTCTGGATACCACTAGGTCATCGAGATGTATTGTGACTCTGAAAGTCGACTTAAGACGTTCAAACAATGACCCAAAGATCTGGATGGAATGGCCAGTACCAAAACGTTAGTCAAAGCCGGATTTGTCTATCAGGGACGAGGAGACCAAGTTAAGTTTCAGTTGTTGTGTGAAGATCCACGAATGGGAGTAAAATACTCAACTTTCTTGGAACATGTCAGATGGTCTCCGTGCTGTCACTACCTTCCTTTGCTGGGGCATGATTATTATCCACATGGATGCATTAGAAGAGAGAATTCGTAGTTTTCTCCCTGAGCTTAGAGAACGCATTTACAGAGAGCTTGTACAGATTCAAGATATTCTTTACGACACTAACTTTTAAATCCTTGCTACCTGAATGATATAAGAGGGTTGATTACTTTGAAAGTGTTCAAATGGTCAGACATTTATCAACTACCCACGACTCAGAAGAAGTTCAATGCCATGACTTCTACCTACAAGGTCGAAATACTACAAAAAATTCTTCCAGAGGATGAAGACTTAGAGGATAACAAAAAACTTTTAAAAGAGGTGTCACCTCAAGACGAGACTTCTTTAAGGCGTGTGGTGTGTGTGTTAGTGACTGAAAAGTTTCTTTTCCACTCTTTATCGGCAGATACCATTGGGAAAAAGTATGACTATTTTCTCAAGAAGAAAAGACATTTCAGTGAAGGGCTAATATAAAAGCTTACGATGCCACGACTGTTGTCCTCAGTGTTGCAACAAATTCCATGCAAGAAAGTCAATGACAGTGTTTATGACTTAGAGGATTACCAAACGCTTTTACAAGAACTGTTTCCACATAAGATTGCACTGAATTTCGGACGACGTGTGGTGTGTGTGACTACTTTTCTTGGATTTCGTTTACCAGCAAATTCGTTGTGGACCATTTATGAACAGTACATGCAGCAAAGACATGGCCACCAAAACTTTAACTGTGTACGAAAGACAAATTGTGTTAAAAGTGTTAAGAATAGTGATGAAGCCAAGTTGTGTACCTCCGTGTGAAGAAGACATTCGTTGTACTTTATCCACGCTTCATACTTAACAAGATGTGTGTATAGCTAGTTGGTTACACCAACAAATGCACGACTTGACAGATGTACGTGACTGGAAAAGTTTTGGCTTTGATGCTTGGATAAAAGAAGTTGCTCATTATACCAAATACATTGTGTGTCACTGATCCCCCCAAAAAAGAAGTCAACTTTGAACCAGTGCAAGAAGAAAAGACAGAAGTGAATGTGGAGTTAGAAACACTTTTAGAAACAATGGAAGAAGAACACAACATAGAGGAACAAATACTTCAAGCCCACGACAGTAGTAGTAATGTACAGATAGAAAAGAAGGAAGAAATTACATTCCCGAAGAAATTAGAGACAATGAATTTTACTGAGACTAGAAGAACACCAGGGCGTGTACATAGATTTAATGTGACACAAATAGATCGAGAATATTGTACACTTCTTGATTATATGCAGATTCAGTGATTTTAATGTGTGCCACATAGATGTACGGAGTCAATTCTTGTACACTGAAATGTAAATGTGTTTTTGTTGTTGCATCTTTTGAAACACATTAAACATGTATAAAATGTATACAATGTCTTGTGTCGTTGATGCTTATCTCAGAATTCTCAAAACCGTTGTTATGGCTGCATCCTCCTTCTCCGTTCTTAAAGTGATTGACGAAACATTAGATCATCAAAGTTGTGAGGCATTGTATCTTCGCCATCTATTTTAGATGTCGATTGCTGGACCGAGTGGTTCAGGCAAAAGTGAATTTTTCAAACGTTTCATCGAACTCAAATCACAATTGTTTGATCGTCCACCACAACGTATTCTATGGGTGTTGCAAAGAATGGCAATCGGTTTACATATTACTCCAAGAAAGTCAAGGAGAATCCATTTCATTTGTAGAAGACGTTCCTCGCGAAGACGATGGTGTCGTGTCTGACTTTAATCAAACCTATCTTGTCATCTTCAATGACATGCTAAGATAAGACGAAGAAGACATTAAACTTTGCTTTACTCGAAAAGGACATCATCGTGATGCAAGTATTAATTACATTGCACAAAATTTATTTCAACAAAGTAAAGCACATCGCACCATCAGTCTCAATGTCCATTATGTGGTATTGTTTAAAAGTCCAATAGATATATCTCAAGTGCAAGAGTTAGCCAAATAGTAAGGAACACAATGGCTGAATTATGCGTATGATGATGCCACTCAAACACCTCATGCGTATTTACCCATCGACTTAAAACCTACCACTCCCGATTATTTGAGTTTTCGTAACAATTTGTTTGACCATTGGTGCCAAGAAGGTGATCCTGTTATTTACACGTCACCTTTGGCGTCTGTCTGAAAAAACAAAACTAGAAAAATATTCTTCACTTTTTATTCTTTCAAACAGTATTCAACAAGACAACCTTTCAATTTCATCCTCCTGCAAAACTGATTCCTGCGTTGCATGCCATCAGTCGCAAAAATTATGCACAAGTACGGTCACATTTGTTAGAAGCGAGTCTCAAAGAAGTGTTACAATGGCTTACTTTGACAGCACGCCAATTACTTCAAGGTATCATTCACATGACCATCAAACCAAACGTTTGTTTGACAAACATAAAGTAGCGTAGTCACAACTGGCAGATCCAAGAATCGATACACAAACCAACAAAAAAAACAACCAAATCATTTTGAAACCTGATGGAAGTGGCTCTTTAGGTGTGTCATTATTCGTTCACTTTTAAAATGGGATCCTAAAGCTGAAGCTTAAACAAACAAAAAAAAAATCCTCAAAAAGACGGCAGCAGACCAAAAAGAAGAGCGGTGTAGCAAGTTCATACTCTCACAAGAAAAAGAAAATCCCCAAGAAGAAAAGCCCCAAGAAAAAAATCTGCCAGAAAGAGATGTACTGCTGCTAAGACGCGCACGTATTCCAAAAGACCACGCCGCTCGGTGACAGAGTCTCCTCCTGCCACTTATTCTTCATCGCCGTTCATGATGATGCCTGCCAAACCTGAATTAAGACCATTGTTTCCTAAGTTGATGATACAATGGAAACCTATTCTTAAGGAACTTTTACTTCTCCTGAGGCGACGATGACTTCTCCTGCTTTAGCGACTGCTGCTGCAGCTAAAGGTGGCTAAAAAAGGTGGCCTCACCTAATAAAAAAGTACAAGACAAAACAGGTGTGTTACAAAGTTTACTGGATTTATCCAAACAAGATCTGACAAGATTTAGTCCTTTGAAACACCTCATCGTCGAGTGCTGCTTATTGTGAAGTTGATACAACGTGCCGACAATGAGTGGAGACGGATTCAAGTATAAAAAGAAGGGTGAGATAAGATTCACTTCAGTATTTTTGCTCCTGAAGCAAAAGATGTCAACAAGAAGTGCACACGACCGTCCTCATCATCCCAAGACACAACCGTCTTCCAAAAAAGGGAAAATAAAGGGACTACCTCATCTTTTAGCTAAACATTGTGATGTTTTGTCAGTACTGACTAAATCCAATGCTCAGATGCGAAAATAAATCATTCAAAAAGCATCCAAAGAAATCATCAATACCGTGTGTGAATGTTGTTTGAATGTTTTGAAAGGAACAGTACTTTTGTCCAAGATACAGAAACAATGATTAGGAAAACATCGGAACGCTCTTTGCCAAAAAGAAAATACATATCAATCAAAAGAAAAAAAACATGCTCGTTCAACGAGGAGGATTTCTATCCATGCTGATAGGACCGTTGTTAAAAGTGGCTGCTCCTTTGTTAGGATCGATTGCTGGGCCTCTTTTAACAGGAGTCATGAGATGAAATGGAAGAAGATAAAAAGGACACCCTTTTCTGGAAAGACATCACACTTGTTCCTTTGGATCTTACGGAAGGGCGAAAACTCACCTTAGTTATATACAAAAGACGGATGGAACTCCATCGTTGGTACGAACAACGGATACCTCGTTTACCTCCTAATCCTAATATCACCGAGATGTCACAATTACAACAAGAATTACAATCGTGAATGGATCGAAGCGATTTGTCATAGAAAGAAAAATCGCAACGGTACGAACAAATATTGCAACGTCTTCAACTGTTTCACCAGAAAGCTTTAGACAAAACAGTTAAACCTCCTCTGAGAGATTTCAAGACTATCATGAAAAGCGAAAAAAAAGAAAAAAAAAGCCACAGCCACAACCACGGGGATGGAAGCAGGAGACACAAGAGAAGTGTTTCAAACTCCGTCTGCTCAAATACCTAGTAAGATTGCAGCTTCCTTGTTGACACCTTCCCCTATTCTCTGACGAGAAGAAATGAAAGCTTGGGTCATAAAGATGATGTTGACACCTTCTTCAGCAAAAGAAAAGAAAAGAAAGAAGGGAAGACAGAGGTGAAAAAAACAAACCAAACAACCGATGACTCCTTCTATTGCTCGTCGGACACGTCAAGCCTCGTTGCAATCCAAACCAATACCACACGAATATCAACATAAGAACAGCATCGAACAGTGGGTAACTTATTAAGGATCAACAGCAGCAACGAAAACAGCCAACCCCATCATGGATACACTTTTAGCCAGCATTTACTTCACTCATGCTGCTGGTTACGGAGGAGTTCAAAAATTGTATTGTGCTGCTAAAACAAAACTTAAAAGTGTACGTTTGCCAGATGTGCGACAATGGTTATAAGAAGAATCGACATACGCGTTACACAAACCCATTCGACGAACATTTTCTACAAGTCAAGCCAAAGTAGCTGGCATCGATCGTCAATGGCAAGCAACTTTAGCTGATCTTGTTTGGAACGTCGCCCACCACCAAAACGAAAGAAGTGTTACAGACTGGAGATTTGGTTCGCATTGGAAAAACCAAGCGCACATATGACCAAGGTTATTTACCTAACTGGACAACTGAATTGTTTCGTGTCACTGGACAAGTGGGTGGACGTGATCCTCCTGTCCATACATTGGAAGATAGAAATGTTAAAAGGAACTTTTTACTTTCCTGAGTTACAGCGAATGACCAAGAAAGAAGACGACGCGTACGATATCGAAAGCATTCTCGATCGAAAGTATACGTAAAGTGGGCAAACATAGACTTGAACAACTGAAAGTGCGTTGGAAAGGATATCCACCTAGTTTTGATTCTTGGATTACCGCTTCACAAGTCATGACTATAAAAAGAAGTAGAAGTGACCATTATGCCGCTAAGCACAAAAGCTACCGCTTCTTTTCAGAGTTCCTCTCTTCAAGAAAAACAAAAATAACCTCTGTGGGTGTGGTGTGGAGAACCTGTTGCTAAAACTCAAATCATCTTTTTATGCTGAATCTTTGTGCTCTATTGTGTCATCGGAGCCGCGATTGCAAATTTGAACTTGCAAGAAGGAGACAAACAATTTTTGACAATGATACTCATCAGTTGTATGGTTATCTTCTTCCCAGTCCTTCCCTGAAATATACTACAGACAGTAAGGACAACAACAAGAACAATAAAAAATGCTAGTTTTGCTGCCAACGCCAGTCACCATTCTTCCTGTCACAACAACAGTAGCTCTCATTTGAAACATTTGGAAAATCATTCTCCTTTGACATCGAGTGACTCCTCCGAAACCAGAACCATGTATGTATAACCAATTTTATTTAACCTTACCGAGTAACAGTTCTATGGATGCGTTTCCCGACAATAAATTATGTTGTTTCACAGCCAAATTATCCCAAGCCATACAACTGGATCAAGAAGCTCATTGGGAAGTAGTTTTGGTAGAAATCATTCATCCTATGCAAGCCCTCAATATCAGCGATGATCAAAACACTTTCATCGTCGATATCCTGAACGAACGAGTTCAAGAACAGTTGGACAAAAGTGATCCTGGTTATTACGTATCCAAAAAGCCATCACCAACCAATCCTTCACTGACCACCTATACCATGAAAATTCATGTAGGCTATTATTTTAATGCTCAACATCTCGTCGAAACGATTGCAGCTATTTTCAACGATCACTTTGGCAAAGCTCGGGAGAGTACCATAAATTTGATCATCGTCTTAAACTACATTTTTTGGACGGAAAAATAATGTACATCGCATTTTGTCCCGGTTTGTTTTCTATTCTGGGTGGATACACTGCTCTCGCTTCTATGAAACACGTTTATAACAACGATCGATTCTACAAGTATTTTCTCTATACTGTCAAATTGAACGAAGGACTAAATGTATTGCTTGTGTAATCCAATGTGGTCAAGTACAACGTGGTGGGAAACAGGCGCTCCATTGCTAAGAGTCGTTCATTTCAAAGTGGATTCCGCCCTAGCTTCTTACGAGAAAGATGGAAACACGAATCACATTCACCGGCAATTTTTATATCCTCATTATCTACCTGTCAGTAAATCGTATTTTGACAGTGTCAATATTGGTATAAAAGGAGATTTTGGACAAAATATTCTATCTCGAAAGGAAAAGTCATGGTGAAACTACATTTTCGAAAACAATTCTCAAGTTAATTGTAACAGATGTATTCTGTGTACCCAGGAGTCTCTCCACAACGAGGACATGGTTTAATAGATATGTTAAAATCAGCTTTTCGTACAGTAGCACCCATCTTAAAACCTATGGTGACGTCCTCATTGATAAACAAAGTCTAAAAGAAGCCTTCATCGTTGCAGGAAAAAAATGTGTTGCTTCAAATTGACAAAGACCTTTTGGGTCGCCATGACATCCCTATAAAATCACTTCACACTACTGGCTAAGGCATTAGTTCCTCTTCTACGCAACAGCACGGACAAGGCAGAAAGAATCATCGAAACCTCATCAGATCTCATAAACACGTTCAAAAAAAGAATAAGAAAAGAAGAAGAACAGGAGCGGTCAGAGAATTGGACGTGTTTGATTACTAATTGAAAAATAAAAGGAAAATGATGCACCGAGATTCTTGCAAATGTTCCAAGTCAGAACTCGATCTGTTAGCCATGCCACCTACGATGATGACAATGCAAGACTCACAGTGGGTAGAAGTTCATCCTGTGTCGTCTTTGTCTACCTCAGCCCCTCTCGAATTTGTAATCATAGGACGAAACGAAGATTACATCGATATGAATAGCAGTTACTTGTACCTAAAAGTAAAAATTCTCAAGTGGACAACATCAATCCAGGGGAAGATGCCAGAGTGGTTCCCGTCAACAATTTCATGTATTCGTTGTTCGGCGAAATGGTTTTGTACTTGAATAACAAACTAGTCATCAGCAGCATGATTACTCATCCTTACTTAGCTTACCTGGAAAATCTCTTGACGTATGGAAAAGAAGTCAAGAACACACATCTGGATACTTCAGTGTTATGGAAACCTGACACATTGGATGTCTTCAACGACAAACCGTTGACAGAAGCGGGAGATTGTCACAATGTTGGATTTAACGACCGTCGAAACAAAATCAAACAAGGACGCAGTTTAAAAATGATGGATCTTTGCATTTGGACATGTGGTTGCAAGACAAGTATTTATTAAATGGAGTGGATGTACGCCCGAGATTGAATCGAAGTAGTAACGAGTGCAAAACAATCATCGAAGAAGCCAGACTTTATGTGCGCCATGTGGAAGTCTTACGTAAAGTGGGAAACGACATCAGTCAAACGTTGAGCAGAACGACAGTCAAGTATCCATTACGACTAGTGGAAGTGAAAACCTTGCCTCTGGACTCCGATCCAAGATCAAAGATAACGTTTCCAAGGCCAGCTATTCCAACGTTTGCTCGCTGGCATCATCAGCAATACGGCCTTGAACGAAGCCATCGATCAAAATTCTTTCGAGTTTCAACACTTCAACGTGTCCAAAATAAAAGTCACTTGAGATGGCTAGACGTTGTGTACCAGACCATTTAAACCTAATTTTGCCCAGAAATATTTCTTGAGATCTTACTTGACACTGTTTGAATTCACAGGATAGTTAGGTACCAATAGCAGCCACGGATGTTTTGTACGACGATTATGCAGAAGGATATGCTTGGTGGGGATTTGATTTCACTCCAGACCAAAACAGCGACAAAGAACATTTCCACCCTATAAAATCAGGCCAACTTCATGTGGAACTTCAGTTTGCAGTAGCTCTAACGAGCACAGTGAAAGTCATCTTCTATGCAGAAGTTGACAATTCTCTGGAAATGAACATTTTGAAAGAAGTGATCCAAGACTATTAGAAAAGATGGAACACAAAGAACCTATGGAGATAGGCGATGAGGATTTTTTTTTTTTTTTATTGTTTTTTTTTTTTTTGTTTTTTGTTTTTCTTAAATCTAGAACAACCACAACAGTCACAAACCACAAGTAAAGAAAACAAAAATAAAGTCATGATGCCAAGATGGCCAGAACAAGAACAGCATTTAATCTCCTGTTTTTCTGGTGAATTGGCTGAAGGAATCACCAACCTGACCAGGGAACATTGTTATGGATGTAAATCGATCATCCTAGTCAGAAACAGCACGACAAATGTTTGATGATGAGTCAAGAATAATAGTTGGACTAGTATCTAGAAGATTCATGGACTCTCATCTCAGAAGAGACAATTGTGAGAAAGTGGTGTAAAGACTTGAGTGACCGTTCGTTACCTCCATAGACTTCTCCGGAGACGAAATGTGTCGAAGCTCTCTTGCAACAGAGTACAAGGACTACCCGTTGTTCACCGACTTACTAGACAGAACGTTTCAAGGAAAAAGTCAGGTGTGAATTGATGACTTATCATTACGTGTGAAAAGAAGAAAACTGAATAGCTAGGCAACCATTATTAAAAAAAAAAAGAAATGGATACCTAGGAACTTTATAACCTTCTGACTCACAGTTCGTACGCAGCTTCTTGGAATCCTGTGACGTGTGCTAAAGATGAACTTCCCCATCGAAAACCTAAAGATGTTCAAGCTTATGTCATCAACAGAGACGATAGTCGTCGTCCAGGAACCAATTGGGTAGCCGCCTACTCTCCCAACGATCACAGTGTGGAATATTTTGATTCTTATAGATTACCTCCTCTGGAAGATGACATGATTGAATTTATGATAAGTAATTCTGTATCTACTCGATTCAATAATGTGAGATTACAAGGATTAGACTCCAACGTGTGTGGCCAATATTGTGTATATTTTCTTCATCAACATAGTCTTAGATTTCCCTTGCAACATTTAGTGAGTTGTTTTGATCGTGAATATCCTAGAAACGATAATAAAATAGAAAGATGGTTTTGTGAACATTATGGTTATCTCTTGTCTTTAGCTCAGAAACTAAATGTACATCGATGGCAAAATGACATTGCCTTAGATCATTGGAAGTCAAGTATGACTTCACAACGTTGTTAACCCTGTAAATACGTTCATGTTTAAAATGTTTGTCAGTTTTGTATTACTGTTTTGTGTTAGAGAAGCGTCTTCTTATTATTAAACATGTTGATTTTGCAAAAAATGGTGCTGTCTTTTTTTAAATTGGAAACAAATTGTATTGACATGCTCTTTCACCTTTCTATCTATCGATCTTGGTCATGTTTTCCTTTACGGCCGCGTCTTGGATCGGATGGATGTTTTCCTTCACGTCCATGCTTTTCCCATATAAAGCGGTGCGTTCTCCGGTCTTTCCACCCATCGTTGACTCGTCAACAGCTAACATGAGTATAATGGCAAAATTGAGCGCAGCCTTGGTGCACATGTACACGGTCAGACACCACCTCATCGAGAAGAAGACAGACAAAAAGGCCCACATTTTTATCAAGATGGCTCAAGACCTGATAAAAGACGTCATTAGAGAGGAAATCATAATGGAAATAGAAAAATGAAAAGAGAAGAAGAAAGACAGGGAGGAACATGAAAGATATCAAATATTTCTAAGATGGAAGCAGCAGCAGCAACAACAACATCACCATAAGGGAGAAGAGGTGACGTGTAAGATTGAGACCAGGGACTTTTCGTTCTCCTTCAAAAAGAGACGTCCCTGTGCTGCGGTGAAGGCAATGGTAAGACGTAGCCGTCCTGCTAGACGTTAAAATCCAGGACCACTCACCAACAAACGGCTACCCACATCTCTTGAAAAGAAATATGAGTTCATTGCTAATTCTTTTGTCTTTGTATTTGTGTGTGTTTTGTGTAAGTCTTTGTGTTTTCCCAAAAAAACTAAAACTTAAAACCCCTTCTTTTATAAAATGTGTGTTTGTTGGGTATAGTATGTTTGTGTGGTAGAGAGTATGCCTATAAACACTCTTTTATCTATGCTAAAAAAATGAGAAGAATAGTTTCTTTTAGGTCCGCACGATTTCTGTTCCTTTTGTATTCTGTGTGAGGGGTGTTTTCCTTCACGTCCGTGCTTAAAGCATATAAAGCGGCGCGTTCACAAGTCTTGCCATAGTCTATGGCGAACATAGAAGTAAGAAGACGTACAAATAGCGCTAGTGATGGATCAATTTATTCCCGCGAAAGCACTGAGTGCACTGAATGGCATCGGTCTTTCAGTTGCCTCAGGATGGAGTCTTCGAGCACAGGAGAAGAGAACTACTCTTCTCCTGATATGGGAAGAGAAAATAGTAGAAAGAAGAAGCTCCATTAGAAGACTGGGAAAAGGAGGACAACCACAAGCACAGTGGGGACGTTTTAGGCAGACGCCTACCTCACAGCAGAGCCAGTCTACGTCAACTGCCCCTCCCGTGAAACCCAGGACAACAACGATAGAAACACCGCCACCTACCACGACAACAACAACAAGAACAACAACAATATCAACCCTTCCAACTTCCAATGTTGAAGTTAGGAAGGATGGGAAAAAAATTCAATGAATGCATTATTCCCTAGCGACGTTGATGATAAACGAGGCCATATCTATTTTCAATTTGCCGGGTTCTCCTATTAAAGTCTGGGCGCCATTTTATCAACTAGTGGTAGCAGACCTGATTGAGCCTGACAAAATCAAGACCAGAAATAGAAGAAAATTCGAGCCACCCGAAAAACTGAGACCGTACTTGAAACCTCCGGTGGAAGATTTCCATTAGTCCATTGAATGAATGGGCCGAATTGCCTATTGGTTTTCATTTTGGCTCGAAAACCTTTTCGAATATAACTTAAGTACAACGCAAATATGATCATTTATCCACCGAATAATATGATAACCTTATAATATCTGATTAAGATCACAAAAATTGAATGGGTTACTTAAACCGAAACGTTTTCATTGTTTTCGGAAAATATATGTACATTTTGTACACGAAATTCCAAAATTGATAGGGGATTAGGAACATTGTTAAAGCTACAATATGTGGCTAACTCACAACTGGCATTAGGGATAGCCCGATCCAGGTAACTGGGCTGAATTTGACTATGTACGTTCATGGCGTTTTAGCAATTTCGTCACGCTTCGCGCCTCACTTGCCGAGCACGTGCTGCATGCCACTCCTGACATCAATAAAGTTAGTGCGCTTCGCGCACCCCAGTAAACCTGCAAACATTGTGTTACTATTCCTATGTACAGGTATAATTAATTATACACACCCTCCAATATCGTGCCTTCAATGAACCCCCTTAGTGGGGAAACCATGCAGCGATGGAGGGGTGTATAAACAGCGTCTTTACGCTTTAACGTGTCAAGTGTGTTGCAAACTGGCAACACACATGACCACAATTAAATAAGTGTGCTTTGCACACATTTTAACCCCTTAGTGCGTGTTTCGCACGCAGTAGTGGTAAATAGACGTACATGGTCGAATGTCCGAAAACGTCTCTAATTCAAGTATCATCATCAAGTCTTGCCATCGTCGAGTCATTTTCGACAGCGAACAGAGCAGTAGCACGCACTACAAAGAGAGCTAGTCATGGAGAAAATAATCCCGGAATACGCCCTGAATGTCCTGGAGGGCCTAGGCCTTTCATTGGCTACAGGGTGGAGCCTACGAGCACAGGAGACGAGAACCACTCTTCTCCTGATATGGGAAGAGAAAAGAAATTACTATGAAGATAGAACCCCAAGAGATTGGAGAAAAGGTAGACCATGGAGAGGACAGCCGCAGACTCAACAGAGGGAGCAACAACCGCATACCCAGCCGAAGCCGAGCGGCCCTGCCATGGACCCACAACCAGCAGCGCCACCGCCGCCAACTCCACCCACAGCGGCAACATCTGTAGCTGGGACACAGGGGGCATAGTCTTTAAGGAAGACAACGGAGAGAGGAAGAAGGAGGAGAAAAGGACGGGGCAACGAACGAAAGCGGCGGAAGGGAGGAAGGAAGCGTCACCATCACCACCACTACCACTGTCCACTTCCACATCACAGCTAGAAGGAAGCAAAATAAAGCTAACCGGTACGCCACACCAACAAGCATGGCATTGTATGTATCGTATGTCCGTGCACGTGGGAAAGGGTGAGGAAATCTGGGAGGAACAAAATCCAGCCCTGACCTTCATCGAGGACCATAGGACAGCTATGGCGCCTGAGAGTAGGAGAGGGGGACAAACCAGGAAGACTCGCATAAAAAAAAAGCCGCAGCACGCATTAAGGAAAAGGGGACGATCTACTGTGAAAATTCTGTCCCATTATCAGCGCTATTCTGCAATTATTTGATCGCCTACCACCAGCTAGACATCCCCCCTGTAAGATACGAGGACTGGATGAGTGATCGTGATATGCTTCACCTCATCGACCCAAGCAGCCCAGCAGATCGCCCAGCAAAGGTTCTACGGCTGCCTGAACAACTGCAGGCATCCATTCCGCTGCCAGGGGTAATACCCAGCCCTTTTAAGGGCTAAAGAGTTCTTTCAAAATGCCTCAAGGTTTTCACTTTGGCTTGAAAACAATTTCGATCACAACTATATTAATATGCAAATACGTCCATTCGACCACCGTCTCAAAAATCACTCGATAATATCTAAGATCACAAAACATTAATAATGGGTTACAAGAACCCGGTTTTAAATTGTTTTTGGAATATTTAAGTACACTAAATACACGAAATTTATAAATTGTTAAAGAGTAGGAAAAGTATTTGTAACTGGTTTACATGACTTTAATTACAATATGTGGCTAACACACAATTGGTATTAGGGACAGCCCGACTTAGCTAATAGGGAAGAATTTGATCATATACGTACATGGTGTTTCAGTACTTCGTCACGCTTCGCGCATCCCATCCCAAGCCCGTGCTGCCTACCACTCCAGACATCCAGTCAAGTACATGCAACCTGTAAACATTGTGGGTCTAATCCTATGTACAGGTAGAAGTAAATGTACACACCCTCCCATATCGCGCCTTAAATGAACCCCATTAATGGGGAAACCATGCAGCGAGGGAGTGGTTTGTATAAACTAACCCCCCGGAAATGCGCGAATTGCGAGCTCCGGGGGTAGATATACGTACATGGCCGAATGGCCGAACACGTCTTTAATCCAACAAAGCAATCAATCAAGTCTTGCCATCATTCCCTCCATGGGTCGTGCAGATTGTCTCACCCTACTACTACAAAGGAAGTGAGGGGACCATCTGAAAATATGCGAACCAGCACGGCGCAGATAACAGCCAACCTAATCTCCCATCGAAGTCACAAAGACAAAGACAAAGGCAAAGCCAACTTGGAAGTCCAAGGCTAGAAGTGATAGGCACGGTAAGGGTAGAAGGGGAAGGGGGACTGTAAATCAGGACTCTAGTTTTCTGTGTTTTCAGCCATACTGTAATCAGTCTACCCGCCACCAACCACCACCGGAGACCAACACAACTTAGCAAGACGCAGCGGATGGAGGCGTACAGCAGACTGAGAGAAGAAACAGGGAGGATGGAGGTGAACCTATGCTCCAAGCCCACTTAAGGTCTTGGACTACAGTCGCTACGGGCTGGAGCTTTGGACTACCTGGAACCAACCACCAAGGTAGAATCCCCTGGAGAAGCTGTACAAGAAAGCTGTCAATATTGTCTGAATGAATGAATGGAGTTTTCTTTTTGGTCTTTTTATAAACCCGTTTTGATTATACTCTTTATAATACAAATCTGACAGTTTTCGAATCACCGTCAAAAACATAACCATGAGGTTGCATAAAGATGTGCGTGAATTCAAACTGAAATGAGTTACATGTACTCACTGTTTGGGTTTATTTTTTAATAATTATGTATTATATGTACGCAAAATTCAAAGATGAATGATGAATAAGTAAAAACAAATTGTAACTGAAATTATTGACATAATTAAAAGTGTAGCTTACACATTATTGGTTGTTAGGGCCAGTCCGAATTAGTTGAAACTGGGCAGAATTTGATTATTAGTACATCCATGATGTTTTAGAAAGACTTCCGCTGCCGTTTGGCGACTCCGGTCGGGGCTCTCCACCTTTGTCTCTCCCAGACATTTTAGATTTAATTAAGTGGTGCGTTTTACGCACAGTAATGCGTCGAATGGGTCCTTGCACACACAATTAATTAGGGCGCTGTACGCCCATTAACTCATCGTACATGGCCAGATGCCAAAAAACTATGTAAATTTAAAGTCAATCAGTCTTGCCGTTCATTGTCGACCAGAGAAGAAAAAAGAATGGAAAACCAGCACTGTAAAGTGGGCAAGCTGACGGAGGCCATAAACTTGATGGAACGAGTACAGCACCTCCTGGATATGGTGGAGATAGAGTGCTACCCCAACAAGCGGTACTTGAAGAGGGAAATCACCTCTCTAAGAATAGCAAAAGAGTTCGTCAGAAACGTTATGGATGAAGAGACGGAGAAGATCAAGAGGTCATGGGCGGAGGAAAAGAGGCTCAAGGAGCAGGCGAGGCAATACCAGCGCCTGAGCCAGAACTGGATGAAGACCTAGGAAAAATTCAGAAAATTAAGTCATTCACACTGGATCCTTGAGGAGGAGAAGGAAGACTGGGGGAAGGAGGCCAACGAGTCTAGTTTTAGGCTCGTGGTTTTCACCAATACATCTTGGAGGAAAAATGGAAACAACTGGAGGCAAAAATGTGCGGCCTGTGGTGCCCGACCCGGGAGGTGCTGAGGGAGAGGAGTGGTAGCCAAGTAAACGGCCCTTTTCAGGGCGACCCAGATCTCTAGAAAAGAGATATACTAATCATTTGCCAAATATGTATGTTTTATGTTTTGTATATGTCTATGTTGATGACAAATAAAATTTAAAACTTCTTACCCCTGCTCTTGTGATTGTATGCGTGAGAGTGTATAGTAGTGTGTCTATAAACATTTCCTTCCCTTGTGTGTGATAGTATGTTTGTATGTTTGTGTGAGAGTGTATGTCTATTTCATCCCCATTCTTTAAATCCTACCCTCTTTTTGTATGACAGTCTGTTTGTGTGTATGCAAGTATAGCGTATATGTAAAAACACTATTACCCTTTTCGTCGGATAGTAGAGGTGTGTGTTTGGATAGTAATCAAAAAGCTTTTTCTGGATAGTAGTAGTGTGTATTGGATTGTTGAGGTATGTGTTTGCATTGTAATCTAAAAATGTTAACATTACATGTTCCCTTGTCCTCATAAACACTTCTGTCCTCATAATGCTATCCCCATGCTAAACCTATGGACACTTTTAACATAGGATTTACCCTTGTCTCCATAAACACTTTTGTCTCCATAACACCATCCCTATGTTAAACCTTGTTTCCCAAGTGGCGCCTAATGTAAACCTATGGGCTAATGTTAATTGACCCTTGTCCCCCAAGTGGCACATATAACTGCTTTCACCCGATGAAATATTAAAAAGCTGTTAAATCATTGAAAAGAAATAAATCAACAGGGATCGATAATATACTGTCCAAAATGATTGTTAACTTTCTTCATGTTATTATACATTTTCTTGTAGAGCTTTTTAATGCTATTTACTAAGTGGTCATTGCCCAGATTTATGGAGTGAAAGCGTTATACTACCTATTCATATGAAAGATAATATTGATGAAGTTAATGACTATAGGGGTATTACACTTATTAGTACATTAGCAAAAATGTATTCCAATATATTGAATGAAAGATTATGTAATTGGGCTGCCAAGTATGAAATATTAATTGAAAACCAACATGGTTTCCAGAATAAGAAGTCTACTGTAAATTGCATATATGTCCTCAACGCAATTATTTCCAAGGTGCTGAGTTCTGGTAAAAAAAAAACAACAACTTATATTGCACGTTCATCAATTATGAAAAAGCGCTCGATAAAATCGGCATAAATTACCCAGTAACAGGGTTAGTTAAATTATGGCAAAGGCTTTAGGTGATGTTTATAATTCTGTAAAATCTTGTGTAAGATACATTAATAGCTTTTAAGATTTTGTTGGGACTCACAATATGGCTTGAAAAAAGGAGAGCTGCTTTCACCAGTTTTCTTTGCATTTTTTTTATAAACGATATTGTTACAAGCCTACATGGAGGGAGTAACAAGGAACAAGCGGCTATGTAATAGTATAATATAATAGCTCTCGAAAATGAAGATCATTTTTTGCTTGTTAATCTATTTTATAAGGAATTGAAAAGAAACAAATGACCAAGATATTATTGTTAATGGCCAAATATAGAAACAATGTAAAACCATTATGATTGCAAATTATTAATGGCCAAATATAGACAAAATGTAAAGCCATTATTATTGCAAATTCAAAACAAAAAATCTTAATTGCATTGTCTGAATTGTTATACTTTGCGCAACAAAAAAAGTCAGAAGAAAAACTATATGTGTATAAGTTATTATGATTATAGCGCATTCTGAGACGAATATAATTAGTTTGATGTAAATGTAATAGTATTTTTTTCCACTAAATAAAATCAAAACTATAATTAATACTCAATAGAATTATATTACTTATCCTCTGTACTAATACATGTTTGCATCCTAACGTCTGTGGTTATAAATTGCTTGCAATTTAATGCTAAATAAAGCTTGTGTTCCATATATTTACGATATACCTCAAATCTGTGTTGTTAGCGTTCATTACATCTGAAATTCAGCGAATGTTGATACATGTCAAGTAAACACGTATACATAATTAATTTATACGAAATATATCTACACAGTTACCTTCCACAACTTTAGCACATTTTAGAACGTATCTTAAAAAGTCATGGACTCCTATAGTCGTGTGTGAGTACAGCATTATTGGGATGGATATTAACATATGTAATATAAGAATTTATAAATGAAAGAAATTTAGTTATTTAGAAATGTAACCTGAAACCAGTCTAACTGTGGTCATTACTTTTGTGCTAATTAAACACTAGAACTTCACTAACACTGCTGTTCAGAATATTCAAATCCGCCCGCCACCTCCTCACCCCTCCTCCCTCGAGAAAAAGAAGAAATATCTTATGCAAAATACCCAGAATCCACCGAAAACAAAAACAACAACGACAAAACAACTTCCTCAAAAGGTTTGTCATTTTCATTTCTTATTTTCTCTTGTTTCATGTTTTAAAATATCGACATACGATTACACTCACTATGATGTAAGTTCCGCTAAAAAGTTTGCTCTAATTCCTTGGATTTTAAAGTGTAATAATATAAGTTCATATGTAGTCCCTACGTGCATAACTTACATATGAGCGTATTTCCGTTCCAATTAGTCGATTTGTTTTTCGAGCATTGGTCGCTTTTATTAAAATTACCAATTAATCCATTAGGATCTCTGTAATCGATTTTGGTAGAAACTGATTGTTGGTTATGACTTTGTACTGATGATCGATCGTTAAATTTTATCCGATTCCAAACAGTATCTGAACACAGTAATTCTAGTCATTGGAATGAAAAAAGAAAACCAGAAGCAAAGTGGTCAGCTTTTGTAGGCGTGGAACTTGACCAAAACAAGTGTAATTTAAAGGATGATTCTAGAACACATAAGCTCAAGTAGAGTTAACGTTAATTGCCCTACATTAGCGTCAAGGAGGTAGATTACATGATGATCATACGAAGGAAATAGGACGTGACTGTCCACTAACGAGAGGAAATAATTACTTACTTACTAAGCTGAACGGAAATTAAACCTATATCAGTTTATGCTGTTATATTATAGACGATACTGTAGAAAATTATTATCCACAGGAACGAATAAAGATATTGGGGCATTATGCATATTTCCTTCATATTATTCTTGGGAGAAGTGATACTGAGGACAAGATGTTGGGGCATTATGTATATTTCCTTCATATTATTTTTTAGAAAAGTGATACTGAAGGACAAGATATTGGCGCCTTATGTATATTTCCTTCATATTATTCTTTGGGGACGTGATAATGAGGACAATACATTGGGGCATTAGTTATATTTCCTTCATATTCTTTTTTGGGAAAGCGATAATAATGACAAGATATTGGGGCATTAGGTATATTTCCTTCATATTATTCTTGGGAGAAGTGATACTGAGGACAAGATGTTGGGGCTTTATGTATATTTTCTTCATATTATTCTTTAGGGAAGTTAAACTGAGGACAAGATATTGGGGCATTAGGTATATTTCCTTCATATTATTCTTTGGGGAAGTGGTAATGAGGACAAGATATTGGGGCATTGTGTATATTTCCTTCATATTATTCTTTGGGGAAGCGATAATGAGGACAAGATATTGGGGCAATATGTATATTTCCTTCATATTATTATTTGGGGAAGTTATACTGAGGACAAGATATTGGGGCATTATGTATATTTCCTTCATATTATTCTTTGGGGAAGCGATAATGAGGACAAGGAATGAAATCACTTACATATTTTTGTAAGTATTTAGAATAGGGTATTGTGTTTTTCCAATTCCGATGCAGTCTATAACTTTGAAGTTTTAGAACTATACCGCAGATGCATTCTATAACTTTGAAGTTTTAGAACTAGACAGCAGATGCAGTCTATAACTTTGAAGGTTTAGAACTAGACAGCAGATGTAGTCTATAACTTTGAAGTTTTAGAACTAGACAGCAGATGCATTCTATAACTTTGAAGTTTTAGAACTAGACAGCAGATGCATTCTATAACTTTGAAGTTTTAGAACTAGACAGCAGATGCATTCTATAACTTTGAAGTTTTAGAACTAGACAGCAGATGCATTCTATAACTTTGAAGTTTTAGAACTAGACAGCAGATGCATTATATAACTTTGAAGTTTTAGAACTAGACAGCAGATGCATTATATAACTTTGAAGTTTTAGAACTAGACAGCAGATGCAGTCTATAAATTTGAAGTTTTAGAACTAGACAGCAGATGCAGTCTATAACTTTGAAGTTTTAGAACTAGACAGCAGATGCAGTCTATAACTTTGAAGTTTTAGAACTAGACAGCAGATGCAGTCTATAACTTTGAAGTTTTAGAACTAGGCAGCAGATGCAGTCTATAAATTTGAAGTTTTAGAACTAGACAGCAGATGCAGTCTATAAATTTGAAGTTTTAGAACTAGACAACAGATGCAGTCTATAACTTTGAAGATTTAGAACTAGACAGCAGATGCAAATACTAGTTCAATCCTTTCGTTAATCTTATGTCCGCTGTCAATCCTAGGACCTTGATTAGTCTAGCTACTTTTCTATCCCATGCCTTCATAAGAAGAGAAAGTGTATGATGTGTACTATGATCTAATGCATACAAGGGTTATTAAAATAAGTTCTGAACATTGTGTTATAATCTTTTTGTTTCTTTTAACCTGTCAATAAATCTAATGCCGATCGATAAACAAAATAACGTTCAGTACTATGAGCACTGTTTCTCGTTACATTATTATAGGGTTATTTTGTGACTGACAAGTCTATCTCGCAGTTTTTGAAATTAAATATATTTTTTATGCCTAACCATGGTTTTAAACATGATTTTGCATTATTTATACATATTAAGATCTTCTTCACGATTACTTTACGGAAAGTTCTCAACCATGTATATTTTCTGTGCTTAACGAACCCTAACTCGTCATCCAAATGGGGAGAGGGTTGCTTCTCCTAATGTACCACTACTCTTCATGTAACTTTCATACCCTGATCTAAATCATTGTACAATATAGTTATCATATCAACTGCTTCATCGATGAAAGCATTATAAATTGTTTCAGACATAAAAGTAAGACTACTTTTTAAATTATCAAGAAAGTTTTCTTTCATATTAGCATTTCATCTAAATTGTGTCCATTCTCTGTGCACACAGTTATGTTTATAACAACCTACACAATTAGCATCGTCATCATTAATCAGGGAAAACACGTTTGCTATTTCTGTATTGTTTCTATATTTAAATTTACAATAGACTGAAAAATGACGAGAGTCATAAATATTACCTACTCGAAAAATGCCATAAAAACTGGAAAGTATCAGAAGAATCAATTATGTAATCCACTAGACTACCACTTTCATTTGCAACGCAGGTGAAGTTGTCAATGTTCTCATGAAATAACCTTCCATAAAACAAATGTGCTTAATATTTACAGCACAGGTTTATCAACGAAAGTCCAAATTTATTATGTTTTGTATCTTTACTTTTTTGAGGTATATCAAAATTATCACGTTCGTAGGATATATAGTCAATTCATAACCAGGAATGTAATACAACAGATGTGTAACTCCAGCGTTAACGTGTATATAATCCAACAGATGTGTAACTCTAGCGTTAACGTGTATATAATCCAACAGATGTGTAACTCTAGCGTTAACGTGTATATAATCCAACAGATGTGTAACTCTAGCGTTAACGTGTATATAATCCAACAGATGTGTAACTCTAGCGTTAACGTGTATATAATCCAACAGATGTGTAACTCTAGCGTTAACGTGTATATAGTCTGAGTAGTCTGACACAACATGTTCAGACTTACTTTCACAAAATCTTAGCACAGTTCTCATCATTATACATACAAGAATTCTCAGGAGCTCCCGTATATACTCGCGTGTAATCTAATCCTAACTGCAAACTGCATAGACCAAGATCTGCCGTTGCATAATGCGCCGGCGGATCTGGGTGTATGCAGTTTGTAAGGACTAATTAGTAAAACAAACAACATAGACCCTGATCTGCCGGCGCATCATGCGACGGCAGATTAGGGTCAATGTTGTTTGCATTTGGAATCAGTTTATACGCGAGTAAAGACGGTATATACACAAAGCACACGATGATATTTTGTGGTATTTTGTAGTATGATACCAAACTCGCTTGTCGTTAGCAAGATTATAACACATTTCTTTCAAAATCCTCACAAATTCTTGATACAATGTCCTATGATATCAGTGTTTCATGTACAAAGATCGAAATACCGCCTGAATTTCTACCTAATCTGTATTTAGGCCTGACAGATGAAAAGCGTCTATAACCTGATAGGAAATCATCAAATTCATGTTTGTTAGTATTATAAGTTTCAAACAGTGCAATTATATCAAATGATTTACACTAGTTTTTGATGTCATTGTTATGCCTTTTTGTTTACCTTTAATATTCCATAAAACAAAAGAAAGACAGCTTTGTATTATTAGAATTTAGATCAGTGTCAATATTAAACATCAATTCAGTGCTGGATGGCCTTGACCTCCTTCCTATCTATCCGAATTGTCAAGTAGGTCCTGATCATTTACAAACTTTATTTACAATCCAGGCCGAAATGAAAGAAGCGAACACAAAGTTTACTTATCTTAAGAAGATCGTTAACACTCAGTCAACTGAATTCCAAAAAATTAATTGGGCACATCTGAAAACGGCGAATGAAAACGTTAAACTTGAAAATGAGGAATTAAAAGAGAACATAGAAAAGGTAGAGATTAATGTGGATAACGTGGAGACTCATTCTCGAAGGGACAACTCGATATTTTATGGTATTGAAGGAAAACCTAATGAAAACTGGACTATTTGTGAAGACAAAGCACAAAAAACAGTACTTGAAAGATGTATGATAACTGGTGTGGATAATGTCACGGGGTTCGCGTTCTATATAAACCCATAATCATTTTTTTCCGAAAAGTAACACCCTGTTACTTTTGTTGAAAGTAGCAGAGATAAAGATAAGGATATTTATGAAGGATATATCTATACGAAAGAAAGAGATCAAGGAGGAAAAACATATTGGCGTTGTTTATTGCTATCATGTAATTCACGTCTACACAGCAATGGAAATCTCGTTTTACGCCAGCCATCTGAACATCGTCTACATGCTCCATCATCTGACCGAGTATCGGCAGCGATAGTTGTCGGAGAGGTACGTCGTAAAGCAACTGAGTGTGAAAGTACAACCAAAAATATCGTTCAACATGCGATTTCTCAAGTGCCTGTTGTTGTTGCACCAGCATTGGCAACGACGTCTTGTTGTTGCACCAGCATTGGCATCGACGTCTTGTTGTTGCACCAGCATTGGCATCGACGTCTTGTTGTTGCACCAGCATTGGCATCGACGTCTTGTTGTTGCACCAGCATTGGCATCGACGTCTTGTTGTTGCACCAGCATTGGCATCAACGGACACATTGTGACAGATTATAAGATGGAAACACCGGGCAGCTATTGAGTCTGATGGTGAAAACGGAGACGATGAATCTGCTTCGAGTCTAGTTCCAAGAAAACTTCAACGCACCGTCGACAATCATGATTTCTTTAGATTTTCATCTGAGAATATAGTGTTTTTTGCTTCAGATCGAGGAATGGATTTGCTGAACGAAAAACCAAACTGGTTTGCCAATGGAACCTTCTACGTAGCACCAAGCGAATATACTCAGCTTTACACAATTCGTTTGTTACTATGGAAATTCCGAAACAAGTTCGTTTGTTTATGTGCTTCTGAAGAACACGTTGCACGAATCGTATGCATTGATACTTCAATACTATGTGATCTGAATCCTGATAGAGAGTTGAAACCAGAGTCTATCTCCATCGACTACGAGCTTGCAGCCATCTCAACCTTTAAAGAAAAAATTGCAGATGCTAAAATCCATGGTTGCTCCATCTAAGTCAAAACATATGGAGACGTATTCAGGAATCATGTCTTTAGATTCGGTATGGCTCCGATCCAGAATTCGCTCTCAAAGCACGAAGTTTGGCTGCCGTCGCATTTATAGCACCAGAGGACGTTGTCAAAGGGTTTGAACAATTTACTCGCGATGATAATTTTCCGATGAACTAGATCCGGTCGTTGATTATTTTGAATCAAATTACATCGGAAATATCGGCAGAGGATCGCGTTGACGTCTTCCAACGTTTCCACATGCGACGTGGTCGCAGTATCACCGTGTCAAGGAAGATCTGCCAAGAACGAACAATTCATTAGAAGGATGGCAGAATGCTTTTAATGGTGTCATCAACAATACACATCCTACAATATCAGCATTAGTCACGAATTTACGCTTGGAGGAATCAACGGTTGAAAACAAAGTAGTTAGAGTTAATGCAGGTCATCCAACTCAACAGAAGAAGAAAAAATATCAAGCAATGGATTCTCGGATTGAAACAATGGTGAATGGATACAACTCGGAGAACATTGTGCAGTATCTACGAAGCATCGCACACAATATTTCTTTCTAAACATTACTATATTACTTACATATCTTATGCTAATTTACTTAAAATATTAGCTTTATTATTGGCATCTGAAAGATTAGTTTTTTTTAGTTTAAATAAGTAATTTTTATTTTATAAGCTTTATCTCTACTACGTACTGTGAAACTTAATATTGAATAAATTATTTATCTTTTTACTTGATTAATATCATTTCATGACGTTAAAAGTCAATGTCGACCAATATAATAATGACGAAACAACCGCGAATAAATGATTGTCGATTAAATAAATGTCAGCTAAATGAGTTCGACGAAATGAACAGTCGACGAAATAATTTTCGACGAAGTGAATTCGACAACATGATTGTAGACGAAATGATCGTCGACGAAA
The DNA here is from genome assembly GCA_029931535.1 of Margaritifera margaritifera. NCBI lineage: Eukaryota > Metazoa > Mollusca > Bivalvia > Unionida > Margaritiferidae > Margaritifera > Margaritifera margaritifera. Next base: position 1,098,609 of record JAQPZY010001488.1, read on the forward strand.
TGATCGGTCACCTGTCACGGATCTCCTTCTTAAATATTGTCGCAACTGATGATAACAATAAAAAAAACGACGAAATGACGAATTACATACAATGTAATGCCAGGATATTTCATCACGTGACTTAAAATATGATATTCCAGCAAGTTTTGTATTTGATCGTACAATGTCGTTGATTCCTAAATACGTTCAGTCAGATTTGCTGTATTTATTCCAAAGATATATCGAATTAATATGAAAACAACGACAACAAAAACAACAACAATCGTTAAGAGGGTCCAGAACATTTATAACGTTGGTCTTGTTGTTTGTAAAACTTAAGGCAATATTTTGGCTAATTAGTACTATTAGCACATCCCATTCAACTAGATCTGGTAAAACCACTTGCACATTCATCTACAGTCACATTATCATTTGTAATTACTGTGCCCTCCTTAAAGTCATTCCATACTTGAGAGAGCTACAAACTGCCATGAACGATTTCCGTTTCTGAATCACAAGGGTCTGTAACTTATCTTTAGATCAGTCGATGAACTGAAAAAGTGCGGTTTCTCACGCTGCGTTTTAATTTGGGCTTTGGCAGAAACTAAAGCTACATCAAGGCAAATGAAATAGGGAATTAAGATCCTTAGGCAGAGTGAAATAACATCATTATCTGATCTCAGTCGGAAGTATAAATGTAAACGAGATCTCAGTCGGAAGTATAAATGTAAACGAGATCTGTGCATGTTACATAACATATAAGTCCTATTTCAGATGTTATGTCATGGAAAAATTGAATGAGAGCATTATTTGTGCACGTCCTCTCTCTCTCTCTCTCTCTCTCTCTCTCTCTCTCTCTCTCTCTCTCTCTCTCTCTCTCTCTCTCTCTCTCTCATTGTTTCCATATTTTATACGAAGAATATGACTTTAAAGTTTTTACAGTTTTAAAGAAGATCTAGTTTGTGAATTTTCGAGTACCATTATGGAGTAAAAAAAACATGGGAATATCAGTTACTAAGGATAGGTACTGTGCAATTGTGAGACAACAAGGCCTTCACGTTCACACTGTTTATTTGTACATTTGTGGATTACTTGTTTTCTCTATGAACAGGTGAAAAACCGTATATTTCCATTTCTACGTGTATGAACAAGAGGCAGAATACATACATACATACATACATACATACATACATACATACATACATACATACATACATACATACATAGCCTTATATCATAATATTTATTGTATTGTTTGCTACTACTATTTTATCCACACAGTTGTGATACACTGCAACAAAAAGACTGTAAAACACCAGAGATATTGCTTGAAGCACAAATACTAATTAGAGACTATGTATATATACTAATTACAGTACAATTACTAAAACTAACACTTCACTGACTTTCGGACAAAACCACTCAGTAATAATCGTGTCAACCTAGTCTCCTGGTACATACAAACGTTTGTCACGTAAATAATCCCCAAACTGCATAATTAAACAATGTCAGGTTTCTCAAAGTCTCGGATAATTACGTCCAGTCTCTTCGATATTTTTTTCACTAGCCGGTATTATATATTTGGCTTGAATCGTTTTGAGTGTTAATGTTTGAAGGTATACTGATCAAGTGCACTACCACTGATCTTCACCAGTGATGTCTTCCTTTTTCCCTCATGATGATTGCTATGACCCGTTTTTCGTAGATTTCTTTTTTGAAGGTTCTATTGGACATTAAGATAGTTGATACATGTAATGCATTATATCAGTGGTTCCCAACCTCAGGTCGCGACCCACATCAGCGTAGTGGTGGGTCCTCAGAAGGGTCGTGAAGGTCATCAGAAGAAATATTTAAAATCGTATTATAAGCCTGGAGGTCGGGAGGTCCTGTTGATGGCCAATTTAGGGTCGCAACCAAAAAAGGATGGGAAACACCACATTAGAATTTGGGAAATTATTGCATCCATTTTTCAATAAGACAAAAAATGTAGATAATAAAATGTGATATAAAATTAAAACTTCTTCAGGCAATTCTAAGGAGTGGTGGAAACTTGTTAAAGACATCCAGGAAAAGTCTAAGAAGAAATCTTGTGATTCATTGATTATAAACGGGGCTACAGTAACAGATGATGTAGAGAAAGCTAAAATATTGAACGATTTCTTATAAAAACAGTCTAGAATACAAACTGAGTATATATCACAATGTCAACTTGCTGAACTAGACATAAATCAATTGCCGTACCTAACTCTCTCTTACATCAACATTAGTGAAGACGACGTATACATGTACAACGTTATTGTTGGGTTAAATCAATCCACGCCGTCTGGTACAGATTTAATGTATCCCAAGCTGCTCACAAGAATTGCAATTTGAATCAAGTATCCCATGTGTGGCATTTTTAATATTTCTCTTCAAATTACAAGATTTCCAGATTCTTGGAAATTAGCAAATGTGGACCCAGTAAATAAAAAAGGACGTAGAACAAATGTTTCAAACTATCGCCGTATCTTTCTATAACTGTCGTTCTATAATTAGAAATATCCAAAATGTAAGAACCTTATGCGATATATCTGACATTTGTTTTCTACAAGAATTGTGGCTACAAGAATTGTGGCTAGAAGACAGTGACTTAAAGGGTCTGTCATGGTTCAGGGGTATCACCGATTCATTCTTCTCAACACGTTCACATAGGAAGGCCTTACCGGGGTATCAGTGTATTATATCGTAGATCTCTTGCAAGTGTTATAGAAGTACTACACCTCGATGATCCCAGATTAATAAGTATTACTATTAAGACAGGTGATTCCTCTTTGCTTTTTGTAAATGTTTATTTGCCTTGTGATCTTGTTGAAAATTTTGGGAATTTGTCGATTATTTAGGTAAAATTAATTATATTGTAAAAAATGCTAATACACCAAATGTTTATGTATTTGGAAACTGGAATGCTAATACGCTCAAATCCACTCCCTTCGGAAATGAACTTTGCCAATTTTGTACTGTATATGGTTATATCATATCGGACTTAAAGCATATCGTTGACCACACAACATATTGTACTTTTCTCAGCGACTCGCACAATACTGTCTCTTGGTTATATCATTTTGTTTCTACACAATCTGCTCATTTTGCTATATGTGATATGAGAATAATTCATACCCTAGTAGGATCTGACCATCGCCCTCCTTTAATGACTATCAATGCTGACCTACTTCCTGGTTTTGATTCATGTCCCCATGAATTCTTAATTTTGAAATACAACATCAGTTGGTCAGATCTCACTGCCTACGAAAAACTGAATTATACTCAAACCTCAAACATCATCATTCTTTTTAATCAAGATTGAGATCCCATATTGTGTAGCGGTCTGTAATTATAATGACTGTAGTAATCCTGTACATATGAAACAGATTAATGGATTTAACACTGATATAGTAACAACTACGTCCAACTCTGGTAAATACTTGGCGAAAAAATCCAAACCTGGTCATCGGGTTATACCAGGCTGGAATTACTGTGTCAGAGAATTGCACAACTATGCACGAAATGCTTACCTTATGTGGCATGATAACGGTACACCTCGTCATGGGCTTCTCAGTAACCAAATGCGCCAAACTAGAGCTCAGTTTAAGTATGCCCTTAGACTATGTAAGAAGGAAGAATTACAACATTAGGCAGACGCGCTTGCAAATAAATTTGCAAATTTAGACCTACGTGAAATCTGGAAGCAGCTTAAAGAAAATACTACTATCACTTCCAATAGGCTACCAATTTGCATTGATGGGAACCATGGCCAAAATAATATATGCAACATGTGGAAAAATCAGTTTGAAGCCTTACTCAATAGTGTTAAAAACGATTCGAATAAGGAGTATGTTCTTTCAGCATGCAAGGCCCCTTCTAGTCGTATTGAACAGATCTCATTGTATAAGATTCCAGCGTGCCATAACTAAACAAAAGTGGATATATCTCCAGGACCAGATTTTTTATATGTAGAAACATTTTAAATTTTCAGATAATAGACTCCATGTTTTTTTAATGAGTTTATTTAATTGCATGTTTGTACATAACTTTGTTCCTGATGATTTTACAAAAGTTACAATTATCCCGCTATTGAAAAGTAAAATTGGTAACCTGGCAGACAAATATAATTATAGACCTATAGCTCTCACGACAATTATTTCTAAAATATTTGATTGTATTGTACTAAAACGATGTGAGGTTACAATTTCTGATAATCAGTTTGGTTTTTAAAAAAACAACATTCAACAGACTTATGCCTCTATGCATTTAAGGAAACTGTCAACTATTATTTAGAACATGGTAGCCCTGTGTTTGCATGTTTTTAGACGCTAGTAAGGCATTTGATATGGTCAATCATTGGACACTGTTTAAAAAGTTGCTCGACAATCAAATACCAGTTTAAATTGTTCATACTCTAGTTAAATGGTATGGCAAAAAATTTTACTATGTGCGCTGGTGAAGTGCAATATCCAATTCCTTTCGTGTAACCAATGTGGTGAGGCAGGGAGGTGTTCTTTCGCCTTTGTTATTTAATATATATACCAACGATTTAAATCGTAAGCTGGGACAGTGTCACGTGGGGATATATTTGATACTAAATGCGTCATTTCTTAACAATTTTAGTTTTGCTGATGATATGTCATTGATAAGTCCTTCTATCGCAGGTTTAAGGAAATTATAAAGATATATGAACATAACGCATTTGAGAATGATATCATATATAATACACAAAAATCGGTATGTATGGTATTTCAGTCAACTTCTTTCAAATTACCACCTCCTCCCTCTGTACTCATTAACGGCCAGGCTCTTGCATATGTCGATAGTTATACGTATTTGGGTCATATTTTAAAATCCAATAGGTCAGATGATGAAGATATGATGAGACATTACAGATTTGTGTGTACTAGAACAAATGCTTTTACATAAATTTAGAAATTGTTCTTTGAATATCAAGATTAGATTATTCAAATCTTATTGCTGCACAATGTACTGTGCTCCTCTCTAGACAAACCTTAGTAAATTTATGAAAAGAAAACTAGTTATTGGCTATAATAATAGTCTTAGTTTACTTTTAAGCCTTCCAAGATGGAATAGTGCCTCTACCATGTTTGTAAACTATAATGTATTTAGTTTTGAAGAATTAATGAGAAAGTATCTGTTTTCAATGATGACACGAATATCTAATAGTAAGAACTGTATCTTGAAATCTCTGTGGAACTATGATATTCATTTAAATTCTCAGATTATAGATAGATAGAACAAATTACTCTTTAAATGTCTTACATAATTTTGTTCTTAACAATGACAGACACATTCTGTAGTTGTAGATGGGTCTGTATATTTGTACATAAGACACCTATGAACTTTTATGTTTAAATACTTCTATATTTTATATTTTAATTTAGATTATGGGCCATGCAGTCTGAAATAAAGAATTCTTCTCTTATCTTATATCACTCCTTTGTATCTTTGTATTTTGTCCAAGGTGTTTGAAAAGTGTTTCTATAAATATTTGCATAATTATGTTGTTCAACATAATTTGATTGCACTTAATCAACCAGGCTTTACACTCAGTGACTCTACAACAAATCAGTTACTAGATATTTTCTAATACGATTTGCATAGCTCTATACCATGGAAAGGAAATTAGAACTGTTTTCTTTGATATAAGTAAAGCGTTTGATCGTGTTTGGCATTCAGGATCATTTATCAAATTTAGAAAGATGGGCATTCAAGGTAGTTTACTGTTGTGGTTAGAACATCATTTATCATTAAGAAAGCAAAGAGTTTGTCCTTAATTCCCGATTCTCGTAATTTCAAACTACTAATGCAGGAGTTCCTTAAGGATCGATTCTTGGACCATTATTATTTACTAATCCGTTTGAAGAATTACTAATCCGTAATAACGATTTATTAATCCGTTAGAACGATTTAGTAATCCGTTCAAAAACGATTTACTAATCCGTTCTCATGATTTACCAATCCGTTCAAACGATTTACTAATCCGTTCACATGATTTACCAATCCGTTTTCATGATTTACCAATCCGTTCTCATGACTTACCAATCCGTTCAAACGATTTACTAATCCGTTCTCATGATTTACCAATCCGTTCTCATGATTTACCAATCCGTTCTCATGATTTACCAATCCGTTCTCATGATTTACCAATCCGTTCAAACGATTTACTAATCCGTTCACATGATTTACCAATCCGTTCTCATGATTTACCAATCCGTTCTCATGATTTACCAATCCGTTCTCATGATTTACCAATCCGTTCAAACGATTTACTAATCCGTTCACATGATTTACCAATCCGTTTTCATGATTTACCAATCCGTTCTCATGACTTACCAATCCGTTCAAACGATTTACTAATCCGTTCTCATGATTTACCAATCCGTTCTCATGATTTACTAATCCGTTCTCATGACTTACCAATCCGTTCAAACGATTTACTAATCCGTTCTCATGATTTACCAATCCGTTCTCATGATTTACCAATCCGTTCTCATGATTTACCAATCCGTTCTCATGATTTACTAATCCGTTCTCATGATTTACTAATCCGTTCTCATGATTTACCAATCCGTTCTCATGATTTACTAATCCGTTCTCATGATTTACCAATCCGTTCTCATGATTTACCAATCCGTTCTCATGATTTACCAATCCGTTCTCATGATTTACCAATCCGTTCTCATGATTTACTAATCCGTTCTCATGATTTACCAATCCGTTCTCATGATTTACTAATCCGTTCTCATGATTTACTAATCCGTTCTCATGATTTACCAATCCGTTCTCATGATTTACCAATCCGTTCTCATGATTTACTAATCCGTTCTCATGATTTACTAATCCGTTCTCATGATTTACCAATCCGTTCGAACGATTTAATTTTTATTTTTCAGTGGCACTATATCGGCGGCGTAAAAAAAAACTGTTTGTACAATGACCATCTAATGTCAAACTTTTCCCATTTATAGTTTCTACAATAAAATTAAAAGCGGCAATCCTTACTTAATTGGTATTGCAGCAATTAGACAATACAGCGTATGCAATCGCGCTAGACCACAGAAGAGTAACATATTATAGTAATGGCAATCCTGTGAATTATTCCGCATGCTTCTGACCTCAACAAAGCAATATATAAGCGGTTAATATTACAGATGAGTAATATAACTTTCCGCTACTGACATTAACTGAAACTGAGGAAATTTACACTGACAGAAACTAATACGAAGTTTGGCCCATATGTCTATGATAGGATAATATCCTTTTGCGTTGATCTTGCGCTACTTTTTTCACGCATGGCTACAATTCACCGCTTTTCTTTCCGATTTTAATACTACTCATTGCAATGATAGAAAGCATAGATAAAGTGCTTAAACATACTTGTAGTAGCTAAAAATAGCGCTAAAAGCTTTCCGTCTGTTAGTCATAATTGTATATTACTTATCGTCATAGTAATGAAAGAGACAGTGCTGTTTCAAGTGTTGTTTCAAGTATTGATATTGACATTTAAAGCTGAACAGAAACTAAAGCTAAAGAGCAATACATGTTAACATGGGCGGACTGTGTTCTCACAGAAAGAAATTAATTAATTGCACGTTCTTGTGCATATTTATTGATTTCGTCCTACTTAAAAATAACCTGACAAATTCATGCATCGAGCGAATTTTTTTTTAAAAAAGGTGTGTGTGTGTGTGTGTGTGTGGGGGGGGGATATAATACTTACTCCTATAATTGACAATAAATGCGGCCAACTTTCGAGATACCAACGGGCACATGTAGAACCTACAGGATGAAGAGGCAGAAAACGGCCTTCAAGCCATCAATAAATAATTTCTTCATTTATTGACTCTTCATACATATTGACTCTCCATCCATCCATCCGTCCATCCATACAGACATACATACTAACAAAATATGTACGAATATATCCAATAACATATTTATGCATGGATGCTGCGTCAAACAAAGAAATAAATTTTTTTTGCGCAATCCAGCTTCTTTTCTCGCTTTTCAAAACATAAACCGTAAGAGGAAAAATCTGAAGAAGAAGAAGAAAAAAAAAAAAAAAAAAAAAAAAAACGGCTTAATTTAATAACATCTATGAAAGAATTTTTTTTTTCGTTTCTACAAAAGATAAAGGAACTAAATAGAATATTATATTTCGGCATATGTCCATCAGTTTGGAATTGACACTGGAACTACCTAATCGCATGCAATTTTGTTCTTATTATTTTAGTTGTACTATTTGTACGTCTTGGCTGACTCTGGTACTACGGCATTGGGATACATTATCAGTCGTGTTATACATCGTTCCCCTGTTCTTGGTTGAGTAGAACGTTTTCTATAATATTACCGTTTTGTATATGTGTGTACATGCTGTTATGTGTGTTTGATAACCGGCGCATTTGTGCAGACAGACACAGATTATTAAGCATGTGCCAATGCATATTTAGGCTGCAAGCCATATTTTATCAGTTTCAACTCCGTGCAGTGAGCATTCATCGTTTTTTTTTTTTTTCTGCTCTAAGGCAGGTTCGAGGCATCTATCTTCTCTACTCTTCCTTTAGCATGGCTCTACGTTTCATGTTCGCATACGAGTTGAGATCGTTCCATTCTGCCTTCTATGACTTCTCTTAACAGGCTTTCATCTCTTAAAATGTGTCCGATCCACTTCTTCTTCCTCTTGAGTTTAGCAGTCAATAAAGTTGTCTTTTCATCGACCAATCTTAGGACCTCTTCGTTTGTCTTTCGGTCACTCCAACTAACTTTCTTCGTGAGTATGCATCGATAAAAATACGTCATGAACAACACAATGTAACAATCTCTAACACATCAATGAAAATGCAAGTTTTATCGATCGATAAGTGACTGTGTTTGGAAGAGAATCTTTGATTGGTTCATTCAAACAACGTGAAAGGTCATGTTGGGTCACAATGCGAGAAAATTTTACTAACTCTCGTAGTGATTGGAAGGAGTATGCATTTTCATGAGAAACGAGAAATCTCAGGACAGGTGGCCACGGATGATAAAGGAGCGTAGCGGATTGTCGGTCGTGGCTTGCGACGATATGTGCACATTGGCCAAGAAGAAACTTCAGTGTTCTTAATTGTGGATCGACGGGGATTCTCATGTGGATACCATATTATACCCATATCAATTGCATTTTATAAAAAATAAAAATAATTATATTGCAATCTCAATTTTTTTGTTCTATATTCATGTGAATTTTCGGATAGATAGCATGTAGTAGTGCTTGCTTCACATTTATACACTGCTTCGTCTGTATTCGATACTCATATCAGTTTCACTGTTTTGCATTGCATACATAAGTATTTTTTTTTTTTTTACACAAGATTAATTTTTGTGTATCAGTTCAAGTTGAAAGTAAAGTCTATGCGCATGTGCATTGGTTTTAGTTCACATTTATTGATATAGATCTCAGTAAAAGGCGACTCGGGCGGCCGAGAGGTCAATGGCGCTCGCCTTTACAGATCACTGACATCTCACCTGTCCGCGTCAGTTCGAGTCTCGGCTCGACCAACGTGGGTATGTGAGAAAGCTTGCCAGTAGTTTCCCGTGGGTTGGTGGTTCTACCCGAGGTCTTCCCGGGTTCTTCCTCCACCAAATACACTGGCCGCCATGTATAGCCTATCATATGCTGAAAATGGAGTTAATTTACAACAAAACCAAACAAAAAGATCTCACTTAAAACAATGAAATTCAAGGTCAACTTATGGGGAAAAAGTTAAGTAAAGTGATATACAAAACATGTGGGAGCAAGAAATTCAAGATTAAGTCTCCCCCCCCCCCCTGACCCCACCCGCACCCACCTATCCAACAACCTCAAATCAGATATGATACTTGAAGTAGATTAATGATATATCAATTAACAAGTTAGTAGTGGCAACATATTTAAGAAAATTTTAAACATTTTATGATTCTACCTACTCTGATTTGAGATATAGAATATCAAAAATGTTATGCTTGTATTTCTTGTCCGAAAACAGGGTCAGATCTGGTTTTCACCAACACAACTTTTGTCTTAACTGTGGAATATAGGAACATGATTAGCTGAAATTAAAGTCTGACCTGAAATTGACCCATCGAATGTCTGAAGTCTAGAACCAATTTTCAAACTTATGGTGGTGACATTTCGGCAGGGTATTGAATGAATGTTTTCAAGTCTGACTGAAATGAGTTATTTCAACTCTGCTACTCACGCCGTGATAAAACCTCAGTGGGGTGGGGGTGGGGGAGGGGTCATGTTCTAGTCGAGTTCAGCTTATCAATGAAATACAGGATTCAGCTTAAGATAGTTTCCAAAGCATTGTTCCATTTAAAATATGGCGACATCCGTGGATTTACAACACGAAAAAGATTCACAAAATTGTGTTTTGTGCACGTAAAATACTTTATTGTGCGCACAACATACTAAAATACTATACTGAACTAACAAAGTATATTGTTACGCCCTTATTACTAATTAGTGCGCACAAAATAACCATAGTGTGTGTACATAATAGTAAAATGTGCGCTCAATATTTTATTTTGTATACATGAATACTATACTGTGCGTACAAAATAACCATAGTGTGTGTACATAATAGTAAAATGTGCGCTCAATATTTTATTTTGTATACATGAATGCTATACTGTGCGCACAAAATAACCATAGTGTGTGTACACATAATAGTAAAATGTGCGCTCAATATTTTATTTTGTATACATGAATGCTATACTGTGTGCACAAAAAAACCATAGTGTGTGTACACATAATAGTAAAATGTGCGCTCAATATTTTATTTTGTATACATGAATGGTATACTGTGCGCACAAAATAAAAATAGTGTGTGCACATAATAGTAAAATGTGCGCTCAATATTTTATTTTGTATACATGAATGCTATACTGTGTGCACAAAATAACCATAGTGTGTGTACACATAATAGTAAAATGTGCGCTCAATATTTTATTTTGTATACATGAATGCTATACTGTGCGCACAAAATAACCATAGTGTCTGCACATAATAGTAAAATGTGCACTCTATTTTGTTTTGTATACATGAATGCTATATTGTGCGCACAAAATATTACATTGTGAGCTCAAGTTAATAAATTCTGCGAATATATTAACTAATTGTGCAACTCAAGAATACTTTAACTGTGCACATCAAATACTAACATATGCGTGCAAAAGAATATGCAGAAATGCGAAGTACACATATAAAGGAAGCCCGAGATGAATGTAAAAGGAATGAATTAATACGTCATTACTTCGGAATAGAGTTGAACTGTAGTGAAATCTTACCGTTTCGTGCTATTTACTATAAATATATAATTTCTAATGACACATTTGAAAATAATTATTCGGAAATTCCACTGGTTTCGATATAAGCACTCTTTGTCTAAAGCAGAGGTTGCCACTTTTGTTGAAAATGAGTGCATCTGCATTGCTACATATGAATGCATCTTAAGTACCTTCTCGCCGGTTATAATGTACAAGAAAATGAATGTTACAATACTGACGCAGATCCTTGACCCAAATGGAATAAATCTACGCAAGAAAAGGAAACTAAAAAGATGGGAATACTTTCGAAAAGACCAAACTTTATCTGGCATTTGGACTCCTGTGATAAATCGGAACCCGTTGCAATCTGTATCAATGAAGGATTTTCGCGCCACATCATCTGGATGGAAGCCAATCGAAAAAGTAATGACTCCCATATTATTGGTGGCTATTTCATACATGCCGCTGCAGAAAATGGTTGCTTGCCAACCATAATACTAGTGGACATGGGAACAGAAATAATAGCTTTTTGACAGATGTATAAAACATGTTTAAGAAGACACGATGAGAGCATGTAGGCTAATAGTGGTAGGTTCTGTATGGGAGAAGCCAACGCAACCAACCTATTAAGGCATGGTAAGGAATGTTGAGGAAGGAAAATATCCAGTTCTAGATGTAAATTTTTCAGGCTATCAAAAGCAGATGGCCTATTTACGATAGAATTTTTAACATTGTTCATAATTTTACTCCTTTTCATGATAGATCCATAAACGCGCATATTCTTAATTACGTACGTATGTACGTACATGCATACATATATCCATGCAGACAGACAGACAGACATACAATGGTGCCTTATCAATATATTTTTGTTTCTCTTCGTGTATTTACTTCTAACTAAAAACTTGAAGTTTTTGCAATGTAATGACAGTGTAATTGTAAAGCATTATAATCAAGTTTTATTCAAAGCTGCTTTTGTTTCTCCCATTTCAGACGTAAATCTATAAGAGCAACTGGTTATTCAGCGATGCGATCTCACGCGTGTGTTTACCCAGTAAAGAGCAACTGATATTGAACGAGGCGGTCTCACACTTTTGTGTACCCAATAAATAGTTTTCATTGTCATACGTCATTATGAAGTGTCACATGCCCTTTCTTTTTAGATAATAATTATGTGTTTTGCAGTTTTATTTCGTAATTCTGTGGTAGAACAAAAGAAAAGAAAAAGTAGTTAGTGAAATAAATTCAATTTCTAGTCTGTTGCAGACGTTAGAGGGAAATATCTAATATAAATCACTTATCCAAGACATTGTCCTATCACTTGTGTTACAGACAAGAGAACCATAATGTGTCCTATCACTTGTGTTACAGACAAGAGAACCATAATGTGTCCTATCATTTGTGTTACAGACAAGAGAACCATAATGTGTCCTATCATTTGTGTTACAGACAAGAGAACCATAATGTGTCCTATCCCTTGTGTTACAGACAAGAGAAACATAATCTGTCTTATAACATGTGTTACAGACAAGAGAACCATAATGTGTCTTATAACATGTGTTATAGAAAAGAGAACCATAATGTGTCTTATCACATGTGTTACAGACAAGAGAACCATAATGTGTCTTATCACATGTGTTACAGACAAGAGAACCATAATGTGTCTTATCACATGTGTTACAGACAAGAGAACCATAATGTGTCTTATCACATGTGTTTCAGACAAGAGAATCATAATGTGTCTTATCACATGTATTACAGACAAGAGAACCATAATGTGTCTTATCACATGTGTTACAGACAAGAGAACCATAATGTGATAATATAGAATATAACAGAAATTCTTTGAACTGTTGGTGATAATATCACGAAACTGTTTGGTTACATGGTGATAATATCACTAAACTGTTTGTTTACATGGTGATAATATCACTAAACTGTTTGGTTACATGGTGATAATATCACCAAACTGTTTGGTTACATGGTGATAATATCACCAAACTGTTTGGTTACATGGTGATAATATCACCAAACTGTTTGGTTACATGATGATAATATCACCAAACTATTTGGTTACATGGTGATACTATCACTAAACTGTTTGGTTACATGGTGATAATATCACCAAACTGTTTGGTTACATGGTGATAATATCACTAAACTGTTTGGTTACATGGTGATAATATCACCAAACTCTTTGGTTACATGGTGATAATATCACTAAACTGTTTGGTTACAATCCCGCTTTGGGGACGTGGAAAAAATACTTGTATCATTTTGTCTGTTAGTCCATCCGTTCCTCTATCTGTCAATCATAACAACTATTTCTCAGTTAATTGTAGGCTATTATACAAATAAAAATAGGATAAATCAATTTGCCACCAACGTGTAGTATGACTGTGAACGTTTAAGTGACCAAGATATTTTATTCTTGTTTTCCTAGAAAGAATTAGCAGAAGTGGTGCAGATATGAGAATACTGACATACTAAGACAAGGCAGATATGGGAATACTCACAAACTAAGACAAGGCAGATATGGGAATACTGATATACTAAGACAATGCTGATATGGGAATACTGACATGCTAAGACATAGCAGATATAGGAATACTGACATACTAAGACAAAGCAGATATAGGAATACTGACATACTAAGGCAAATTCAGATATAGGATACTGACATATTAAGGCAAAGCAGATATGGGAATACTCACATATAAAGGGAAAGGCAGATATGGGAATATTGACATACTAAGACAATGCAGATATGGGAATACTGACATACTAAGACAAGGCAGATATGGGAATATTGACATGCTAAGGCAAAGCAGATATGGGAATACTGACATACTAAGGCAAAGCAGATATGGGAATAATGACATGCTAAGGTAAAGGCAGATATGGGAATACTGACACACTAAGGCAAAGCAGATATAGGAATACTCACATACTAAGACAAGGCATATATAGCAATACTCACATACTAAGGCAAGGGCAGATATGGGAATACTGACATACTAAGACAAGGCAGATATGGGAATACTGACATACAAAGGCAAAGCAGATATGGGAATACTCATATACTAAGGTAAGGCAGAGGAGGGATGCATTAAGAAATGTGTTAAGAACGCCTTGCCCTAAAGAAGGAACATTATTTCCAAAACTAAGTGTAGAGAGTAGAAAAGTAAAATACAACTGTAAATAGAAGCATGTATCTCGTACTTGAACTATTCAGACTCAATACAATTGTCCTGTGTACGAAAATATAAACGTACAGGAAATGTCATGCTATTTTATTTATTTATTTTTTATTTGCAATATAACACAAAATGTCATCCTATTTTATTTCTAGCAATATAATAGAACCAACAAAAAACAAAACAAAAAAAAATTTTTAAAAATGCATTGGTGTGCTTAATTTAACCTTTGCTTTCATGTACGAATTACAGGAGATATTTCTTGTGTTTTACCCGCGGCGTCATCGGATGTGTTAGTTAATCCTTGCGTTGAAGCTTTCTTTTCCTCACATCATCTGTATCCTTTATATATCCTATCTTCATATAACTTGGTAAAGATTCTTTTTGCGTCATTAGGAGCCATTTCAGCAGGCACTTAGTTAACATTTAAATGCTTTTCTTCCACGCACGAAACTGTTAGTGTCCTGTCATAGCATCCGTTGAATGTACATTATCAAACGTTATGAAACTAGATCCTTTGAGTGCATATTATCAAACGTTATGGAACTAGATCCGTTGAAAATCAAACGTTAAGGAACTAGATCCGTTGAGTGTATATTATCAAACATTATGGAACTAGATCCGTTGAGTGTATACTATCAAACGATATGGAACTAGATCCGTTGAAAATCAAACGTTATTGAACTAGATCCGTTGAATGTACATTAATCAAACGTTATGGAACTAGATCCGTTGAGTGTATATTATCAAACATTATGGAACTAGATCCGTTGAATGTACATTAATCAAACATTATGGAACTAGATCCGTTGAATGTACATTATCAAACGTTATGGAACTAGATCCTTTGAGTGCATATTATCAAACATTATGGAACTAGATCCTTTGAGTGCATATTATCAAACGTTATGGAACTAGATCCGTTGAGTGTATATTATCAAACATTATGGAACTAGATCCGTTGAGTGTATATTATCAAACGTTATGGAACTAGATCCGTTGAGTGTATATTATCAAACATTATGGAACTAGATCCGAATGTCTCTTACTTATTAACTGGAAACCACGCATGAGGAAAATAGGTCACAATAACTTCTGATGTATAGATGAATTCGTTCTATACCAACATCAATGTCACATTCATATACAGTTCTGACCTGGTAATACAATATATAGACCCATTTCTTGTACGGGGTATGTCTCTTTGACCATCAAATATATTTGCAAACAACAGGCTGGTGGATCATCCTAAGCCCTAATTCATTGAACAAGGTAATCAAGAGCGTTATACGAATAGCACACTCTTTTCACAAGTAAATAATGTAGTGATAAGGATGGGAAAAAAAAAGATTTTAAAAAAAAAGAAAAAAAAAAGAAAACCAGGAGCAACATCGTCATCTTTGCATGCATGGGGAAAATATTTTTCACGTGAAGAATAAAAGTGTGTCATTTAATGGACGAGTTTAGATGACGTATGCTTTCGTATAGTGAACACCGCTGTCTTACTCTGCCATCAAAGCTGGAGGTCACATGATGAAAACAGGATGTGATTGTGTACTAAATAGAGGAATAATTGATAATTGTTAAGTAAATAATTTTAGGTAAAAATCCTACATTTATAATGTAGCTCCGGTTTAGAATATCCTGTTGTTACTACTACTACTACTACTTCCAAGACCATCGTCACCACGATCGTTACTACTGCTATCACCACTACCGCCACTGAACAATAACAACAACAACAATTACTACTACTACTACCATTAGTCCCACTGCGCCGTTCCTGTGGTTGCTTTTTCTGATATCAATAGTATTAATTTCTTTCAAATAATATCGAACTAATAGCTCACTACTTCTATCTTTTCTGGAAAGGGTAACGCCCCTCTTCACAAATCTTGTCCAGATTTATACAAAATACCAACCAGTATACTATGATACTTTTTTTCTGAGAGAGAGAGAGAGAGAGAAAGAGAGAGAGAGAGAGAGAGAGAGAGAGAGAGAGAGAGAGAGAGAGAGAGAGAGAGAGCAGTGTGAGTGTGTGCATGTGTCGTAGGCTGCATGGGTGTTTTTCTTAAGTGTTTCAGCAAATTAAAAATCTCTTACTTCTCTGCGCTAGGATTCATCTTTGTTTCTTCTAGGAGCTTGCAAGGACGGATTAAGGCCCACTCCCTCCTCCCCCCTCCCCCCCCCCCCCTCCCCAGAGGAAAAAAAAAGTTTCACTGCGGGGGGCCTGGAGCAACTGCTCCATTTGCTCAGCCTTTAATCCGGAATGCGGAGCTTGAACTACAATTTGATATCTTCCTTCGGTCATAACACATATATCTTTACATGTAATGTATCACCAGCGTGAAGGTCAGTCATTGTAACTTGTTTCAAGATTTAACATTATTATTTTCTTAGACAATAAGCGCAGATTGATTCTCAGTTCTAAAAAGAAAGATGAATACACGTTTTTATTTTCCATTCACAACTTAAAAACACAGTTAAAGGGTCGTCTGTGATACAGGGCGTATTTCCCACTATGAATTGAGAATGTGCATTGGAAACGATGGAACATTTGGTTTACCATCCAAACCACCAGTTCGCAAATGTCGATAAAAATGTTTGACCATCAAACACATGTACTATACATCACAAACTTATCTTTTCTGTACAAGCGATGATTCAAGATAAAGAACAGATTTAAGTACATGTAACCTAACTAAGTATTGACTATTACACGTTATTTTATTTAGATATTAAAAAAATGGCATCATTTGGGGGTTTTCAGGTTAAGTCACTTGCATTATAATCAGAGAGGACAAAATAAAAAAAGTAACGAACTACTGCTCTTTTCTCATAGTCGAGGATCCTAGATACAGACAACTAAAGAGGATCTAGACACAGACCACTAAAGAGGATCCTAGATACAGACCACTAAAGAGGATCCTAGATACAGACCACTAAAGAGGATCCTAGATACAGACCACTAAAGAGGATCATAAATACCGACCACTAAAGAGGATCATAAATACCGACCACTAAAGAGGATCCTAGATACAGACCACTAAAGAGGATCCAAGATACAGACCACTAAAGAGGATCATAAATACCGACCACTAAAGAGGATCCTAGATACAGACCACTAAAGAGGATCCAAGATACAGACCACTAAAGAGGATCCTAGATACAGACCACTAAAGAGGATCCTAGATATAGACCACTAAAGAGGATCCTAGATACAGACTACTAACGATCATGTTAGCCAACACATTACAACTTATTTTGTTGGTATCCGTGAAAACAAAAAACAATACATGCGGCATCTCTTGAATATGTCTAGCTTTAGTCAGGTGTTTTATCATCACAGCTTTTAACATTGTTACTATAAAATGACGTCGAATACGAAAGCATAGTTGGGCAAATGCTATCGGATTTAAACGACTTTTCAACTGCAACTATTGCAGCAAGAGGATCCTGTGGTGGGTGGGTGGGACGTGACGTAAAGCAACAATTTGTTCGCCGCCTTTTTACGCAGTCGTATGGTTATTTTACCAACTTCAAGTTCGATGCATGGAGACGACACGAATCGGACGAGAAAAAACTTGTTTGCTCGCTCAGACAAAATGGTCGCTTTTGAGATTGAATGGGAAGAATATCTCGGTTACGACTGTTGATTCTTTGTATTTGATTTTAGATTTAAATTAAGTCACAGAGTGAAGACCTGCCACGTTTAGAAACAAATGATTCTGTTGTGTAAGTATGAATATTAACCTTTGCAACAAATGATTCTGTTGTGTAAATATGAATATTAACGTTTGCAAATTCGGAGGTAGTTAGGATCACACATGCCGTAATCTAGCTTGCTGTACGTGTAAATATGCTATTTACAGTAGAGCATCTCTGAATACCATTTACACATGTAGCTTGCAGACTAACTGTTGGATTCAGGGCTTGCTCGTGAAATGCTGCTCCTCACTCTCGCACTACCGTCTGCTTAATTCTCTTACCTCAGACACAGTTTTAAACATACATTTCATCTATTGATACCATAACAGTATAGTTTATTTATGATTAGCCCACTTCAAAAAGACAAATGAACGATGTTTCATACAAAATGGGGAACATCGATATATTTGCATTGTAAAATAATCGTTGTACAACACGTTAAAATGGAATTACAACCTTAAAACAATAGATTACAAGTGCTATATCTCCGAATATTGCTTGAACCACGTATATTCTTATTATGAACATGTAATTTGGCCACAAGTCTCGAAATAATTCTGCAAAATTAACTCTTTGTTTAAACGGCAAACTTAACGGCATGGTTGTCAAACGACAGTTTCTTATACGGTCAAACCCTATGGAATTATTTCGTACGTAAAGTAGGGATGAAAGATGATATATTTAGACATTATGTGTTAGTATTACCAGCAGCAGCAATACTTGCTCTTATATAAATGAAACAGAAATCGATCACGAGCTTTCACTGTGGCTTCTGCTTCCGCAATTGTTTTTATTTTTTTATTTTTTTTGTATTGATGTATTTTTTTCTTCTTCTGTTCGTAGGAATATCGTTGGCGGTGCTTTGGCATCGTTGCCGGTGAGTTTGATTGGCCAGTGTGTGGTGGTGGAGGTGGCAATTCTCGACGTTATACACAGAAAAAA
The DNA here is from genome assembly GCA_029931535.1 of Margaritifera margaritifera. Taxonomy (NCBI): domain Eukaryota; kingdom Metazoa; phylum Mollusca; class Bivalvia; order Unionida; family Margaritiferidae; genus Margaritifera; species Margaritifera margaritifera. Next base: position 1,117,769 of record JAQPZY010001488.1, read on the forward strand.
AGCATTTTATGTTGCTACTTGTAGATGCTTCTGTCGGTTTTCAAAGGTATTTACATACCGGCCACTTCAACTCCAGCTGTACCTGTAGCAGCTACTACCATTACCACAATGAAAACGTGCTGCTGCCGACGACGACAACGACGATGATGAAGATGATACAAAGACTATGGGCGACATACATTTGTTCCGCCACTTCAACTACAACACTACTGCTACATGTACTATAGCTTCTATTACCACTCTTACTGCTGTTACTACCATTACTACTACTACTACATTTTGAAACAATGCTGACGATGAGAATGACGATGATTATGATACGAAGACAACGGGTGACAAATTCAAACTTTGCACTAGTATTTTCTGTTAGCATTCAACGTTAATTGTTATCATGCAACTATATAGTACAATAAGGCATTAGGGGGTATCGTTTCATTTCATGCATTGAGTGCATTATACAATACAATACAAAGCATGCGTACATACATACATACATACATACATACATACATACATACATACATACATACATACATACATACGATGGGACAGTGCTAGTATGCCGGACTCGCGATCGAAAAGATGCGGGTTTGAATCGTATCACTGGAACAGCATGGGCTGGCTACCGTGGTGTGGCCTTGGGCTAGGCACTTTGCCGCAATTGCATTTGCACCAAATAACCTACTTGTGTCGATGTGTCGTAAAATACCAAACCAAACCAAACGTAAATGCATACGTACACGCACACATACATGTACTTACTCTTCTATCCACGTACATACTACATATATTTATACGGACGTAAGTAAGAAACTATTACTTTTGCTTCGGACTGAGTTTCTTTTAGCGGCGTCTGCCTCTGTCAGATATGAAAGTTACAACTCTAAGAGACCCTTGCAGCGGGCCTGTTGGGTATAACGCGTTTCAAAGAGAACAGATTCCCCAAGCTTACGAAGATCATAACATCAAAATAGATCTAATTGACAACTCTCCTGCTAAACGACCACTATGTGGGGAGATACTATGTGCTTTATAGTGCAATTGTGACTGAAATGAAGAGTAACAGTAAATAAACGGTCTCTTGAATAGGAGGCGGGCGACTCTCAGTATCATATTTACATTGGCTAGTTGGGAAATGGCTTAATGCGTATGAACGCACTATCAGATTGTGTTTTGCCTGGGCGCGTAAGAGACAATAGCTACGGTCAATCTGAAGCGATAGTATTCGTTTCATAGCACGCATCTCTAATTAATATTCGGACAAAATAATTAAGACGCCACAGGTGTATCAAATGTTCTTCATGAAAAAACTGAGTTGAAAAGAACTGAAAATAACAACACTCAATGGAAAAGAACAGAGGAAGCTAGGGTCAGTCCAGTTAACAGGGTCAGTCCAGTTAACAGGGTAAGTCCAGTTAACAGGGTCAGTCCAGTTAACAGGGTAAGTCCAGTTAATAGGGGTTGAAAAAAAAAAACACGTGACAATCGTATTACATTCTTAAAAGTTGTTGTCCATCATCGAGGAAATATTGCATCCATCCATCCATCTTTCCATTCATTCAAGAAGATGACGAAGAAGACCAACATTAATACAGCTTAATGATGCTTCTGATAATGATAATTATGGTAACACTTGTTATGATAATGCTATATAGTCATTAACAATGATAATTATGGTAACACTTGTTATGATAATGATATATAGCCATTAACAATGATAATTATGGTAACACTTGTTATGATAATGATATATAGCCATTAACAATGATAATTATGGTAACACTTGTTATGATAATGATATATAGTCATTAACAATGATAATTATGGTAACACTTGTTATGATAATGATATATAGTCATTAACAATGATAATTATGGTAACACTTGTGATGATACTGATATATAGCCATTAACAATGATAATTATGGTAACACTTGTGATGATAATGATATATAGCCATTAACAATGATAATTATGGTAACATTTGTTATGATAATGATATATAGTTATTAACAATGATAGTTATGGCAACACTTGTTATGATAATGATATATAGCCGTTGACAATGATCGTTATGGTAACACTTCTAACGATAACGCTGTATAGCCATTGACAATGATCGTTATGGTAACACTTCTTACGATAACGCTGTATAGCCGTTGACAATGATCGTTATGGTAACACTTCTTACGATAACGTTGTATAGCCGTTGACATTGATCGTTATGGTAACACTTCTTACGATAATGCTATATAGCCATTGACAATGATCGTTATGGTAACACTTCTTACGATAACGCTGTATAGCCATTGACAATGATCGTTATGGTAACACTTCTTACGATAACGCTGTATAGCCGTTGATAATGATATTATGGTAACAATTGTTACGATAACGCTGTATAGCCATTAACAGTGATAATTATGGCAACAATTGTTACAATAACGCTGTATAGCCATTAACAATGATAATTATAGTAGAACTTGTGATGATAATGCTATATAGTCATTAACGTCTCATTTTGAGAATGGATTATCGCTTATTTTTCCGTAGTTAAAACTATTTTTTGATACATGTATGTTGCGAATAACCGAAAATGACGTTAGTCATGTGATTACAATGCGGTTTGGAAAAATGTTATACACCTTCAATCTAGGTTAAAATAACTGAAAGAAGGTTGTATTCTACCCGGAAGCTATATCTGTCTTTTACTAATCTTTCGATCAATGAACAAAAGAAAAATTACAGTTTCAGACGCTGTTATTCATCATCACTCTAAACCAAACGTTAAGCTATATTAGTTTATGATATTAGATTATATAGCATACTGTGGAAGATAAAATTAGTACGAAAAAAAAATAGATGGACATTATGTATATTTCCTCCAGAATATGTTTGTAGGGAAGTGATTCTGAGGACAAGAAATAAAGCAATTTCCACATTTTCGTATGTTTTGTTTATGTGTTATATGGCACAGCAACACAAATAGGTTATTTAGTGCCAGAGCAATTGGAGTAAAGTGCCTTACCGAGAGACAAAAATGACGGTAACCAACCTGGGCTAATCCGCTGGTAGGACTCGAAACCAGACCCTTTCGGTCACGAGTATGGCATGCTAACCACTGAGCCATCACAGCCTCCGCCTCAATGAGTCGTATCTTACAGCATACTGGATAATGTATCACCTCAGTGAGTCGTATCTTACAACATACTGGAGAATGTATCACCTCAGTAAATCGTATCTTACAACATACTGAAGAATGTATCACCTCAGTAAATCGTATCTTACAACATACTGGAGAATGCATGGGGCTTATTCTACATCGTTTAGCCCGCAGATGGTTACTCACTTTACTGAACAGTTCTCATGTTCTTTTGCTCATGTCAAGTGGAAGAAAGTCAGCACGGGAACCGGCTATCTGTTGCAAACACAACTAAGCATGAACTGTCTATATCCAACACTTTGATATTGGTGGAATTTTTTTAGCAACATGGTTATTTCGATCATAAATGCATCTAAGATAATATGATAATTGGAAAAAAAAATAATAATAAATTCTGTGATCTTGAGCTATGACTGTTTTGATCCACCGTTCCAAAGGATGTCTCTAATCCCTACGAGAAAGTGTGTGGAAAAGTCCGTCGTTCCAAAGGATGTCCCCAGTTCCCTTGAGATAGTGTGTGGAAACGTCCGATGAAAACTTTCCAGTCAAACATGAGTTAAATTTATTTCCAAAAACTTGAATAATTTACTGCTGTGACCTTGACCTTTAATGTTTTGACCTATTCGATTATACTTAACATGCATATATATGTTTCATATTTCATGGTAAACTTGTATGCACTGGCTAATGATAATTCATCCATTGAAACAGGAGATACAGACATATTCAAAAATGTTAACATTGACCCGATACATAGAATAGCCACAATTATCTTAAGCATTGACCTTTGAAGAATTTAGTTGCTAGGGATGTTCACTGCCCTCTGCGGACAAAGTCTGATTCAAACAGTTAATGTTGTTGAATAGAATCCTTAAACCACTTTCGCTCTAGACGAACGGACATTGTGAACACTGAGTCTCACCTTATGCAATATTCGTCGCAGGCACGAAAATAATAGTCGAAGGCCTTTACATATCATGTAGCATTTTAATATTATTATTATTATTATTATTCACTTCGACTGCATAGGAGGTGTTATAAACTTCTATCAATTACTCTCGAAGTCGAAGTCACTGGCAAAGAGCAGTGCAACCACATATGATAGGTCCTAATGAGTATGGATTATGCAAAAAGCGAAACACTAGTACCACCCCAACCAAAACAAAATCAACAACAATACGTCTGAAAGACAATAATCATCTATAGAGACGTTGCAACCTTGGAGATGCACAGGATGGGTCCTGATTCCCTGACATCATGGAGCCGGAAACGTTTTGCTTCAATCAACAGATATGGTTAGAGAACTTTCTCTATATGTCAGCTGGTCCTTGTAGACCCTTCATTTAGACGCGGGGTTAGAAACTTGAAAGACACACACACACACACACACACACAAATTAAACACAAATATATGCGAATTTTAGGAATCGTAGAGTTTGAGATGTATAAAAAAAAATTTTAACATAAACTCACGGATTTCGTTCCGGATATAGTGCAGAATTATTCCTTAAGTAGGGAAAGTTTGCGGCCACATTTTTTTTTCTTCTCCAAATTAAAAAAGAAAAAACCACGTGTGTTCACTGTTTGCAATTTAATATTTTAAATTCGTTGTTTCTTATTCTGACCTCGTAAAAAAGGTTTTTCCCTCAAATGTTCCCATGGTTCACTCGCCAATATATGGACATAGTCCTGAAAGACGAGAAAAAAGTAAAATGACGCAGGTATTTGCTCATAAATTGTGATTAACTGCTTGCTGATAGAAAAAACAATTTTGATTCAGTTTATGAAATAAATATGGTCATTTATACCACCAGCTGGTCAATATCTATAGGCATGACGCATGTGTTAAGATCAGTAATGGACTTTCAAGTATCGCTACTTTTATATAGAGCTTTCCAACATGCAAAAAGCACGAAACTAAATGACAGAAGTTAAGAATAAATTACTATTATAATTAACTATCAAATGGCCCTTTTTTTGTTGGTTAATAGAAATGTTTCAATACTTGTGAACGCCCAAAGTGTAGAAAGCACAAAATTATAGAACTTACAGAACTTTGCTAAGTGGCGTATTTAGAGAGGGGGGGGGGGAGCTTGCAGTTGCAGGCAGATGAACCCACCTTTTCACTAAATTAATGCATTTTTTAGAACTGAAACAAATTATATAATGATAGTTTATTTCACCATAACCAACCACTCCTTTTCGAATTTGAAACCGTGTAGAAAAGATGATTGATCCGCCCCTGATTTCACAATCAATGTCAATCGTGAGTTGCAAAATCTTTACTCGAGTGAAATAGAAATAGTAAACTTTTTTATCGATATATATGTTATGTGAGGAAGACATTTAGATAAATCCTAAATCCTTTAAAGTTCAAATATAAAGTTTTCTGTTGCACTTCTTTCCCAGTCTTTTTAGGTGAAAACCCCAAATTCGTTGATCTCATAAAATTATATTGCATAATTTACGATTCGGTTTAAAAGTGTTACCCTCACTAAAGTTCGATCAGGTATTACCTTGCATGAAACGTGTGCTGAAGTGACCTATCAGGGGAACTTGTAAGTCTGTAAGTGAAAATTATAGCGTAAGTGACTGGCGACAGACTATCGAATAAGCAGTAAGCATGTTCCAGTTTAGGAATTTAAACCACTAATGCAACACAAATAACAAAACTGAACTTAAATGATGACGGAAGTATGACGGGAACACAGTGCGTTACATAGAGGATATCAATGTTTTTTTTAGTAGATATAAGGAAATATTTCACGAGTGAAGTAGAAAACACTGCATTGTCACGAGTAACAATACAAACTGTTTCCATTTCACGAGTGAAATATTTCCTTATATCTACAAAAAAAAAAAAAAAAAAAAAAAAAAAAAAAAAAAAAAAAAAAAAAAAAAACGTAGATTATTTTTAATATATACTTTTTAAGACAAAGCTGTCGATTTGCATGGATATTTATTCCATTTTGTGCGAATGCGGATATTGGCTGCATTACTACATCGATAAAAAAAAGTTCCGAAATTTACAATAATTTTAGGATAGCGAACTTTTACAAATTTTGCATGTGCAAATAATGCTTAAGATTGTGCATTTTGTCAAATTAATTACTGTTTTGAAACGAAAAGGAAGATATTTTTAATTTCGTTAACATATTTCTTGCGCAGATTGATACAGTGAACATTGTTGGGGTGATGATTCTGTAGAAACATCACAGAGCGGTCACATCCGACAGATTTCAGAGCGTAACATCTTTAAACAAAAGATTGTAATGATTGTAAGCTTACTTGTATGGAGTTTGCTTCTTTATTTTGCTCATTTCTGCCTTCAAACATGAATTTTTGGCTTTGACAAACTTGCAGTCTAGTTCGGTACCAGACGCTGCACACAAATTTCGATTATGACTTAATTTCTGTTTGCAATAAACACTCTCCAATGCCCGATTTCTCCATCGCCTTCAGACATTATTATGATTGTGTTGAGAGTTAGAATTAACAGTTAAACAATTTTATTACCATATTTAGCCAAGCGTTTTTCCTAAAAATGTGTCCGTTTGTCGTAGAGTGTAAAAGGCATACGATACTGTATGGGTGACAGAATGTCGAATAGCAACAGTTCATGTAAGTTCAGTCCCTAATAATTTGTAGGTTTCATGTGGAAACTAATTAAAAAAGTTAATACTTGAAGCATTCTTTCTGTTGTTTGGAGTTCGTTTGTAGGCATTTTTATTATGATGCCTCCTTATTGATTAAATAAGAGTATTCTAGAGGGTCTACTGTCTTGACCCATTTTAAGATTTGTCCAGAGAGAGAGAGAGAGAGAGAGAGAGAAGAGCAGAATTTAAAAACAATGAACTGGGCCTAAATATCTAGTAGTAGTAGCTGAAAAATGTATAACGGGTAGAAATACAGATTTGAATAACATACATAAAGGGCAGATATATTTCCTAAATGGGAAAAGAAAGTAGTTCCAAAAATGATATCAAAGTAGAATAGCCACTGGGGTGATACAATTTTTCTCCCACTGATATATTTTAATATTTCATTATGAAATATATAATAAATTGAATTATCTCTGCGTCACACTATACATATATTTTCACTCATTTATATCATGTAACTCACAAAAAGAAAAAAAAGTGTAACAAATACGTATATTTTAAAAAAAATTATTATCATTAGCTCTTTGAGAATTATATATATATATATGTTATATATATATATATATATATATATATATATATATATATATATATATATATATATATATATATATATATATATATATATATGAATCAGTTGTGTTAGATTCATCCATAGGAATGACAAATTTTCAACTAAATATAAAATCATTTGTACGTTTAAAAGGATTGGAGAAACGTTGCAAATTGTGGGAAAACAGTAAGTGTTGTAGATTGATCTTCTGTTGGCTTGTTGATAAAGAAACATTATCAAGAATACAGTATCTCTCTGGATGGTTAATACAATTTTAAATGATGCACCACATCTCAATCGGAGACGGCCGACAAAGAACAGTATTTAAGACGTCTTTACTACAATCCTTAAGTACAGTTGCTTACACGATTATCAATCAATTGTGTGAACAAATACATAAGACAAAAAAGAAATAAAATATAATGAATTGAATGAATGGTTAACTCAACAGTCTACCTACACGTGACACAAGCTATCGAGAATAACATGTTCCTCCAAAAGAGTTTATGATGGCCACGTTCATGATCAGTTGCAGGCAGACATTGTTGACGTGCACGCATACAACTATTTAGACAATGGATATATGCACACATTTTGACAGTAAACAATGTCTTCTCAAAACCTCATGGACTGAAAAAGTAAAAACCGAAAAAGGGACATACTATACACGATGTTTACAGAGAAATCTCCAAAGAGGGAAGACCTAAAAGATACCCTTTAATGAAGGAAAAGAGGTTCAAAACAGGGAAGTTAAAGATTTTGCTGAAAAAACAAAATATTGAACAAATTGTAACTTGCTCAGACAAAAAGAACAGTATTGGAACGGTTTAACAGGACCTTTCTAGACAAGAATTTGAAAGTATTTTACTTAAAATGAAAACAGAGAATGGGTTGACGTTTAACCAAGTTTATTGAGGGAAACAATACCACTTATCACAGATTAATAACCATGACTACAGTTGAAGCAAGCAAAGAAGAAAATAGATCAAAATTATGTATCACTTTATTCGGTTACATGAGAACTGAGACATATGGAATTAATAATTTAAAATCGGTGCAATAGTTAGAATTAAAAAGAAAACAAACAACAAAAGTCTTTACAATGGGCTACCTTATTATCAGTATTGAAGAAATATTTAATATCAGGCAATTAATTTTAGGGGATCCAGTCGTTTACGTATTGAAGGGACTTAAAGGGAGAGAATATTAATGCCAAGTTGTACAAACAAGATTTATCTCTATACGGCTCAACAACATGATATATACAAAGTTAAACAAATCCTGCAGGTCAAATATTGAATGGTAAAAAGTACGTATCCGTGGAATGGAAAGGATCTGATAATTTGTTTAACAGTTGGAAACAAAATGAAAACATTATAACATTTAAATAAAGACAGGGGAAAATAATGCATAAATAGCAGTATCAAAGAGAATGAATGAGTGTGTGAAAGATAATGAGTTTCTAGAAAGTGACAGAGGTGGAAATAATGGTGCAATAGAAAATGAAGGAATTAAAATGTATGTGAGGTAAACAAAGAAAGAAGAAAGTACATACAAAAACATCATCAGTCAGCAACAGAATTAAACATTTAATTTTTTCAGAACTTTCAGACATTTAGAAGTAATTAAAATTACTCAATGAAATAAAATGGTGGAGCCAACATAGTATAATGTGGAAGAAGTTCAATCGTTCCCATGGCAATGTGTATCAGAGATACAACTAGTTGCAAAATTCTACAAATGCAACAAAGAAAAACTGATAGAGGAACTGGAGAAGCAAAATGCAAAACAGCAGAAATGCAAATACTGTGTAAAAGAAACGAGATTTAAATGATTTTACAATAGAGGAAATGAAAAGATAAGAGAGACAATTTAACAAAGAATTACACATGAAAAAATAGTAAACAAAGACTTAATGTATTTGCACAAGAAAATGTACTACTAATTTCTTAAAGTTAAATAATGAACTTCTTACTAAAAAAATAAACCCAAACAAAACAAAATACGTGTAGCACCTCGATATTGTCCTGCGAGTCAATTTAATACAATAAATTGGTTAACTCACCTTAAAGGAGTTAACATAACATAGCAAATAGATTCAGTGAGATAAACATTTACTATACTGAACCCCAGTTCTCATACTGAAGCTATTAAAGATTTTTAATAACTTTAAAATTTCTCAATGATTACTCTATGAAAAGATACAGATCACATGGCGACTTTTATCAGAATCAGCTAAACTGGGGTGTATGGATGGCAACATCGGATTGTGGGATTTCCTACTGGCATTTAATTTATAAAAATGTACCATAATTATTTAAATCAATATCATGTTTATTTCCAGGTGCATAAGCTGTCTGAATGTAAAATACCTTTACCTGCTGACGATGTAGTCAAATCGAATAACACTAGCATATACATGAAATAATTTAATTTATCCTGCAACAATTTTGAAATTCCACATCAGGATGACTGAAGATACTTCAGGGTAAAAAAACAACAAACAATGCTCGATCGATAATGGGCACATATATGCTGTTGTGTACGTTAGTTGCCTACAAACATAAATATTACGATGGAGTAGGTATTGCTGATTACAGGAGAACATTGTCAGCTAAAAATATGAATTCTATGGCCGAGAAAGATGAACCTACTCGCTGGATTTATTTCATCCTTATGCAAGATAGCAAAGGATTAACTGATGAGGAAATACCTAGATTGAATCAAAACATTAGTTTATAAGTGATATATATATATATATATATATATATATATATATATATATATATATATATATATATATATATATTAGATGCACATGTACAAAATTGAACATCTATTACACATTCTGTTTAGACGGTACCAGACACCACTGTTAAATGGATGTTTGAGATATTACTTTTAGGAGAGCAAGATTACGACACAGATTATGGCATGTTTTGAACAATACATATATTCAAAAGAAAAATTAGACTATGTTGTTGGTGGTGACGGTATCTTTTTGTTACAGAGTGACATGGTTATAAAAATATGCAGTATCGTTGGATACAACAACAATTTACAGAAATACAGTTATTCGTTTCAACTTATTTATAAACCCTACCATCAATACCAATATAGGAATAACTGTGTTCCAAAGGCTGATAAGCATTCTGTTGCAGTACGACAATAAATTGAAAGGACAAAAAGAAGACAATGTTAGTAAATATTACGTGGAGACAAAAGATTATGTTGACGATAGTCCTACTGTCAAATCTATTAATTCTGTTGTGCCTTCGGCACCTGTACAAGGGACGATTCTATACTCGTACGTTCAAATGACACATGGGAATTTAGAAAAGTCAAGACGAATATTTATCATGAAGTAAACAAACAATCATTTGCATTGATACTAATGGTTGCTATAATTTACTTCGTGAAATAGTTTACCAACCTCCGATTCTGTTAAATGCGTTGTTTACAGCAATGCAAGAAACAACATCGACTATGTGATGTAATCAACTAGAAAATAAACAATTTCGCCAGCCCTTTAGATAATCAATGTTACCGGGTATTGATACTTAATCTTTTTTCGCTAACCTAAACAATTAATTGGTTAAACTTTTCAGGTCATATTTTTATTTTGTAAAGTAATGTTTGGATGGGAGTAGTAGGAGGAGTGGAACGAGTAGGCGGTTGAGTAGTAATTTTTTGATGGGAGTAGTAGTAGGAGGAGTGGAACGAGTAGGAGGTTGAGTAGTAATGTTTTGATGGGAGTAGTAGGAGGAGTGGAATGAGTAGGAGGTTGAGTAGTAGGAGGAGTGGAACGAGTAGGAGGTTGAGAAGGTAGATTAGGAGATTGAGGTGGAACAGGGTATGAAAAAAAATATGACCAAATGTTATATAGAAAAAACAATTGTTGATATAGTTATTGATTTCGCTACTGAAATTGTCACACATTTCTTTTTGAATTATCTTTTATATCTTTCACTGTGCTTACTTTCCTCTAACGTTTGAATTTATAATTTCAATATTGTATCTAAAATGTATCTCCAACTCGTGTCTTTTTGCAACTCTTCAATCTGTTTTTCATACGTTTCAACATCAAAGTTCATAGATGAGATTTTTAAATTGACAATTTACACAGCATTTACATGACCCAATAATTATATTTCCTCTTCTGTAGCAAACAATCTTCGAACTGGTAGAAGTTCTCCGTTTTAAATTTTTCCTTGGTAATACTCTATAAATATTCTGTTACCATTTCGTCAAACAGATCATTACTCTCTTTTGTTCTCATCTCAATATCCACAAAAGTCGGATTGGTTGTCTGATGTCAACTGTTGGTACTAGTGGGCATTTAGGTTGTGTTGTGTGTTGCACAGGCTCTGCTGTTTCTTGCAAGATAGGACACACCAACTTCGTATGCAGGATTAATAAATGCTTTTGAAACAATAATTTGGAATAAATGCCTGGCTGTTATTTTAGCTTTCTGCAAATACTTACCTTTTGTTAGTGTATCTATAGATCCATCTTTTATTGGTCTTCTCAGACAAATGTTTTGCTTTTTGGTTTTTTTTTCTTCTGATTTCATTGCCTTTGATATCATATGTCTGTTTTTAATATGCCATACAAAATATGATGTGTTGTCCTCAATTCTAAAATCATTCCTCAACCTTTGATATTGTTTTAATCCATTTTGGAGCCACGTATGATCTCTTTTGTACCTATTGCTTACTTCTACTTAAGACATTGTTGATGAGTTATACAACATATAATTATGATTCAGTATTTTCTGATGTATTCGGTGGCATCTTTCGTGTAATCTTTAGGACTTTCATACTCGTCGTAATCTTCGGAAGGATCACCACCCTCAGATATCCTTCAATTATTTAAGCAATGCACCAAGCACCGCTGGAAAACAGAATTGAATTTTTTTAAGACAAAAATAGCAATAACCCAACTATTCCACATGCAGAAGAGTACACACAGGAATTGAATATAACTATTGTAAATGAAACATGCACAGATATAATCGGTAAAATGAGTTGGATTAAAAGGGATGAAAAAGAAACCATGAAGCTATATGAAATCTCTGTCAATGCTAGAGCTGTTGAAATGTCCTAGTCATTGTCAGATGTTGTAATTTATACTTTGACATCAGTAATTGGGAGATTTATTCCTACTGTTGCCTACATCGTGCTTTTGAAAAAGGAAGTTTACAATCGGTCCTCCATCATCCGTAGTTATTGAAGAGGTTATAAAGTTAATAATTCCAGTTTCATTTAGCCAGTTCTTAACTGACTACTTAATAGCATTTGGACTTTTACCTGACAAAATTATCACTCTATAAATTGCATAACTCAAGTAGATGAGTAGATCTGGCGGAAAGGATAGTTTCATTTCTATTTTGTAAAAAAAAGCAGCAACAAAAAAGTTCAAATCATGGACACAACAGTGCAACGCAATGTCTTTAGAGAGTAGAAAGCAACAATTACGACTCCAAAATCGTAGATGTCCCTTTCCTATATGTAAAAGTAAAAACATGGCTATTATTCATGAAAAGTGATAGGCTTTGACAGTATGCCAGCAACATATTTTTCACGTCAGACAAAGACAGTAATTATGATATATTTAAGAGGTGCAGGTGATTTTGGTTCACCTTTAAATACAGAGAGAAAAATAGAAAAAGTGGTTGCATCAATAGGCGATACAATTAAAAGTGACTTAATCCTCAACAATAACAGTATTACCAGTCTAGAAGATCAACTTAAAAATATGATGCAGCTTAAAAACATTTTGTACAAAAAGAGTTAATGTTCAAATACGTAAGACCTTGGAGAATAGCAATTAGATAGATATGAAAACGTGAAGAAAATGTAATCTGCTATTGAACATATTGCCAAAAGAGTTTTTTAAAATATCATATCTACATAAACAGATGGATGAGAACAGGAAAAAGATTTTAGATTCACAGGCATTGTTCACACGGTGATTTATAAGCTTGTCTACTGCCGTACAAAAATGGCTAACAACAAGTAAAAGGTTGACAAGGATCAGTGCCTATTATTCAATACTCTATACAGCTAGTCGAACATAGGATAAACATTGAAATAGATGCATTAGAGAATGACATGGAAAAAAATAAATGGAAGACAATAACACTTTGCAATCACAGTTCAAACAATGGCAGCGATATTTAATGAATGAACTCCAGCAAAATGACCCAGAAATGAAGAAGGTAGTAAATGATTTCAGTACAAAAATGACTGGCTTAAACAACAAGATCGTTTCTAGCACTAATACCTTATCAGAATTGCAGATAAAGCGTGTTTGTTTTAATTTTTGTTGATTTTGACGTCATTTTTAACTCAATATTGGCTATATCATGCTGATGAAATGGAAGCTATGTGCTTTCCAAAGGACATACCTAAGCAGCCAACTCGGGCTAGCCTGGGCGGGTATCAATACATAGTAATGAACACATAATTAGATGTAAGAAAACATCTTACGATTTATCTATTACAGATTTTAATGAGAAGATAGAAACAATACGTATGTTACATTTACTGAATTTTGCAATAAATTACCTGCTGATGTTGACCAACAAAAAGCATAAATGAAAGAATATGTTGACTGAAACGTTGCTAATAATATCGGTGTGGCGCAAAAGTAATACTGATGAAATAGACAGAAGTATGTAACATCTTAAAAATATTAAACTTATTTGTAACCAAAATTTATAAAAGATACAGATGTATTCAAAACTGAATTAGATATTAAAAAAAGAGATTCTCGCACAAAGTGGCAGAATTAATAAAGTTAAAACCGAAGTAAATACAAACACTGATATATTATAAACTGAATTAAGCATGAAATGGTCGTAAACAGTCTTGCAGAACTATATGATTGAAGTAAAAAAGGAAATCCATAATAAGAAAAATGAGTTTGAGGAGAAAACTAAACCAATTCCAAGATGTATATTACTTTACGATATTCATATTGCAAAATATCACGAGTATCCGCATGGTGTTAAATTCAGAATACGAGGAAAATATGAATTTTCATTTTTTTCTAAGGGTACTAACAACCCAGGACTATGGTATTAGTTACAGTGTAAAAGAAACACGTACATACTACATAGAAGAGAATAGTGTTTTTTTATTTTAAAAAAAATAATAGAAACACAAAAATGGAATTAAGATAAGTATGATATAAGATGTAAAACACAAAAATGGCATTATGACATGGCACTCAATATAACTTTGACGAACCTTATGCTTGATTATTCGAGAATCATCTTAAAGGGTATTTTGATATTGTGAATAAAGTTGAGAAAGTCATCCAAAAAAGGAGTTCAGCTCAAAATAGAAACAGGTCTAATTAACTAGATAAAACTTGCCAAATATGTTTTTTTCTTCTCCAGATCTTTCAATTTAGGAAACAAGTTGCAGAAACCAATTAGCATTAATTTGATGAACAATAAAACCACACAAAAATTAGTAACGTAAGTGTTAAAACTTTCTACACTAATCAGCATTACATCTAGCTTTATTTGCAAGGTACACATGATAAACCATTGTCCGCTACGAGTCCTAAATTAGCTAATATCAAACAAGGTGTTCACTTTTCAAATAAATTTATTTTTTAGATGCTTACCTAATGTATATTTATTTCGTTCAGATGATTGGATAAACATTCAAAACAAACATCTAAAAATCAGTTATGCTTTAGACTTGTATAAATGTATATGAAAGAGCCTCACAACGTGATAATCCGTAGAGTGTCGAATTGTGGAAAGACAGAATGTTTGCACTGACTATGATATAGACTAAATATATGAACATTTCTAACTACATAGTCATTCTCTGTCCAACTTTTCTGTACTAAAAGATTGACAACAGAAATTGACTATTCAAGGATTAAATTGTGATAATGATATATCCTAAGGACAAGAAAGAGAAGTGGTTAGAGTTACTGGTTGATCTCCATCAAGTAACCAATACTTTTTTATGATTGACGGTTGTGGCATTCGTGACCATGCAAAACGGAAAGCAACTTACCTAACTAATGTAGCTTTTAGTTGTAATCTTTTGAAATATCAGAATGGGTTATTATACAGCAACAACAACAACAAAAGTAATGGAAAAACGATCTTCACTGAAAATGATCTAATCATAGATGATGCATATAGAGAGATTGTAGATATTTTCAAACAAAACATAAGAAGCAAAGTTTTAATGCGACTTGAATTTCCTTATCAATATAATGTGCTTACGTGTCCTTATGGTAAGGTATTTACGTGTCCTTATGGTATGATATTTACGTGTCCTTATGGTAAGGTATTTACGTTTCCTTATGGTACGGTATTTACGTGTCCTTATGGTACTGTATTTACGTGTCCTTATGGTACGGTATTTACGTTTCCTTATTGTACGGTATTTTAGTGTCCTTATGGTAAGGTATATACGTGTCCTTATGGCAAGGTATTTACGTTGTCAACCAAAATAACTCTTGTCGTCATACAGAGACTGTGCTACCTTTCATGTTGATGCTATACAGCTCATGATTTTATGATCAGTGGAAAATCATTTCTAGGTAAAGCGATCTTTGTAAATCTCGAATTTCCATATTTGTTTCATTATACATTTATTTATTCCTTTACAAACCTTCTTTTCGCCTTTATCAGTCCTGAATGAATAAAGTTTGACCTTAACCCATACAAGTCTTTAATTGGAATACTGTTCAACTCATCCATGAAAAGTCCAGGAATTTCTTATTTATTTGTGCGAAACTAAACACTTTGTCCTTGGGATATTTATCAGTTTCAACATCAATGCACAAAGAATCATTATCAGTTATCAACAGTTTTATTCTATCACCGTATTTGTTTTTCATCTTGTTGTATAGTAGATCTCGTACATCAACCTTTTGGATATCTCTAACACTGTAAATACACCATAACTCATACATTAACCATTTGGATAACTCTAACACTGTAAATACACCGTAACTCATACATTAACCATTTGGATAACTCTAACACTGTAAATACACCGTAACTCATAAATTAACCATTTGGATAACTCTAACACTGTAAATACACCGTAACTCATCCATTAACCATTTGGATAACTCTAACACTGTAAATACACCGTAAGTCATACATTAACCATTTGGATAACTCTAACACTGTAAATACACCGTAAATTGTTTTTCATTTTATTTTCTTGTGTTTCAGGGTGACTAACACTATGTCAGCATCAATAATTGTTCTTCGTGATATATATTTCTTACATTAAGAAAATGTATTTTCATCTATACATATTTGTTGTGTCCTCTAATTCTGCATATGCTCACCGAATACACTGTTACTCATCAATTTGAAGAGAAAAAAAATCATCTCAAAATCATATGTTCCTTTATTCGCAAACTCATATTTAGTTCAATGTTGGATTTCATCCACGTTTTGTTGTTCAAACAAAATAACTAGGCGTATCTTAAAGCGTCATATTTTTATAGTGAATACTGTATGTAAAGCGTCATATTTTTATAGTGAATACTGTATGTAAAGCGTCATATTTTTATAGTGAATACCGTATTTGTCTTTGTTTTCCAATATACATAATAATTTTCGTACTACTTGATTTATACCTTTGTACTCATTACTCAATTTCTTTTGCAAGGGAGATCAATCATCTTAATGAGGGGAGGTGTTATGTATGATATGTATATAATATTATAAATATTTCAGGAAATTATAAATGTTTCTTGACTTTAATATTTGATGAAACCTTAATGTTATGTATCCGGTTTACATGTCTAGCTATTATCCTTGAATTAGGTTGTTTACTTAGTATTTGAGTTCAGGGACGGTCTTGGTAAGCAAGTTGTTGATTTAATTTGAGGTCAGGATTGATTTTGTTTACAGATAAAATTAGAATTTCCCTTAGAGTTACATGTTAAAAGTCACATACGCCATATAATTTTCTAGAACACTCTTTTATGTGGCCTATCTTTATATATACCATGTTTAGTGGACAGTTTTTTGTTTCGACCTTATCATCAGTCTTTAAAGAGTCATTACAGTTGTGAAAAACCATTCCAAATTCATAGAGAAATTATTTAAAATATTCATTGGATTATAAAAGTGTGCATAGACTCTTTAATTTTTGATTTTTAATTGATGATTTTGGGATTTATGTGAATTTTTTCAAATATATTCTGGAGTACTTCATTCTGGAGCATCATGACATTAAAGACTATTGGCACATCAGCCCATACAAGGATACAGTAATTCATTCGGAGCATTCTAGGATTATTGGATTATTTGGATTTTTATTCACGTTACTGTAAGTGTCTTTTGATTTCAATTTAATTATCTAGAAATAAATTGCTTGTTGATTTTTACTTGATTTGTTGGTTTCACTTTCTGTCTCTTACATTTTTCTTAGACCACTGAGTCGTAACAATCTGGAACAAATTTCTCTGAAGCCAATGGGTAGTCCTTGAAATAGTCATGCAAGTATAATGCATTCTCCAAATACACTTCTAAAATACACCGCATTTATGTGGTATCATTCATCAGAATAAAATATTTTAATCTGTCAACAGTACTAATTCTACACTGATATCTTGAAACATGCATCATATGCTAAGCCTGCTACACATTAATATTGAACACATTCTAATTTGTATTTTTCTACATAGATCTTCCTACACTCCTAAAGAGATCACATAGTGTCAATGTGCCTCTCTTAACGCAATAACCTTGTAGATCTTTAGATTGAAGCGTTCCATGATATCTTGAACATATTCTTTTCTCACAGATATAACATATGTTGGCTAAATTATAATGTTTTTATCTTTCTCTTTGAACACCATAGGTTTTGCAATTTTCGGTCTTAATTTGTATGCACTTATTTTGCAATGTTAACGCATCGTAAATACTTTAATACACTCGGTATCTCTGTAAACTATTGGTTTATATCTCTTATGGATTAATTTAACATACAAGCAGAACCAAGATGGAATGTGTTTCACTAGTTTTATTATACAGAATTCTACTGACGGCACAAGTTGCCTTTTGGCATAATACTTGACTGAATTCTAAGTCGACGTTGGTGAGTCATTCCCCTAGCATTGCACCACAAGTGCACTTTACCTCTGGCACGATTCCACGTCTGCCTGTTGCACAACTATTTCGTTTTGTGTCAGTTTCGCATATACATGCTGGTAAGATTACACTTTCAAAATCACAATAAATAAAATACGGAGCTTTTAATTGGTGCTGATATTTTTGAAGTTTAAAACAGAACACTATTCAGACATTATATCTATAAAGTTTTCTACATTTTACCATAGTATTTGTGTTCTGATAATTATTCTATTGTATTGACAGTGAAAATTGAAACATTATTCTTTCCGGATATATTTCTGTCCGTGATACTCATTCATCTGTGATGACACAAATTTTAAAAACTATTTTATTCCAGCACAGTAATATTTTCCATATATGTAGTCATTAGAACTATTCCAACACAGTAATACCTACCATATATGTGGTTATTAGAACTATTCCAACACAGTGATACCTTCCATGTATGTAGTCATTAGAACTATTTCAATATAGTGATACCTTCCATGTATGTAGTCATTAGAACTATTCCAACACAGTGATACCTTCCATGTATGTAGTCATTTGAACTATTCCAAAACAGTAATACCTTCCATATATGTAGTCATTAGAACTATTCCAACACAGTAATACCTTCCATATATGTAGTCATTAGAACTATTCCAACACAGTAATACCTTCCATGTATGTAGTCATTAGAACTATTCCAACACAGTAATACCTTCCATGTATGTAGTCATTAAAACTATTCCAACATAGTGATACCTTCGATGTATGTAGTCATTAGAACTATTCCAACACAGTAATACATTCCATATATGTAGTCATTAGAACTATTCCAACACAGTAATACCTTCCATGTGTGTAGTAATTATAACTATTCCAACACAGTGATACCTTCCATATATGTGGTCATTATAACTATTCCAACACAGTGATACCTTCCATGTATGTAGTCATTTGAACTATTCCAAAACAGTAATACCTTCCATATATGTAGTCATTAGAACTATTCCAACACAGTAATACCTTCCATGTATGTAGTCATTAGAACTATTCCAACACAGTAATACCTTCCATGTGTGTAGTCATTAGAACTATTCCAACACACTAATACATTCCATATATGTAGTCATTAGAACTATTCCAACACAGTAATACCTTCCATATATGTAGTCATAAGAAATATTGCAACACAGTAATACCTTCCATATATGTAGTCATTAGAACTATTCCAACATAGTGATACCTTCCATGTATGTAGTCATTAGAACCACCACACTGAAATATAATTAACATGTCGAGAGTTATTTTCCCCTCTATTTCAGTTTTCTAACATGATTGATGTAGTTTTCCTCCATATCGCTGTCTCTTCCTTCCATTATTTCATACACATTTACTATGACAACGACAATGACAATATTTTATTGGTAACGGAGTCAATTGTCTCATAATACTTCAGTTACATAACACTATTTCAATAATGTAGAGCGCCATATTGCAATAGAATTAACCCATAGTGAAATGAAAAAGAGGAAAAATTCAAGCAACCACAATATATATATTTTGTAACATTATATCGCTGTCATATTACATATGGGTGGAAGAAACATAGCGTGAAAAAAATAATTATGTTAATAATGTAATCACATATACACTTGCTCCCCTCTATATAATGCTGAAAAGATATGTTGTATAAGTTGAGATATTACAACTGGATTCTTAGACTTCATCAAATAAGACTTCCTCACATGGGCATTTCTTGCTAAAAAAAAGTTATCCCCGGTATGAATCTCTTTTTACGATTTGTATCATATGTGTATTGTAACAAGATGCTATTCATATTCTATTTGTATTATATGTGTATTGTAACAAGATGCTATTCATATTCTATTTGTATCATATGTGTATTGTAACAAGATGTTATTCATATTCTATTTGCTATTCATATTCTATTTGTATCATATGTGTATTGTAACAAGATGTTATTCATATTCTATTTGTATTATATGTGTATTATAACAAGATGCTATTCATATTCTATTTGTATTATATGTGTATTGTAACAAGATGCTATTCATATTCTATTTGTATCATATGTGTATTGTAACAAGATGTTATTCATATTCTATTTGTATTATATGTGTATTGTAACAAGATGCTATTCATATTTTATTTGTATTATATGTGTATTGTAACAAGATGCTATTCATATTCTATTTGACCTTTATCACATAACATACACACACCTTGATTAGGAGAGATGCCATTATGCCGTCCCTTCTTTACAGCTAATTTATGGGCGGAATATGGGAGTATGGCTTCAGCTCAACAGCAAAAGTATCATAAAAGTTACTCTTGTGATATGCTTTATATTTTTTATTTTCAGCTGAAATCAAATACTGAATTAAATTGTCTTTAAGACGTTGTCTGAAGTTGAGTAAAAATACATTTTCATCTCTTTCATCCATATCTGAATAGTTATACTCTCGTATAAGACGGGTCCAAATGATGACAACATAGACCCTGATCTGCCGTCGCATAATGCGCCGGCAGATCAGGATCTATGTTGTTCGTTCTACTGATTAGTCCTTAAAAACTGCATAGACCCAGATCCGCCGGCGCATTATGCGACGGCAGATCTGGGTCTATGCAGTTTGCAGTTGGTATCGAATTATACGCGAGTGTATACGGTATGTCTTTAACATTTGTAACCTTGGTGACTTCACCTGACTAATTCAGTTTCTTCAGCATAATATAACATTGCCTTGGATATCGATTCTTCTCCATTCTGAGCAATCTAATCCAATATTTAATACATTAAAAATAATAAAAAAAACACAGAAGTAATCTTTTACATTCTACTTCTTGTAAGAAGGAGTATGTCTGTCTGTCATGTACCTTGCCAATTGTATATGAATATTCGTACCCCAAACTTCAAGCGACATAAGTTAATACGGGTGTTCTAATAGTATCAAATAATCTGAAAGCTTCTGTCGCAGAAAATTTGCCTCACTTATTTGAAACAAATATCAATGTTTGTAGAGACTGTTTTGCTTGAATTGCTAGTTCTTCGTTTGTTTTCGTCCAGTGAGTTTAGGAGTAAAAGTATAACCGCATGTATGTATAACCAAAATACGAATTGGAGTTGTTTACCATTATAATCCCACTTTCCGTTACTCCTAAAAAATTTCCCATTTCGAATACAATGGCTTTAGTTTTATTTAAATTAACACACATTCCACTATTTTCAGAAAAAGTCTCGACGATATTAATTTGCATTTGTAAAGAGCCGACTGTACTTGCAAAATTTGCAACGTCATCAGCAATAATATCACATTTTTTGTATAATAAAAATACTATTTGGACATTTTTGTGGGAGGTCGGATACCTACTTATTTATAAACAGATTGAACAAAAGAGCACTTAATAAGCAAACTTTGTCTTGTACTAATATATCAGGCGATAAATTCAGTGTATTTCCGTTTGATCTGCACGCATTTTGTTCTTTCATTTATTTTCTGTCGAAATTTAGTACGTAAAAATGTAAAATAAATTTTCAAATGCATTATTCAGATTACCTCTCTTCAATACATTTAAAAACCCTGTCTTGTAGATTTGGTTATACTTAACTCGCTCTTCCACATGTATGGGTCTCTTCATAAGCCTGATCCTTTAGTGTAATTCATACATTACAGAGCCAAATTGCCCAAGTTTTCAAATATTATTCTCTTTCATTAAAAAGTGTATTGTTACTGCTTCAAAATCTGCACTTATTTAATTTTCTCCCCAATGAATTGTCAAGTTTTTAAGTGATAATTCTGTTTAAAGTTTGGTTATTCATACGTCTCAGTTCGTTTATAGACGTGTTACACGGACTTGTAATTCCTTTCTAACTGGTTTTTGATATTGGTTCATTATGGAAGTCTTCGTTTTTATTGTTTAAGTAGAATATTCATTTCAATATACATTTCACTATTTTGGCTTATTTAAGTAGAATTTCTTCAATATATATAATAAAGATTGAATACAAAACAGGGAACTTGATTTTTATAATGTTATATCCAAGAAACGTTATATTAAAATTCATTTTTTATTTTTCAAACAGTTTATGTACATGTCCACGTCGATGTACATGTCGAAGACATTGGACATACATGTAGTAAACAATTTATACTGGTACGATTACTGTCAGAACAATGTATTTGAATTCATATGTAATGCTAATTAAATTATCAAACAACACAAATTTGTATGAATAGGTGTTATCATAAGAAAAAGTGATAAACCAGTAAGTTTTACCATCTGCTGAAAGTGTCTATATACATGTACATATACCAGCCGGTGAATCATAAAAAAATCACTTTTTGTGAATACTTCTCTGTTTAATAACTTAACGACTAGTAAATTAGCCATTTCTTGCATATATATTTAAATATTGAATCTTTGACCTTTATGAAAAATTTAGCAAAAGCCCACTTGCGGTCTCTGGTCTATCAATATCTGGAGCAGCCATCTCTAAAGTTTGGGTGCACCCAACCACTCCGAGAGACGGGATTCATCGTTCTCTCTTACTGTGAACTTGGTGGGTTTGCGGTTTGGTTTCTTACGTCAAATCAGACGTATGTCGCTGAATCACTTCAATTACGCAGTTGAATTTAAACCTAATTGTCCATTGGTTTCCCTAAGTCAAAAAGAAAGGGGTTGGAGCTGCGGAAAGTAATTCAACTATGTCTTGTGCAAATGTTCTCCAGATATTTAAGCTGTAAAACAGTTTCACATGCTCTGTAATCTTAAGTAATGCCAATTGACGTCCTTAGCACTAATCTAATTTCATAATCAATCGACAACCCATTCTACTGTCATGCTTGAAAGAATCGACAAGAGAGAGAGAGAGAGAGAGAGAGAGAGAGAGCAGGTGTATTCAATTATTAAACGTTCTAATTTCCTTATATACCTCTGTTGTTACCGTTAATGTTACAATGCTATGTGCTTCATTTAAAACTTTATTGTTGTTGCTGTCAAACATCTTTAAAAACATGAATGCCCTTTTGAGGTTATTTTCAACAATGGAGATACAATATAATTTTGTTTTAGCTTTTGTATCTTTTTTACTTTTTAAATTTTCCAGTTAGTTGTTTAGATTTTTGCTTTAAATCTGGAAAAATAAATATCATAGGATCGGCTGGCTATTACTCCAATATACTTACTACTGGGGTTCCTGTACAGTCTCTTACAGCAAATCATATTAATAAGATTTAATATCAGTTGCCTCAAGGTAGTTTCTAATTTTTGACTCTGTGCAATATAGTTTGATATAGCAGAGAGAAACATTAAAGTGTAATGCAATTGTATATTGTCTTAGCTACATTAAAATCTAAAGCAATTTTTATGTATTTTTTGTTGTTGTTGTTGCTAAAACAAGAGTCATTTGTACACATTTTATTTAGTATAAAAAAAATAAAAAATAAAAATAAAAATAAAAAAAATGCCTCGCCGCAGCCTGAAGAAATGAATCTGCCATTCATGCAACTTATAAATGAAATTTCTCGCTGGTTGGCATTGTACAAACATGAATCTGTTGCGGACGTATATTCAGAAGCAAAGACGAACGTAATTCAGAACAAAATATGTGTTCGATATTCTTGAAAGAAACCATGGGATAAAGTTTTAATTTTTTCTTTTAGTTTTAATTACAGACCTATTTTGCCCTTCGCGATAACATCGGAGTATCATCATTTCAATTTTGGCGTCACCTTGTCGATTTCTATCATAGATTTATGAACATGTACCATCTAAGGTTCACGTAGTGATGACCCCCTTGATAGTAAATGGCAGACGCTGATATTGCTTATCAGGATAATTCGAGATACTTGAAAATTTTGATCACTACTTTGTCCAATCGGACCCTCACAATCTGAGGTAAACTGTTCTCATAATTATTGATAAACAACGGGGTTTTAAATGGGATAAATTAAAATATACCATGATGCAATTTTAAAGTTGATGCATATTGGAGAAAAAAATATTTGTTCTATATTTATTCAGTACATATATTTATGTATTTATTTTATTTTATTTTATTTTATTTTATTTTTCTTAACTATATATTTTTAAATAAATAAATAAATAAAAAATGTCAGTAAGAACTATTTTATCACTGAGAAAACTGACATCATGCTCTTTATCAATGCTAAACGCCATTTATAAATATATTAACCAATATGCATAGAAGTACATGACTTTATGTTTACGTACGTCCAACACTGAAAACAATGATTTTGTAACATATTAATTTAAATTTTGAATGATGAGTTTTTTTATTGCTTTCACTACTAGTGTTTATATCTACACCAAGTCATTTGAATCATTTTTTTAAAAAAGTGGTTTAGGCGATAAATAAATGTGGAAAATCAAGAAAAATATTATATGATTGCCTCGTATCTTACAAATTCAATGCAAACATAAAAGCAGGGTTAACAAGCTTTTTATCTATGAAACTATTTTAATATATCTTCTTGCTAGAAAAACACAAGCTCTTTTATCTATGAAACTATATTAATATATCTTCTTGTATAGAAAAACACAATCTCTTTTATCTATGAAACTATTTTAATATATCTTCTTGCATAGAAAAATACAAGCTCTTTTATCTATGAAACTATTTTTATATATCTTCTTGTATAGAAAAATACAAGCTCTTTTATCTATGAAACTATATTAATATATCTTCTTGTATAGAAAAATACAAGCTCTTTTATCTATGAAACTATATTAATATATCTTCTTGTATAGAAAAACACAAGCTCTTTTATCTATGAAACTATATTAATATATCTTCTTGTATAGAAAAATACAAGCTCTTTTAAGAATAGTGTCACTATATGTATATGTTAATTTGTATAACAAAGGCATGATTAGGTAATTATCAGACTTTTCAAAATTATTTTAAAAAATAAGTTTTTAAAAATCATACAGGTAAAACAATATAAATGAGCTGTACTCTTTATTCCAGAAAGTCTTTGAGCAATAACACAGCAATTGCTGTTAAGAAATACAAGTTTTACTTCCAATATTTTTAGGTAAATTCAGTAGACTCAAAAAGAACTTTATGGGTGTTGCATATTTTAAACTTCGGACATATTGATGAATTCCAAGTATGATAAGCCCGGTATGAGCCCGAATTCCGGACTATGGTTACCGAATTTCACAAGTAACAACCATGTCTCTGGAGATTGTCAATTTTATTCACTTTTTGCTTACTGATTCCACTCACACTAAAAGCTATTATTTAAATATGGTGAAAGAGAATATAAGAGGATGTTACAGTCGATAATTTCACACCTAAATATAACACATTACGTTGTTCATGGTAATATGTGACTTACGGAAACTGGCGGGCTAGAATTTCCAAATGATTTATGTGGAAATGATAATTCTGATAAACATTTATAACAAATATTTTGTTGTTTTGTTTTTTTTTTAAATTAAAGCAGCCGATAACATGTTAGTCTCTCTGACGTATCCAATAATTTATAAAATTGTTATTTTCTTGGTATTTTCTTAGTGTGTACTTTATTTTGGAAAAGAAAAGTTTGCTGTCTTGTAATGATCTGCTGAATAATTCGGTTAGAAGCAAAAGTACGATATGGAAATCTTCTCTTTTTTTTTTTTTTTTTTTTTTTTACAGAAGTTAAGTATACGAAAATGTATAGAAAACAGCTGCATACATTAGGCTGTTCCTGTCTATTCGCAGATATAGAATTTAGCGAAGGGGAATATTTATTTTATGGTACAACACAGGCTAAGTGGTGTTGGACGTATGTTTTAAATGCAAGTTTCCCAAAACTGCAGGAAATGCCCTCATCCATCCATGCCCCCTTCCTGTACCCACCGCAAATCTCTACATGCCTATGTGGTGGACGCAAAACATATACAACGTTCTCGATTTCACTTATTTTAGCAACATCCTAGCGAAGTCCTACTTTCAATTTCTATATCCCCTTAGGCGCCCCTGTGATGAGTAATTTGATTGGTTGCTACTGAACGATACTTAGTTCGCCACTGATTTGTAGGTATGATCACATATGAAGCGGGAATCCCTCCTCAATGCTGTGTGTCATGTTGTAAGAAAATAGCACATGAAAACTCCACAGTTTGAGCAGAAAATTCAAATAAAATGGTATATAAATACATATGTACCTTAGAAGTCATTGTAAACGGAGAGACGATAGAAAGAGACAGAAAACATACAGTGTTAATCATTGTCCAAATATTATCACTTTATTCAGAAAGTATTCTCATCGATAACGTACGAAAACATCGTCGGTTTATTAACTAGAGTGTATATTTAGAAACCGAAAATGACAAGTTGTGAGTATGCATGATAAACGAAAAAAAAAAAAAAAAAAAAGCAAAACAATGTCATACCGTAGAATATGATAAAAATAATTAACACTTTGAAGGTATATAGGAGCATTCATTTTGGCCAATAATGTTAAATGCTTAAATGGAACTCTATCATTGTCTTATACCATCAGTACTGAACTAGTAGAATGGAATATTTGGTAAATCAGTTCACAGATAAAGAATGTTCTAATGCCAGTAGTAATCAATATCTACAAATCGTTAACATCACTGCCATTTGCCATTTCATTGGTAGATATTACTAACAAATCAATTTTATTATTGTGATATATATTGCTGTTATATGTGTCGACATTCCTTAGGTAAAATATTATTTCACAACATAAGTCATCAAATCAATGAGATGTATGGATTAATATAAGCTGGTGTGTATTTAATCAACTGCGGGATTTATTTATTTATTTATTTATTTGATTATTTATTTATTTATTTAATTGTTTATTTATTTATTTATTTATTTATTTATTTAATTGTTTGCTTATTTTTGTTGTTTTAATCAGTTTTGACAGTACTAACATCCAATTTGTGGGTTAAATTTCACATGCATGCATTCAAATCAGTTGTTTCAGTATCATTTGCATCTATAAATAGTTTCTCTCTTGATATACTCTATTTAACAATAGTAAAAAATAGAAGTATTAATAAGTGTGTTTCTATCAATCGGGAAATCCTTGACGTTTTATTTTTCTTTCTCCATCTAGTGTAATTGTTCTTGGAGAGGCCCTCACTGAAGTAGTCTACCATAAATCTATTTGTATAAATTATCATGTGAATTTTATTCATGCATTCTTTCATCTTCATCTGTCACTCTACGATGTCGCAATTTCTTGAAAGGCCTACTGCATTATTGCCTAAAGCAAGGGTTGACGGATTTATGTCATTCATTGTACTATATAACTCGTTTTGTGAAACGAGACACTTAGGGTCAATTGCAGGTCAAAGTCTAAATATAAGTTCATCTTCGGTTCATTGTTCTCTTCGCTCAGATTTGTGGCTAAGATGTACCAAGTTGACATATCTTAGTTATTACACGAAGTGTTCTAATGAAAACACGATTCTGAATTAAAGATATATATGATTTAAAAAATATACATCAAGCAGATAACACACACTTTATTATCTCTGAATGCCTTTAATACCTCAATCAGGGTTTATATAGATTTGCTTTATTGGGCTTTTGTTTTCTTTTTTTTTTCTTCTCATTTTTAATAGTTTTTAAACAGAAAACATTCTAAAAGTATATTGACTAATATGACCAATATATATATTTTTCTGCTATTTTAGACAGAGTAATCATTCTACCAAAATGACAATTTCTACATTAATTCATTGGTTTTCTGCTCAAAGGCAGGTTCGAGGCATCCATCTTATCCACTTAGCATGGCTTTACGTTTCATGTTGGCATATGTGACAATTTCTTATAAAGTTTTAAAGAATTTTTAGACAGTGTCACGCATAACCAAAGCAAATTATTTTTCATTTGTTAACTTTAATATGAAAGTATTATGGGAAGATTGAGGATAAAAGTGGCAGTTTATTATTTTCATGCATATTAAAAAGTTAATCTTTGTAAAAATGTTGCTGATATTGTATTCATTGATTTATTGATTTATTTATTCATTTATTTATTTTCTTTCCTTTTTCACGTATTCAGAAAGTTTAAACTCGTCATGGGCTTTTTCAGGAGGTTGATTCAGCATCTAAAATGTTTGCATTAAATTAATACTTTCAGAAACATTTTATTTTTTTATTTTTTTATTTATTTATCAGACAGAGGAATTGTAATAATTCTCGTGTTGTGGCAGACTTCCCAACTACATGGTGCTCCAGTAAAGGTTTCAAGGTCAACAGAAATACTAGAGACTTCAACCTCTTACAATAATGGACGCATAAATCAACCTGGGACTTATACTGGCAGAATATATGAAGAGGAAACCACCGTCAACGCCGACTTGACTTCGTATCAAGGTCCACAAACCACCATTATCCCAGATTTGCTCATTGAATCGTCTTCACAAACCGTCGTAAACACTGATCTTTTCTCAGAACAAACGGAACAATCTACCGGCACCAAAGACCAACCAACACAAACCAACGTTATTGAAGCTTTTTCATCTACAACTGCCGATGGACAAACCATTACTCGGACGCTCGTTGAACCCAAGACAGATGGCACATTAGAAATTGCCAATGATTTAGACTTTTCAAGCACTTCTGATGCCACTAACTTTTCTATAACAGCCACAACAATCACTGTACCAATCATTTCGCACGATACCAGGATCAGAAGTCTTGTAAAGCGATCCACTGGAGTGAGAGCTACCGGTGAAATGCCTAGAAATTCTTCCAGCAACGTAACGCCCGACACAACAGCAAAATCTGAAGACAGCACCGCGATTGGAACTAGTATATCTGGATACATGAGCCGAAAAGAACAGTCCCAAACAGAACTAAGCACTCTACCAGAGAACACAAGTCGGGACAGGTCAACGTCGTCGCATCTGGCTGATGATAGTAGGCTATTATCGTCTCTTACACCATATTATCTGTCAATTATTGTCAAGTCTCTGTCAGAAGCTGCAGACTTGTCAAAAAGGAACGCTATGACTAGTGTAAGTATGGCACATCTAGCGTCTATCTACACGTACCTCTCCTTCTCTCGCTGTTTGTGTGTGTGTGCGTGCGTGTGTGTGTGTATGTGTGTGTGTGTGTGTGTGTGTGTGAGAGAGAGAGAGAGGAAGAGAGAGTCCTATATGTCCTATCGTTCTGCACATAATTTGATACAAGGATCACAAAACATCTAAGACTGATTATTTTATCAACGTTCATTCTCATTGTGCATCCAGCTCCAATAGAAATCACTTCAGTATTTAACAAAAAGATAAAATACCAAAGTGATATAGATTACCGTGTTTGCTTTCCCTGAAATGAAACAAGCTAGTTCTTGTTCTGTGATTTTTTTCCCGCGCAGTTTATTAAATTTTAATGAAACTTACAAAACTCTGTCAGCGGTTTCGTCTTATTAGCCGTAGGCAGCCGTTCGTGCTGTCTTTATTTTTCTAACTTCTAAAGAACAAAACTATTTTAACCTAATCGAAATAAAAATATTTGTAAAGTCTTTTTTTTTAAATCTTGTTTTCCGTATTAAATGATAATCTCACCATGTTCAGCATTTTTGCTATATTATTTTCAAATTTGTTTTCTTTTTTTCAGTGCACAACTACTCACAACATTAATCAATCAATTTGTGAACAGATTTTCAACGCAAGTATGGTGAAAGAAAGTGGAAACATGACCTGCACAAATATAAAGGTAAAGAATCTTTCTCTCTCTTGCACACACTGAGATAAGCGCTCGCAAGAAACGTATAAGAAGTGATTTCTTTCCAGTCTCTATTCCACAAATTAATTGGGTAGATTATAAACATTGTTCTTACAGTCTATTTGTAGTTGTTTATTTATTTCAGTCTGAAAATAAAGCTCGATTTTGCTTGTAATTTGATAACCACGATATTAAAATATTACAATTTGCATCAAATAAGCCAATATGACATAAAAACAAGGAGCAAATAGATTGCGATTTGCGATTCTGGTCAAGTGTAAGCAGGGACACACAAAGATCAGTACTTGTTTGAACTGGATATTTCGATATAGTTTAGTTTCCTTTGAAAGGTGCTTGAAAATAATGTCAACAAGACTTGAAAGTAACTACACAATATTTGAAACAAACTGAAAATCACAAACTATTTTGATTTTTCTGCATCGTTATTTACAATGGACAAACTTTATTTATTTTTATTTTTATTTTTGTATTTTTGTTATTCCGCCACATACTTTCTCATTTATACCTGTATCTGTTTGATGTTTACCTACTACTTGGTCATTTCCTAGCTTTTCATTTGAGAACGATCTTAAAAGAGGCTTTCCAATTCCTATTTTTCTGCTTGTATGAAGTACATCCAAGCAAGTAGAAAATAAGAAGAGACTTTACAGTAATGCCCATTTTCTTCACACAGAATTCATTTACGCACGCGCTGCAGACGATCAAGTCAGCACGGGCCACTGCTTCGTATTTTTTCAAAAAATATTCCTTTATGCCGTTCCTGAAAACCGCTTCTCGCTACCTCGAGCGAATCGTAAGTATATTTCTATAATGTTTAGGCTAGTTCGGGCACGAAACGCTATGGTTTATTTAAAATGATGGAAGAAGGAGCTCTTAAAAATTATACTTTTATCTTGATTTAATGATATTTAAGTAATATTAAATCACAGACTGAACTATCATAAACACATACATCCGTACGTACATACATACATACATACATAAACATGTGCAATAACTACTTCTGCTACTACTACTACTATTACTACTTGTACTAGCACTTGAAGTAGTAATAGTCTATCCACCTATCACATACCCCGTGTGGGGTCTGAAATTGTAGTATTAACGAAAGTTTTTGTGCTGCTCTATTATAATCTGTACTACTACTACTACAACTACTATTAGCATATCACAACCACTACTACCATAATAATAATAATAATAATAATAATAATAATAATAATAATAATAATAATAATAATAATAATAATAATATTTGTTTCTTGCAGGGAAGCAGCTCTGGTTTGCCTATTCCTAGCACGGCTCCTGTTCCCACAGGAATACCGGTACCGGACTATAATCGCGACCTGAGACTTCTTGGTGAATTGTACTCCAAAATTAAATTGGTTGAGTCAATAATGGCGCAGATACGATCATGCCTCAGTGTTTCATAAAATATTTTTCCATCTTTAAAAGTATATGAACAATTTGCTAAACATCTACAGCACTTTGTTTGGTTTAAATTTGAAATGACATGGTATCTAAATATGTGCTTATTATCTTTACATTGTTGCATAATTTATTACATAGCTTGCGCAGTTTGTCAAACTGCTTCATTTTGTTTAAAATGGCATATTTTGTGAAATTGTGCACTTTATTTTTACATATCTGCTGATTAATTTGCATGCATTTTAGTTTATTCCTCTGAATAATTGCTCAATACTTTTAAATTTATTTTATTTATACGTAGCTAGAACCTTGAATAAATTTCACGAAGGAATATTATATTTACTAAAAATGCGGTTTTATGCAAGACGTAAGCGTTGTGTTCATAATTTGTGAGTCAGAACCTGTTCACCTCGCTTATATAATAGTATGATTTTGATTTAATATGCATTAATGTTTTATTCCGCTCTGTTATTTTGTTATTTGAATCCGCTTTATCGCAAAAGTCTCACCACAAAGTTTTTATTTTTTTGAGGATCTCAACTGTTTTATATTAGGACCATATTTGCTTTTCACTGTGCACCCTTAAAGGTTGTTCCCTTTTTTAAGATATGTTACGTTCCGTTTGCACGTGAAATGTATCGAACATCTAGTAATTTTGGATTGAGGCTTATTTTAGCTCCTTTTGTAAGTGTAAAATTTTAGTTGCAATGTATTTCACTAGTCGGTTTTAAATACGAGTGAACAAGAGTCAAAGGTCGAACACGTCACAATATAATCAAGCCAAAACTACTCGATAGGAAGTACAGGACAATCATATTTCTTCAAATCATTGTCAAACCTTGAACATCATCACACAAAAAAAAAAAACAAAAAAAAAAAAAAACAACACATTTTGATTCTCGGACCAATAAGTATTATCTCTTCCACTTTAATTGCAGTGTTTGTGTGTGTGTTTGTGTGTGTGTGTGTGTGTGTGTGTGTGTGTGTGTGTGTGTGTGTGTAATCATTTCCTCTTTGGGATTGAAAATACCTATATTTTGACATGATGTATAATTATTATATTATGTGATAAATTTTGAGATAGTGATTTTAAAAATCGTTATACATGTGTCACAGTCATACCGTTTGTTCAATTTTTTACAGTGGTATACAATCTCAAATAAATCACTGAACTTTTTCTTGGTAAGATTATAGGTATAATTGGTATATAGGTAAAGCATTAACGAAAACGTTACTTTGTGTAAGACTATGTCTTATATCACGTGTAGTACTTTAAAAGTACACTTTTAAATTTTTAAATTTTGTATGCATAGGTTGTTCATTTATCTATCCATTTACAATACATTTTTAATAAAAAAGATAATTTAACAACTTTGGTGTTTGTGTCTTCTATATTTTTTTTTATCAAAGCAACGAACTTGGGATTGCAACAAAAGTGAAGAGAAAAAAGAAAAAAAAAGACAAGTCATGAAAAGGAAAGTAAACAAAGAAAATAACGAAAGAAGAAAGGAGAGCAAACAAAGAGTTATCCGCCGAATATTAACGACCTATGTCACTATGTTATGTTAATGTGTTTTGTGGCCTACCATTTTCCCTTCGGTCTTTTCGGAACGTTATTTTGTCCACTTATCTATCTATCTATCTATTTATCTATCTATCTATCTATCTATCTATCTATCTATCTATCTATCTATCTATCTATCTATCTATCTATCTATCTATCTATCTATCTATCTGTCTTTCTATCTATCTATCTATCTATCTATCTATCTATCTATCTATCTATCTATCTATCTATCTATCTATCTATCTATCTATCTATCTATCTATCTATCTATCTATCTACCTACCTACCTATCTATCTATCTATCTATCTATCTATCTATCTATCTATCTATCTATCTATCTATCTATCTACCTATCTATCTATCTATCTATCTATCGTGTTTAGAATGTGGGTTGTTTAGTCACAAATGGATCGGAGTTTTAGTCCACTACTGTAATACTGCTGTCTCAGCAAAAAATAAATTGAATTTGTTTATGATGAAAAAAAGAAGGGAAAAAGGGAGATACATTTTTATAGTATGTTGTATATGCTCTTATGAGTTACTTTCCTTGTATCTACCCATTTAGTTAGACACTGTTTTGTCCGAATTTGTTTTAAATAAATTGAAGAAAAAAATATGAGAGAATTACTGAAATAAATACATTAAATTTAGTATTAAACTGTGCCTTCTTCTTTTTCAAAATACTCTCAAAAGAGCATGTATACTTTAGAAGATATATTACACAAATGATGTGTATTTACACTACCCATACTTTTAAAAAATAAACTGACTCTCTATAAGTAAAGTCAAAACTATTAATATATAAGTTCATGTCAGTAAGTTGGATGGACTCTTGCATTAGGGATTTTGAAAAACTTTAGAACTTAAGTTGGACTTTGCCCAATCAAACCAGGTGTTGATTTATACAGTCTGAAAAGATGCACACCAATAACATCAGTATCTAGAGTAGGTCACATAAAAAGCAGATCAAAATATATACTCTTGATAGAAAAATAGCCCCAAAAGGTTTTGAATGAAATATGCCAATAAATAAAACGAACTGTAAGTCTAAAGTACTAGAAACACATAATCTAGAGTACGTAAAACAAAATGAATCGCATGCTAGAAACGTGACACACAATATAGTGTGCGTGATATAAAAACGGAGTATTACGATTCAGTAGGTAAAGTGTGACAGTGAGTTGGATTGCGTGGTCATGAGTCGAGTTACCATGACTGTGCCAGGGATATGAGTTAATATTGCGAAGATTACAACAAACCGTGAAGTACTAACAATCTCTAGAGAACATGCAATGTGATTCCTTTGATTCTAGCAACCCATTACGTTGGAATAAAAGACATGTCCAGATTGGTGTCATAACAGATAAACCAACATAATGAGAAAAAAATATTTGTAAAAAACGTTTTAAATTCTGTAATAAACAAGAAAAGGGACCAGAACACAAAATACTGTGTTATAATGTACACAACTCAATAGAGAGATCAGTTGTAAAATTTAAACATGACTATCATCAATAAAATGTTCAGTGTGTTGTTTATTGTCATTTTGAAAGTATGGTCGTACCATACTCGAAGTCTCCATGATGTGCACCAGCAAAATGTAATAGTGATAATTAACAAACAGTTATATCTTGGACATTAAGAACAGCAAAACACGTTCCTTCATATACACTAATGTGTACGATTTTGGTATATAACCTCTTCTTGTATTTTCTTCATCTTGTTAGGAGTTATGTATTTACAGTACGGCAATACTATATTATTAATCTAGCTAAAATAGCCATGAATACAGCATTTTTTTTTACAACAATTTCGTGCACTTGTGGTGCAGCCTTGTCGTTGCCTGGACGCAGTCAAAGAAACTTGGATGTAACATACACACTGACACCCATCACAAGTGCAATTAATATGTATTCGTATTTTACTTTATCGTTGGAAGGTTGATCGAAATCTTTCAGTTTTGGCTGCCTTTGTTTTTCAAGTTTTGCCTTACCATCAGGATTGTTTAAATCATTTCTTTCATCTGCACCATGAGTAGACGCATACAGAAAAAAAGCATCGAACATATTGTTAAGTATTGTATCTCCAAACCTTTCTCTCTCAATCTTTCATTCAAGTAGTCAAGTGTCTTTGATATATTTTCATTGAATTCTGTAGTCTTTCTCTAGTACTTTTCTCCTATCTAATTCTTTTATCATCAGCTCGAGCTATATAAAACAAAATAAATATAAATGTACTTCCTGGAAATGCTAGACCGTTAATAATTACTCTCCAATCATAAGTGCTGCTGTAGCCATTTATAAGTAACACATACTGATTCTGCTGCAGGTTTTTATTTTGCAGTAAGTAATAAATGGATAATAAATAGTATCATATTGCACTTTAGGATATAGTTTTAATTTTTAATAATAAAATATTTTATCATGAAAATAATATGTATGTGGTTTCTTTCACACTGTACAGATTAGATTGCTTTGTGTTGTGTATGCAAAACGTTTATCGTTTACCTCTAATCCGGTATAAAAGTCAAAAGAAACGATGTTCAATTAAGTTCTATATGCTAAGTGAGCAAAATATATATACGCCTGATCTTTTTGCTCAAATGGCATATTGCTGAAAATCATTTATTGTGTGTATATTCAGCAAATTTTGATGGAGCATAGTTAAATCCACAGCTCGTAACTAATGTCTGGGTTTCAGACTTAAAAAGTTAGAACAAAACATCCATCAATCCATATGCATATATGAAGTTTCAGAATTAGATAGACTTATTTCTTTGTAAATATTTAATTTAGTTGATACATTTATTTTAATGCCATCCGGTTTCTCGTGATCTGCACAATTCGAAAATCGTACAGCAATAATTTAGTTTTGTCATCAAGTAACTTTTTATTGATCTATTTCTCTTTTTCTCATGCATAATGTTGTCAAAAAAGGCAATATGTGTATACCCATTTTCTTGTTTGATTCAGTGGTGTATATCTCTATGCTTTGTTTATTTTGGTTTTAACTGCACCAGTGCTATCACTTAATGAGAGAGTCTTGATATTGATATTCACATGAGTCTTGAATGCATATTTTATCCTTTTGTCAATTTCATCAATACTACCTTGTACACACTGTTATTATTGACCACTTCTCGATCAACATACTCTTTTGTATTTGTTTTAGATTGTTCAACTCCTGCATGCAACTTGTTGTAAAACTCACTTGAAAGTAGCATATTTTATCGGTTGCATGTTATCACTGAAATCTGTAATAGCTAAATGGTTCTCTCATTCAAATTTGAGTTATTTTTTGCCATCCTTTTGGTTATCTGTGTAATCTGTAATAGCTAAATGGTTCTCTCATTCAAATTCGTGTTATTTTTGTCATCCTTTTGGTTATCTCTTTAATCTGTAATAGCTAAATCGTTCTTTCATTCAAATTCATGTTATTTTATTCATTCTATTATCTCTGTTAAACCATTAATTTTTCTGCAACTCTGACAATGTATTAGCTATTATCTTGACATTGAGGTCAGTAATTTATGTGTCAAAATCATTAATTACTTTTTGTAATTTCTTGATCGTTCTGCTTTTGATTTCAAGTCTTTATGGAATTGCGCAAGTTGCTACTGTAGAATAACATAGTTTGCCACAGTTTTCAGAGTTTTTTTTATTCCCCCGATATCACAATCCAAAACATCTATCTCGGTCTTTATACAATTTGTTGGAAAAATTCTATGATCTTAGATAAATCATCTCCTCTTTCTCTTAGTGTGTGCAAGACTCGTATAGCAATGGATAAAGTACTGAATCTGTGTCTGAACAATTCCGGAGCATCTAAAAACAAAAATGATGTTATTACCAATATGTTTTTGTAGCTCTGAGATTTTTCTAGCTGTGTGATTAGTTCAATGGATTTTAACTTATTGTCGACATTTTCCCTCCACGTCGTGATATATTTCAAACTGTTACCATCTAGCGTCTTAAGTAGTTGACTGTCAACTCGTTTTTGTACAAACGTTTATTAGCCGCATTAGATTATTTTTATTGGATATGCTAAATAGGTAATGCAGTTACTGCTAAACTCTAAGTCGTTGTTAATTGTTTCATCTAGTGCAGCATTTATTTCATCTGTTTCTGTCAATATGTTTAAAGGTAAAAACTCACTAGGACCTCAAAGAGTTTTTTTCCCTAGTAATTCTATACATGATCTGTGTCATATGCTTTACATGCGTTGCTTGAAGTATTAGAAAAACATATGTTACCTTGAAAATATATCACTTTTCCATTTTCATCTATGTGACTGATATTCAATCTATTAATTGTACCCCTTTGTAACATGCTTGTAGTAACAAAAAACATTACATGAAATAAAGTCTCCGTAAAAAAATTAAGTGCCAAACACTCTTGGAAACACGAATAATAGCCATTAGATTATCTTTTGGTGTTATTGATTTGATCAAGGAAAATATATATTTTTAAAAAATTCTTTTCAAAACCAGTAAACTGTATGATATTCAATAGATGTGTGCATAGTCCTCTAGCTATTGAATTCTGGCAATTTTGAATCGTAGTTGGTTACGTATACTATACTCTGAGTTATTTGAACTTTGGAGTTGTGTGTAAAATATTTGACATCAATACTTTAATTCAGTATCACCATTTGCAAATATCCTCTCTGTGAATGTTTCAAATACATTGCGAGTT
This sequence comes from Margaritifera margaritifera, assembly GCA_029931535.1. Lineage (NCBI taxonomy): Eukaryota > Metazoa > Mollusca > Bivalvia > Unionida > Margaritiferidae > Margaritifera > Margaritifera margaritifera. The sequence goes on from JAQPZY010001488.1 coordinate 1,155,721, forward strand.
TGTAATAACAATCAGGTATTTAAACAGTCATTATTTCATTTTTGTCATTAACGGAATAAAAGATATTGTTTTTGAGTTAATCGGAAATTGTTTAGTAATCAACAATAAAAGCCATTTGTCTGAATCAAACAGATAGTTTTCCATCTTTTTCAGGGAGACTATTGATTATAATATAGCTCTTTGGCTTTACAAAGGTTCCGCTGTTTATTTATCTTGTGATAAAGGTCTTCGAAAGACAAGAGCAATCTTTTTCCGAATTCATTTTGTCCTGATTTCGTTTTTGCTTTCTTTGTATCTGTTGTACTCGTTGATTATGAAAATAATCTCTTTATGGTTCATTTTATTGTTATTTATCGATTTGCCTATCATATCGTCGATACTGTTCAAATTGGTTATAGCAGATGTTACCGTTTCATCATGTTCACGTATTATCTTATCATTCAAACCTTTTGAAACAATTCCTATAACTGATGTGCCAAATCGAGTAAAGGTTAGTGGAAAATCACAATCCAGCTGCTGAAACACCTACACCAGCTGAAGGTGTTTCCATACCGGTCTCTAACCAATTCAACATATCTTTGTACTGGTCGATCGCCTTGATCAAATAATTTCGAATCTCTTTAAATTTATTGTAGGCGTTGTTATATTGTTGTCTTAGGTGCATTTTCACTCATTAACTCAAAAGAGTTGCTTCTTCGCAACATTCTCGTAGAGGTACTTTACTTTTTATTAAAGAGCAAGTTTGTCCGGTAATAAGTCTATATGGACCAATTTTAGACTTCAGTAACTTTTTCAACAGCATGTTGTAGGCAACACTAAGAGCAGAAATCAATGTTGCATCGTAAATTGTGTTGATACTGTTTTTGTTTTCTTATTTATCTAGAAGTAGATTTTTAAGGTTATTTTTGTCTTCTATATATCCAAATTCTTTTTTAGTTATAGCTTATCCACTTGTTTACTATTTAAATGACGAACAAAAAATGGCGGAAGGTGGTCAATATATTGAAATGAAAAAATCCTGAATAGGAAGATGATGATGACACGGTAGGTGTACAAACCGAAAAAGAAATTGATGATACAATAAATCTATCTAGTTGTTTTTGAAGATCAAACTGTTGAAAATTGTGATACTATACAATAATCAATAGTATAAAAAAGAAATTAAAATTGGACATATTATTTTTAAATTCTGGTTATAATTTTGGCTTGGACTTTGCACAAAAATATACAAAAGGTATGGATAGACGTATTGATGAAGAAATAAACATCAAATCCAAATACAAGTCCGGTTATGCAGTTAATTAAAATATCACTAAAACTGGTGGTACAAAACGTTTGTCACCTAGCACAAAAGAGATATTTATTATTTAGCAAATAAGAAACTGTTCCTACTGCCTCGGATGAATTTCAGTATAAATCAAATATACTTAGAGACGTAAAAAAAAGAACTACAAAGTGCCAGCCTGACGAAAGAACAGACCGCCAGACTGAAGAAATGACAGAAACACAACCTAAATTTCCTATAGAATCTACTGCTGAAATAAGACGACCAATAAAACATAATAGTGGCATACCATTACTTGAAGAAACTTTTCAACAATACAAACAAATTATGTACTACGGTTAAAGAAGGAAATATTGAATTTAGTAATTCACTATATGAATTTGACAAAGATCTTAGCTACAAAGTTGAAGAAGTAAACACTGGTCACAATTCATTGACCACACGAAAAATAATAAAGGTGGAGAGATATAAACGAATCTGTACTAATTGCAGTTTCAAATATAAAAGCTCTTAGGATAGAACCAGAACATTTTGAATTACCTATAAAAAAAAGACCCGAACAAAAAGTAATGAAGGAAATAAGTGAAAAAGTAAAACGATATATTACAAAATGAACAAGACAAAGTTAAAATTACGAGGTCAGAACTACGTTTAAACATCAACAGTTTTTTAATATTATTTTGAAGTTACATTTTGAAAAATTTAAGACATAGTAAGAGCTAAATTACCATTAGGTGAATGTTTACAAGTATTATTCAAAGAAATGGTTGCAACAATTGCTACTATAGCCACATCAAAAGCAACGACAATATCAGCAATTGCTCTGCCTATACCAAATTTTGTCAAAGTACTGTCATTGGTAGTGTCCAGCCTCAAACTACTCATACACCATGTACTCCACCTTCTGCAACTCCAACTCCTCCTGCTCCTGGTGAATAATTTTTTGATGCAATCAAGAAAGGCTTGAAAAACTGAACCAATTATTTGTCTGAGTTAGCGAATATAGCAACAGCATTCATGAAAATATTGGTGTTGTGATAAGTTGGATATTTAAGAGTGATGATCAAATTGTTTCTTTCCTTGTATAACATATTATTTATTTGTTTTGGAATTAGTTGGTTTGTTATTTGCATTTTATTTTAACTAAAGATATAAACAAAGTGTCCAAGAATCAGATAGAAACTGTCAGACCTAAGAGTAGGAACGATGCACAACATCGTCATCTTAATTATTCTTCTCCATATAACTTGTACTCACTTTATCATTTTTGTTTATCCTCTACAATTTCTTGTCGTACTGTCACAGATTGTGTAACAGCCTTGGAAATACTTCTCTTTAGTACTAGGTATTGACGTTAGAATTTAACCCAGGTTTAAACGAGTCACTGGATTGCTGTTAATTGTTGTTGTATCCTACTATGCTACTCATTTTCATTACTGTTTCATTCTGTATCAAAAAGATGCCGTCACCACCAACAACAAAGTCCAATTTCATTTTTGACTCTGATATGTACTGTTGGAATATTACCATAATGTTTTCATCTGTGTCGTAACCTTGTTGATCTAATATTAATAACTTTAATTAGCTTCTTAACAGTGTCTGATACTGTTGAAACAGACTGTGTAACAAATGTTGTTTCTAACCTGTGCCCCTAAGATTATAGGGATCTATTGTTTTGATTTAACCTGGCAATATGTTTATGTATCAAAACATTACTATCTTGAAGAAATAAGTATGTCCAACTTGTTGGCTCTTCTTTGTCTCTCATATAATTCATTTCATCAGCTGACAATGTTCTCCAGTATTCAACAGTACCAGATCCATCGTACAGTTGTAAGCAGCAAACACAACAGCAGGTGTAGACTCCTCAAAACCTTGGTGTACAGTTTTATGTTCTTATGGCCCATTATCTATCAATCAAATGTTTTTTTCTTCTTTTCCCTTTAATGCATCTGACAGTTTAAATTAAATTGTTTCGTATATATGCTATCGTTATTTGATTTGAACGAATATTCACCTAGTAAAGGTAGTTAATATTCCGATAGTAGTTTTGGCATCTGGAAATAAACACGCTAACTCTGGTATGTTTTTGTCTATCAAATACATTAATTTAGTTAACCATTCTTTCCATTGAGAGCATTATATTTTCCTTTTGTACCGTTGATGAAACGATTGATTGATGTTTGTGTAAGTGGCTGTACTTTTGGGATCGAAGTAAAGATGTCTTAAATACTGTTCTTTTTCAAAACGATATAAAACATCCAGAGAATATGTCACGCTTGACAACTTGACAACTTGTATTAAGGTTTTTTTATCAACAATCCACCGGATATCCGTCGACAACGTCGACAACGGGAACTTTTATTTTAAGTAAAATTTGCAGCGATGTTTCTTTAATTCTATCAAAATTATGAATAATTTTAGATTTGTTTCAAATTTTGCCATTCCTATCCTTGAATGAAAAACAGCCGCTTCATATATTGATTCACCATGTGCTCTTTTTTAAATGTAAATTTGCTTTCCGTGAATTCTATGTCTTTTTTTATTGGATCGTTGTGAATTCACCTTGTAAAGTTTACGAGATCTTTCAGATGTAGTTCAAATTTAGCCCAAGCAAAATTTTAATATTTACTCGCATCGGATACGTAATTCCTTCCTTCTTCATACCGTACTGTTTTAAAGACCTGCTATCGGGATTGATGATGCTTATCTTGATGTTATTATCATTAAATGTGATCTGCAACGCTTCAGCTTTTCTAAAACATTGCAGGATATCTCTTTTGATGCTTGAAATCGTTTTAATCATCCAAATTTGTAAACAAATACACGCTATTCCTTGATACTGAGATTATTGCTTGTATGGTAAGCTCATGAAATATTTCTGTTACCTCTCTGAAAATTGTTGAATAAATCACAATATTGGTTTGTGCCATTATTTATCCTGACGGCTAAAAATCTGATCCTCGTGTAGTTACGATTCCTAGTTTGTAAACGCTCTTATATCGATTGGATTTCATACAATTACATGTGCTACAGGATTGGCACCTCCTCTCTACTAACCTGATATATTCTGTTTACGAGTCCGACGCCTTAACCTCTGAGCCACTTCAGAATGATGAACCGAGCGGCTACCATTCATTAGGGGCAGAGGAAATCCATTGCTGATTAATATTGAATTATATTAGCAATAAAAAATATGTAATAGTGTTTGCACGCGTTTAAATATGTGTGTTTTGCGTGCTTTTGTGTTCGTGAGCGTGCGTCAGAGAAAGAGAGAGAGAGAGAGAGAGAGAGAGAGTCGACGAAGGCCAGTTCTTGCCGCTAACCAATCGTCGCCATAGTGCTAATATCTCGCGAACAGACGCAATTTTTTTTACTTCTTATGCAAACATTTAAAGACTTCAAAAATGACCTTTAAAAAAAAATGTTTTATTAAACAGTTGTATTTATTGGAGTTTGTTCAAGTAATGCTTAATATTTCATTTAGTGCAACCCATCAGCGAGCGTTGCTTCCGGAGAATCACTTGATTGTCTTTTGCATATGTGGGTCAAGTACTTATACGTCATAAAAATATAACCTTATCATCCACCCTCTCTCAATTGTAGATGATGTGTGATTGAAATCGTGTTTTACCTAATAAAGCGTTTTCCAATATCGTTCCCTGTATTGCTTTTGCTTAACTAAATTCCATCCCGATTTTATTCATTGAACACATTGGCTTTCAAATTCGGTATCTAACAGTTTGTTTTCAACCATCTGCTCATAAGGTCAAGGTTACATGTGTGTCAGATAGCACTGATTGAAAGAAAATTAGGATCATTTACAAATATACTCGATATTGTATTGAAAACGAATTGAGGAATAAAATACAAATAAATATTATTTTAAAAAGATATGTAGATTATTGTCATTTTAAAGAAGTTTATTTTAATTGCGATAATAAATTATATATTTTTCGATTCCATAGACCAAGACAAAATTCAAGAATGTTGGCAATGAAAATGTCCTGAATAAGTAGTGAAATAGTATATTGAAATATGAATGTTATATGGCGAAAAACTTTATTGATTCTAGTCTTTATGCTCGTGCAGTGATATAAATCAACATACATACCTACAGTTACTAAAACGATACGGTCGGGTGCATACAACGAAGGAATTAGACAACTAAGAACACTTTTTGTAGACATCATATCAGAAGCTGAATTAAGCAAAAATTTTGTTATGACAAAAAGAATCTGTACATATTCTGGATTACTTACAATCAGAGGGACACATTAAGAGATTTGATACATCCCAAATTTCTGCCGTGTGAGCATATGTATTGCTAAAGACCAGTTTAACTTTATATCAGGGACTTCTGATTTAGAAAAGAAATTACAAAACTAGACACTCATCAGTGTCCACACTTTAAAAAAATATAAAGGTCAGGATATCATACAGTCGCAGAGCTTTCAATGGATACATTTTAAATTTAAAAAAATAAGAATAAAGAAAGTTAAAAAACTATTATATTCATTCTTTTTCTTTACATTTACAAACTGAATATAATTATGAACTTAAAACTTTCCAATATAGTATACATGGTAGAGGTTCCATTATACATGTATATTTCCAATATAGTATACATTATAGAGGTTTCATTATACATGTATATTTCCAATATAGTATACATGACGGAGGTTTCATTTTACATGTATACATGATAGAGGTTCCATTATACATGTATATATGATAGAGGTTCCATTATACATGTATAGATGATAGAGGTTCCATTATACATGTATATTTCCAATATAGTATACATGACGGAGGTTCCATTTTACATGTATACATGATAGAGGTTCCATTATACATGTATACATGATAGAGGTTCCATTATACATGTATACATGATAGAGGTTCCATTATACATGTATAGATGATAGAGGTTCCATTATACATGTATATTTCCAATATAGTATACATGACGGAGGTTCCATTTTACATGTATAGATGATAGAGGTTCCATTATATATGTATAGATGATAGAGATTCCATTATACATGTATAGATGATAGAGGTTCCATTATATATGTATACATGATAGAGGTTCCATTATACATGTATACATGATAGAGGTTCCATTATACATGTTTACATGATAGAGGTTCCATTATACATGTATACATGATAGAGGTTCCATAATACATGTATACATGATAGAGGTTCCATTATACATGTATACATGATAGAGGTTCCATTATACATGTATATTTCCAAGATTTATACCGTAACTGATATTAATCTTTTTTAAAATTATGACAATAAATAAAACCAAAACACAAACTAAAAAATCTAATGCTTTATTTCAGCAAGCTAAATATTTTATTCCTTTATCTGTTTTACCTCTAGGACGTGAATTTGTATTTTTCATTGAACCAGACTTTTATAAAACCATTATCAACTTTTCTTTTAAATAATAATAATAATAATAATAATAATAATAATAATAATATTTAAAAAAAATTAATAATAATAATAATAATAATAATTTGACCAGTGAAGTGCCATAGGTAATGTACTTGAGCAACTGGTAAAGAGAAGGGAAATCTTCAACTTGACAGCATCATTTCTTCCTTACGCAGCATCTGCTTTTTGAATTAAAAGGAATTATTAGGATACGAGGAACTCCTCAATATGGTCACTGAGGTATGTGTACCGCTTTCTTCCTATAAAGAGAGGTGAGAGGGATGCTTACCTCCTTTCCTAGTTGATCACTGGATATTAATGTTAGGAAAAATCCAAGTAAAAACGTTTTCCTGCAAGGGTTCAGATTTTCATTGTAAAATATTGTTTGTAAAAAACTTAGATGCTAAGCAAGTTTCTGATAATCATGAATCATGGTAAGTGCAAATATATCATTTTCTGATATTTCTGGTATTGGAATAATAAAAAATAAATAAATAAATAAATAATGTTACTGATTGATAAAATAAATAAATAAATAAATAAATAAATAATGTTACTGATTTACCATTATCAAGTATTATACTGACTTCTAAATATGGTTTGGGAATCTCTGATAACTCTTTTTTTATCAATATAATCATTATTTCAAGTCAGAAGCTTTACTTTTTTTTACAAGAGTCAGTAGCAATTAGAATAAATTGATCTTTCAAAGTGTCAACATCATTACTCATTTGAAAAACACATCTATTGCATGATGTCCATTATTTCAACATTGAGCAGCAGGTGCTCGTTTTACACATGATTGCTCTCCTTCAATTCCAGTAATTTACCTTCCTTTAGATAAGTGTTTCAAAGTCTTTCTATATACCAGTAATGATTTTTAAAACTATATTTTTATTGGCCAGCTTAAAGAAATGATCTCTTCAGAGCATCTTGTATTTGGAACACGTGATTGTGATTATGGTGCAAAGGTAACGTTTGACCAATAAATCAGTTTCACTCGAGAGAAAAATACTCATGACAAAAGAGTGCCTGCATTTCGACGAAGACAACAATTGTAATAAGTCACATAAACCACGACAATACACTTATCAACAATTTTTGAAATTTCGATAGTATCATTTCGTTCTAAACAATAATATTCGAATATGGTTAGAACTTGTAATGTGATTCTGGAAAACTTTACCGAAACACAGACAAAACAAATTCGCCGTAAATCCAATACTAGCGTTTTACTTCCGCATTGAAGAGGATGAAAATCATTGACAGAGGCTATAATTTTCCTTGGTTGGTTGCCTGATGCTGTAGCGTAATTTGGAAAAGACGTAGAAATTGTTGCGAGAACTGGCCGCCGGCCAATATTAGGAAATTGCCAGGCGACAAACTCGATATATATATATATATATATATATATATATATATATATATATATATATATATATATATATATATATATGTATATATATATATAATAATAAGAAGAAGAAGAAGAATATGATATATAAGCACGATTGGACTTACAGGTAGAATATATGGCTGGTCCAGAGTTTTGCATTTCGATACCTGCCTAACGTCGTCTTTAATTCTTCACAAAGCTACCAGGACAGCTGTGTTTCAAAAGGAGTCAATTCCAGCCTAATTTTTACTCTCACGAAACAAAATGTTGGCATTGTTGTTCTTCAGTTTAAAATAATAGTTTTGTCATTTCTTACCAACAAAATCACGACGATGTTAAATAGCCCTATTGGCTATCGCGATCAGCCAATTGTGACCTTGAAAAAAAATCATGCATTTTAAAATGTTTTGGTGAGCAATTTGGACTCTCTCTCTCTCTCTCTCTCTCTCAATCCAATTAACCAATTAACCGTGGTGTCAACTTCATTTTCAGCACTTATCATTATGGGAAAACAAGCATAGTATGCTTCGTGTTTAAATAATTGACTTGATAATGCATTTTTAATTTTAAAAAATCGATCAATTGTTTGTAAAGTCAAGATCGTTGATCACACCTGCTTATCGTATTCGATTTGACACATTTTGTACAGAAATCACACTCACACGCACATCATGAATTTTCTAACGCATTCGTAAAGAAATGTCGGTTATATATTTTTAACTTAATGATTCTATGGTTTCCTAACTCTCTCCGGTGAATTCCACGTTTGCGCAATGGGATTCCTAAAAATAGACTGACCCTGACGTGACCGTCTCTCCCCTGACCCCCTTTCCCCTGCCGCCCCCTGGAGATGATCTCACTCCTGACACTTAAGGACCCTTGACATCTCTGTCTTGATGCTTTGCGAATTTTGGATAAGGTCCATTATCCTCTTTGATTAAAGTCTTACATCGTTCTGCCAAGCCTTCCATGATCACTTTGAATGTTAAACGAATCATAAAACAAAGTCTGTCTAAAGCTCCGCTAATTTATGACTATGACTTTTTTTTCAATGGATCATTTTTCAGTCTTGATGTTTCTTGGAATAATGATGATTTTTGAAATTAGGACTTGAACGACCTCTTGACCCTGGCACATTTGAGCTTTCGGGCATGGTCTACAAAATAGTCAGACTTTGCTTGTATGCAGACAGACTGCATTTTCTGAATAGAACTAAAGTCTGGAGTCCAGCCATCTGGGAAGTTGGAACTAGCATTAATTCTTTTCATTTTTATTCTGTAAGCTTCAAAACATTGGTACCCAAATGATTCCATACTAAATTCACAAAGTCTATCATTTAGATAAATTGATCTCTGATTCTGACTCTTCAGGTTTGAGATGTCAGTAGCTGAAGGTCAGTGGGTGAAGGTTTGCACTTAATCTTTGACAGTTAATCACTGACCAATCGCACGAAAGAGCGTAGAAATTATGTGCTGTCTGTCAATACACAATGCAAGGCCTTGGAGAAATTCAACGCTTTCTGTCAACACACAATGCAAGGCCTTGGAAAAATGTATTGCTGTCTGTCAACACACAACGCAAGGTCTTTTTAAATTATTTAGGAAGGATTTGTCTTCATGTACTATAATCTGTACCAATAAAAAATGTTAAGTTCGTTTACAAAATAATATTATAATTTCACACTATCCAATCAGTACAAAATAGTAAGTTTTAAACTTTAACAATTTTTTTTTACTTCGTTTCTGTGACAATATAAATTATTCTGTAGCTTGCATTCTCGAAGGACGTTTATTATTTCTGTGTTCCTTTCTTTGTTTGTCTAGGTCTGATTTTAGCTGTTCGAAATCTGATAGAGTGGTGTCATCTGCATATAAGTCCGTAGATGAAATACAGTTGCCTATTTTCAGTGGCAGATCATTTATGAAAATTAGAAAGAGGAGTAGGCCCAGGATTGACCCATGTGGTTCCTAACATGCAATTGGTTCTTCTTTAGAAAAACTGTCATTTATTTTGACACAGTTTTCTCATTGTTAGATATGATGAAAACCAATCAATTGTTGAACTGACACATTGATAAATGTTTAATTTATTGATAAGAATATCATGATAAATAAGGTCAAAAGCTTTTCTAAGATCAGCTAGTATGGATCCAACTAATTTTCCTTGACCTAAGGCAGTACTCCATCTATCTATCATGGAGACTAAGGCTGTCTCACAGGAGTGGTTTTCTCTGAGCCCTAATTGGTTTTGGTGAATTAAGATATAGCTTGATAGGTAAATCAAAAGATTGTCATGGACATGTTTTTCAAGTAGTTTTGGACAGATTTATTAAGATAGAGATGGGTCTGTACTTATTGACCTCTTCTTTGTTGTCAGACTTGTAAATGGAGGAAACTTTTGCCAATTTCCATGTCTAGGGAAACACAGAGGTGGATATGCTTCGATTACATATATATGCTATGCTATCAGATATTATATTTTGCAGCAGCCCTCAAGAGACATTCTCCAATATTTTCTTGGCCTGTTGATTTGGTTGTAGCAATAGTTTGCAAAAAGTTTGAAACTTTTTCATTTGGTATTGCAGAGATAAACATTCTGTTTCATCTGGAATTTTTTCTGAACAGAAATTTCTTAGTTCATCGTGATTGGAGTTTACAATGGGTTCCTTAATTCTGGAAGCTATGCTGACAAAAAATTCATTGAATGTATTTGCTATTTCCTTATCAATAATCTGGCCTTCCTGGATAAGTTGTTGGATTTTGGATGACCTTGTGGAATGTTTACCTGCACCTAGTTTGTTAAAAACTTTCCACATAGAAATCTTATTACAATTATTTTCTAAAGCTGACTGTGACTGATAGTAGTTCTTCTTTGCCCCATAGATCATTTTGGTTACTTTATTTCTCCATGTTTTGTAATGCGCTTGTTGACCAACAGATTTGAAATAATCACGGGTTTTCATGGCGTCCAGAATGTCAGGAGTTAACTAATCAGGTTGGAAGTCCAGTTTTACTCTATATGTTTACAAAGGTGCATGGTTATCTACCAGTTGCATAAAAAGTTGGGTCCATATATCACAAGCATCATCCAATCATCAACTTACCGTCTACTCGCGTATAATTCATGTCCAAATGCAAACAACATAGACCCCGATCTGCCGTCGCATAATGCGCTGGCAGATCAGGGTCTATGTTGTTTGTTCTATTGATTAGTCCTTACAAACTGCATAGACCCAGATCTACCGGCGCATTATGCGACGACAGATCTGGGTCTATGCAGTTTGCAGTTGGTATCTGTATATACGCGAGTAAATACGGTAGATACTATACTCGAAGGAACATTACTGAGATCTTCCAGAAATTTGTCTTCATCGTAATGCTTAAATGAACTATATGTTTTGGTTTTATGAGTTTTGGATTTTACAGCTGTTTTTAAGCTGGATTTTATGGTTATAAAAATAATTAAGTGATCACTAAGACCTATCATAGAAATATTATTTTTTGTCACATTTTCTTCCATATTTGTATAGATATGATCAATTAGAGTTGATTTGGTCTGCTGCAGTGGTTTACATTCTTTACTAATGCACCTTTGGCAGTTGCGGACTCAGAGAATATATATATATATATATATATATATATATATATATATATATATATATATATATATATATATATATATATATATATGTATATACACATATATATATATATGTATATATTCATACATATATAGAGATATTCATACATACATAGATGTGTGTGTATGTATGTATGTATGTGTGTGTCTGTGTGTCTGTGTGATAGTTTGTAACATCCGGGTAGACCACGACGAATTCCGGAAAAATCGGCGAATTATTATTATCATTATTATTATTATTATTATTATTATTATTATTATTATTATTATTGTTGTTGGTAGTAGTAGTATTTTAGGAAAGTAGCTGTCCCTAGAAGGGCAGTATTACAATGTTCGATAAACCTCTTATTGTCCATTTTCCGAAATTATGTTTCAAACTCTTTAATTTACATCTGTTTTTAAACGAAAAACATATAAGAGGACGCAGTGAATTACATTCGTGTGCCTCGATGATCAGCAACACATAATCTGGTTACATTCAGGTTTCCTAAAATTTACGAAAAATACCATTTTCACCGTAGTCACCCTGTAGTAATTGAAATCGATATATGCGGCAAATTGACATGTGTGGCTAGTTAGATCGTGCGTAAAATAGCATGTTTGTGATAAATTGATGTGTATTAATCATTGATATATTGTAAAATTGATGTGTATTAATCACCGATACATTGTAAAATTGTTGTGTATTAATCATTGATACATTGTAAAATGTATAATATTAAAATGGTTACTCAGATTTACTATCAAAAACAGGCATACGCGCATCTACAGATACGGAGTGTCATTTTCAGAAAGGGCCACGTCCCAAGCCTGGATTCTAATTTGAAAATAAACGAAAACAGAATGATCAACATAGTGGCTAGTTCAGCTATTTCACGCTTGATTTTTCATTTGCCAGAAAATTAACTAGCACGCTTTCATTTACATTTCATTATGACAGAGCTGAAACCATAATAATATTTTCTATTTATGCCATAACATTCAATATATATATCTATATATATATATATATATATATATATATATATATATATATATATATATATATATATATATATGTGTGTGTGTGTGTGTGTGTGTGTGTGTGTGTGTGTTTTCACGTCATGTCACAAAAATCGTTCAATATACTGTGACGTAATACTTAGCAACGCCACATAGCAACGTCCTTGAGTAATTCAAAGTCCTCAACTTTATGTGATATATGGAATCTTGAATTATTTGAAATAAAGTTTATGAAAATCGTTGAGTGATGCAATATGTCACTTGCTGCAAGAAATTTTTGGCATGTACCTTGAACTCCTTTCAAAATTTCATATCAAATGAAGATTTGCTTACGATTCTCTGTGCAGGGATGGACGACCTTGTCATTTGACGGCATTAAGGATGTACAGGACACCACAGTGCAACGAGTTTTTCAGGTCCGTGACTCTTGTACTGCATAATATTAGGTTCATAAATTAATTACGATTTTTTTGCATAAATTATACAGCGAAACAGTAAATAGTACAGCGAAAGCAATAATTAATATATGATGTTCATCGAATTTTTCCTGGATAGAGGGATCAATATCTTCTAATTTGCAGTTATATGCACGTGATATGAATTCAGTAATGATACAGATTATTATGTTACCTGAATGTGTGCCCAGCAATACAATCGTTGTTCTCTCTCTCTCTCTCTCTCTCTCTCTCTCTCTCTATATATATATATATATATATATATATATATATATATAGAGAGAGAGAGAGAGAGAGAGAGAGAGAGAGAGAGAGAGAGAGAGAGAGAGAGTTCACCCACTAACAAGTCCATGCAGAGTTTCGTTTTCAGAAATGACCATGTCCTTAGACAGAGTTACATTTTTAAAAATGTTCCGAATGTCAGCATGAATAATAACGTGGCGAGTGTAACAATCACACGCGCGTTCCATTTGTCCTACATATTAATTACCACGCTTTCATTTACATTTTATATTTACAGGGATGAAATAACATTTATTTATGTAGGTCTATCATTTGATGACGCTCGTTGCAAAAATGGAAAATATTAAACATTTCGATATTGCGATCTGCTGTGTTGAAGGAAAAGTTGCCAATATGCTGATTGGTCTAAAATGGAAAGAAATGAAGTGAAACCACGACGGCCCTGTCTGATTCCGAGGACCATCATTGGAAAGTCCATCTGATGAGTTAAACCTGATACTTATCGGAGGTTCTATCAATTTCCTTTTTTCCAGAATATTTACATATTTATTTTCAGGAATAATTGTGGAATTTAATATTTAATATATGCTTCAAATTTCCAGGTTGAATGCATATATTAGACATTAATTTATGGCTCTTTTCACAATGACTGTCTTTAATCAACTCATGAGAAAGAATGACAACGTATAACTATTGTAAGTATTTACAAAGCCAGAGGAGATGTATACCGACTGAAACGAGCGTCGCTTATGACAAGCTTTGACTTAAAATGAGAAACCAAACCTAAATTTAGACTTACATTTGGGTTTAAAATCCAGCAATCTAATTGGCTGAAATGTAAATCTGACTTAAAATTGACCAATCAAATATCATAGGTCTAAACTTATCGTAAGACTTCTGTTCGTGAAATTGAGGTCTGGTGCTCACCTGTGTGAAATATCTTCTAGTATTTCAGATCTTAGGTTGGTTGATCTAAACAAAGGAAAAAAATTCAAGATAAGCTGTATTGTAATTTGAGTATGCATATATTTTTGTTCTTGTATTTTCGAATCTTTAAGGTTCTTGTGTGTTTGTGTACAGCTCTTTAAACAACAATATCAATTTCATATATTGATGGAAAGTGTAAAGTACTAATTCGATGGAAAGTGTAAAGTACTAATTCGAGTTTATGACGTATAGACACTTTCTAGTGATTACGGTGTGCAGTTACTTACCATTTATGCCTATAAATTTTTGGGAATTGTAGATACAGTAGACGCTAGTTGTGACCACTGTTTGTGGCGCCTTTTATACATATATGCCTTCTCTGTGAGTGAACAGTACACTACTGTAATACACATAACAACAAATTTGTGCATTTTAGTAAGTGGATGCGTCTTCATGCATAAATCTACAGAATATCCAAAATGTATCGTCATCACGTCTTTGCAATATTTGTTATATATATATATATATATATATATATATATATATATATATATATATATATATATATATATATATATATATATATATATATATATATTGGTTGCGTTTGTGGTCAAAAAATGCAAATTATGTAAAGAATATATCAATGAGAAACGATTGGTACTGAATGTAATTCAATATAGCAGTGTTATGCTTGTAATGGTAGTTGTAGCAGTGATGGTATCAGTACTAACAGTTGTAGCAGTGATGGTATCAGTACTAACAGTAGTAGTAGTAATAGTTGTTGTTGCTGTCGCTTTCGTTTATTTCTTTGGTTTTAGAAACACTAATGAGGAAGAAGTAAAATAAGTAACGAAGTAGGTGCTACTGGTTTCATGCCGCTGTTGGAAAGAGAGAGAGAGAGAGAGAGAGAGAGATTGTATTTGCATTTAGCACGTTTATTCATTATATTTCAGTAATAAGTGTGTACATAATAGCTGTTGCTCGACCTCTTTTGTTCAACACCGGAATCGTGAATAGTGGGCACTTGCAGAAGACCTCCCTGGATACAATATATAACTTCCCAACTTTCTTGGAATCTGTAAAATTTCGGTCTAGACGAAGGACTTCGCAAATGGATGGAAATGCGACGAATGTAACCACAATTGCACATGAAGAATTTATGCATAGAACTAGAAAGAGTTCAGCAACATTCTTGAGCTACGCAATCCTTCTTGCAAAGAATTCCAATGATCTGGCTTACAGAAGATTTTATTATTTGGTGAGTAACATTTACAGAGATTTCATTTAATTCGTGAACATTTTCTTTGTCGTCTATTTGTCGTTGTTTTTTTGTTTGTTTTTTTTTTTTTGCTGTTGTTTTTTTGTTGTTTTTTTTTTTTTTTGAATTGATAATATGTTATCGAAGATTTTAACTCTTATACTCAGAACCTCCTTGCAAAGGAAATTAATTCTGCGACATTTTGTTCTTTCCACTCAATCGTATTCTGTATCTATTTTGCAAATACATGGCCAACAGTGAATATATCGATGTCCAATTAAGAGACCATTTTACTTTCCTAGCCGCGCATGCCCAGAATAACAACCCAGACACGCTTGCCGAATCGACAACCTATTCTGCTGTCTCTTAAATACAACGCACTGGCCTTAACTTACGGAATGGTGTGTGTACTAAGTCATCGATATGGAGGTTACTTTCTTGATTACCTCATGGTAATAGCTAGTCAAAATGAAATCCTACTTCACAGTGGTGTACTGGCCATTGGGCATACCGGGACAAATCCCGGTGGGTCGCCGCAAAAAAATCCGTTTTTACCGGTGTGTTACTGGTTTGAGCAAATCCCCGGGCCTGTCCCGGCAGACCGCCGCATCGGTGGGCCGGTGGGCCGTGAAAAAAATCCGTTTTTACCGGTGGTTTACTGGTGTGAGCAAAACCCCGGGCCTGTCCCGGCAGATAAGTCCAGGGCCGAGTTGCTTACCCAGTACACTCCTGCTACTTCATTTGACCCTAGTCTTCTTTGATAATCACTAAAACCGAGATTGTTCGATCGCAAATTGGTGTCGCCTTTTTTTATTTGGGCATGCGTGGTACAGAACGGCAAGCAGTCTATATGGATGGGCATTATTTGAGGAGTTCAGAATGGTAAGAGTAGGTGAAAATATTGTTCATTAGAGATTAGCAGCAGCCGGCATCATTCCGAGATATCTCAGGTGTAATATAAAAACCAAATAGTAAACAGCTGTAATAATGAAAATATCGGATGCTAGTTCTGTTTAGTGACCTGCCATTAAGCAAACAAAAAAGCCTAAAAAGTAAGGATTTAAAAAAGGGCTACACTAATTTTATAATAGCTGCAATGTGTTTTGAGTTTCGTGGATTTTGAGTTATATTTTCTCATAAAATTCTGAAACTTGGCAAAGATCATCACAATGTTACAGGACAACTGTAATCATATATATATATATATATATATATATATATATATATATATATATATATATATATAAATCGATATTTTCTGAAGATTCGTCTTCAAACATACATTATAGCAGTGTGTACCACTTATGTTCTACCATAAAACAAACTTCCTGAAGATATGTAAACAAATTCTCAATACAGACTTTTTTCTCCAGTGTACCTCAACCGGAGTACATCGACAGATATGCAGTAGAATTTATCGTCATGCTCAGCTCCCCGGACCGTCGCCTGTCGTCTGCAATACATGGGTATGTATCTATGTTTGTGGGTTTCTTTGGGCATATGGGCTAAAGTCCCAATTTAGGTAGGTCCAAACATCAGGCTTATATATATATATATATATATATATATATATATATATATATATATATATATATATATATATATATATATATATATATATATTGTTCCGTTATACTCTCTAAACCCAGCCCATCATAATTTGCAAAGAAAAATATTTACAAATTGTACACAAATTCCAGCATTTTATATTTATTGTATCAAATCAAGTCTCGAGGAATGGATGTAAATTACTCCCGCCTCTCATTCACCCCACCCCTGACCATAATATGCACTAAGTCTGACATCAATCTACTAAAAAATGCAAAAGTAGTTGTACTAACAAAATTCTATCATACACCACATGCAGCTGTAAGTCAACATCGTCATCATCATCGTCATAAAAAAGCACGCACACACATAATTGAAAGGCAAACTGTAGTTGCCCTAACGAGATTGTGTTATACTATGCATCAAGCTACAAAAGGAAAGGGCAATAACTCCAACACAAATTGCGGGAGCAATGTAAGTTGTCGACATGCGCATCTTCAGGTGATGACCATACTATTTACCAGGTTTCATGGTAATCCATCAAAAACTGCGGGACTAGTTGCGCTAACAAGATTGTGTCATACACTGCTACAAGACAAAAATGCCAGTACCTCTAACAAAAATATCGGGAGCAAAATAAATTGTCGATATGCACATCTTCAGGTAATGACGATAACATTTACCAAGCGGCATGGAATCCATCGAAAACTGGGATTTGATGCGCTAACGAGTGCCGGATGGACACGAGGATTACTCCATATATGCTGGGGTATAATAAGCTAACGTCAACATTCAAGGAAAATCCAATCAAAACATTTTTGATATATCAAAGCTCAAAGTTATTATATATTATCAATATTTTAATGAAGTTTGTGAACCTTGTCAGCTTATGGAACCACAGGCTGATCTGTCTTACGTAATACTGTGCAATTACTAAAGTCAGGCAATAGCTGGTAGCTCTGTTACTGGCCACAGGTAATGAAATAAGCAGTGATAAGTAAGTCATAAAATATTTCAACACTAATCCAGAAATATGGATAATAAATGTCAGCAAGATGTAGATAGTACATTTTTGTCCAAACACACACATAGCTTAATATGTGGGTTGTCTTCAAAATATTTAAAAGCGTAAACACCAAGTAAATTACCGCTTTAAAATATGCATGATTTCAAATTCGAGCCTTATGATTGGTCGAATGCCGGTCATGATCGCTTTATGGATAGATTCATGAAACAAGTTGCAAGGAATTTTCAGTCGTATGCATTTTTGGCATTGAAAACCGCTTAGTAAATTACGGAATTATTAACACAGTAAAGTACAACCTTAATAGGGGGTTTTGTCCCATTTTTGTCTCAATAAATGTTAAGTTTATGACTCATCACAAAACCAACAAACAATACCCCAAAAGCAAACTACTCTACAATTACCAGACCAGACAGACTATGAAGACAATTATCTAAGCAGGTCTTGACCCGAGCGCAGCACACAAATTATCGACTGCTAGTAAACATACATATTATGAGTGTTATCATAATATAGGCGTAAAGCATACGATAACAGCTATTTATACTCTTAGTACATTTTATGCAAATTTACCTACACCATCAGCATGACCTGCATGACACGTAACTGTTTATGTATAAATAGATGATGTATATATAAATATACGTGGTGGGAACAGAGTCACAAGAATCTGCAACCAGTTAAGGGGTTAAGATGAACAAATATTGTGGACATGGTCTCAGTGGTCACATGAATTTAAACAAGTATCGGGTGAGCCCCCCTCCGAAGCCATTCACACTCGTGACTGGTAATGAAACTGATGGTTGCAATTTCCGTTTACGCTCCTTGATTGCTGTGACCGGCAGAATCATTTAAAAGGAATGTAAATGAATACAGATTTTACGGCTGTAACAATTAAAAGTTTAATAAATTTTTAATGATATTAAACAATGTTTCACGAATATCTTCAGTAGAAAAATTCAATAATTTGATTCTGTGAACGCTTAGTTAGATTTAAGTATTAGATTTTATGACACGACCCCTCAAGAAGGGGAAACATTTGAGTACATACATTTTTTGCCATAGAACCAGGCTTATTGATATAATGAACAGAGGCGAAATGGATAATATCATTGTACGTTTATTTGATAGTTTACATAGCAAATTTGGACAGGAAGTAAGCAAAAGTACAAGATGGGTGTTTGACAGGATAGAATATTTAACAATGCAAATATATAGGTGTCAAGCACATAGACGAAGAACATGTATAGATCTACCCAAATGCCTAAAGAACAAAAAAGCTTGAATCAATGTAGAAACGAAAGATGATAAATGTTTCTTTTATGCTGTTGAATATGTTTTAAACATGCGAACAAATCATCAGGTAAATGTACCATCAAAATACAATTGAGATATAGCAGTCATTGGTTTCAAAGATGCCCTGTAAAAATAGCTGACATCTTAAAATTTAAAAATAAATTGAAATCTGTATGAAATATTAGGAGACAAAACAGAGTTGTACCAGAGATGAATATTCGTTTAGATAAAACTGAGAGAGAGGGGGGGGGGATTTGACATGTTAATGCTATTTCAGGGCGGTAACTACATACAGTGGTGGTACCACGACGCTGGAATAACAGAGTGTTCAAGATTGGTGTCATCGCGGACAAACAGACATCACTGGCAGAAACATAACTGTTAAAATGCTCAAATGTTTTCTATACAACAAAACAATTTTCATAATACAAAAGGCTTTTTTAAGAATGTAGATAATTTTGATAGATATAATTTTTGAAGAAGGCTCACTTATAAAATTCAAAGACTATCAACACCAGTTAAATCTTCCGTGTGTCGTTTATTGTGATTTTAAAGCATCATAATACCACAGACACAAACTTGTAATTGTGTAAGATACATTGTGCATCAAAGCTGCAATCATGCCGAATGCAATGTGTACCAAAGGTACAATCAACATTCTGGCATATCATTAATGATCCAAACAGCTAAGCACATTCCATCCCAGTTTGTTTTTGTGTGCCTCAAATCAATCAGCATGAGATATAAACCAATAATTTATAGAGGCGCGGATTCTATAGATCGATTGTTGGGAAAGCTTGAAAACTAGTGTCAGAGGAATTAAGTCTGAAAAATGCAGAACCTATGGTGCACACAGAGATAAAGATGAAAAGGATTTCAATTCAAGAAATATATATTCATCTGTGAGAGAGAAATAACTGAAAACAAACTTCTATACAGCGAAGGGCAAGGAAAAAAGTGTGTTACTACGATAATTTAACAGGCACGAATAGAGGCCCAGTACATAACGAATGCAATTTGAAAATACAAATATCCAAAATGCATACCATTGTTCGTTCGTAGCTTCTCTGGATATGACAGTCATCTGTTCATAAAGACATTGATTAAAACATAACCAAACGTAGAAGAAAAAATTATATCTAACAACGACGACAAACACATATCATTCAGTAAGGAGTTCATAGTTGAAAGAAGTAAAAGAAATAACAGTTAAAAGGACAGTTAGGTCTGTATGAAACTTTAGGGTCATGAAACTGTCTATCGATCATCTTTATACACATTTAAAGTTGAAACATTTACAGAAACACTGAAACAGTTTCCAAATATGCAGGCTAAATATTTGAGGAAAGGTTTTTACCGATACAAATACATAGATAGCTTTGAACGATTTAAGGAAACAGCTATATAGCCAATAGAAACGTTCTACTCATCACTTAGCGATTTAAACTTATCAAATGACAATTATCATCATGTACAGGACGTCATGAAATATTTTAACCCGAAAACACTTGCAGATCTAAACGACTATTACGTGATAAAAGGCATTGTTGCTATGTGAAATTTTAAAAAGAAAATAATTTAAGAATGTGTGTCTGAAAAATTACAAGGTTTAATATTTCAGACACATATTCTTAAATTCCTTATTTAAACAATTACAGTTCATCTGGATTAGCACATGATGCATGTGTAAATATATCATGTTTATAATTTGAACTTTTGACAGACTATGATATGTACCTGGTGATTCTGACTGAAATTACCATGATTCCACAGTAAAACATGAATGCTACGTAGACAACAATGACTAGATTAACATGTTGGTGAATACGAAAGGTGAATGTTAAGGTCATTCATTGTGTACCTAAATACCAACAATCGTTAAAATGGGCAATGTCTCAATACCTGCCCGTAAAAACTATAGATGGGCAGTTGATAAACAAATTATATTGGTAGAAGATAACTATGCCAAGGGTTGCAATTTAAAAGTGAATTTGGAGATTCCATTACACTTGCATGATAATTTTTAGGACTACCCTCTGGCTCCAGAAAACTAATTCCAGATGAAAATGGTTTTTAAAGTTACAAAAGAAGTTGATACATGATTACAAGGGTACAACACCAACTGTAACACATTGTTATGTACACTGAAATCAATTAGAAATATATAATTCACTACAGAAACATAAAGCTTTACACACAGTTGTACTTAAAAATATAGATAGAGTTGTCTCGTTTGATCAACAACCGCGCTTAAAATCTTACATTCAGTTAAATTAAATTTGAGACAAAAAGCAACAAATGATTTCGAGAAAGACTTCCTCAAATTGATGAATAACGTTCTATTTGGTAAACAGATGGAAGATCTCAGAAAAACAACAATTAAGACATGTGCAGATGAAATTATTTAAATTCCAGAAAGATGTAAAATTTGCCCGGACAACACTTATTGACGATGATTTAGTTCTGGTCAGTTTGAAAAATAGGACAATCAAATTAAGAAAACCAGTTTACAGTAGATTTACATTGTTTGAGTTATCCAAATGGCTAATATATGAATTTTACTATAATAAGCTCAGAAAAGAAAAATAAAGTGACAAAATAAGACCGTTAATGACTGATACTTATTGATTGTATACTCATGTTGAGACAGAAACCATTTTCAGTGACATGATAGATGACATCAAGATTTAGGATATTAGTGACTATTCAGTGGATAAAATAGTTGATATCTCACAAATGAATAAGAATGTTAGTGGATTGTTTAAGGTGCTTTATCTTTTTAAATGGTGTTCTAATTAGAGATTTATGTGGGTTAAGGTCACAACTTTATTCATTCACAACTAATAAAGATGAAAAGAAATCCTGCAAGGGAATCAAACAAAGTGTAATAAAAAAAAAA
Organism: Margaritifera margaritifera; assembly: GCA_029931535.1. NCBI lineage: Eukaryota > Metazoa > Mollusca > Bivalvia > Unionida > Margaritiferidae > Margaritifera > Margaritifera margaritifera. The sequence continues at coordinate 1,178,147 of JAQPZY010001488.1, forward strand.
ATTTAAAATTCGAGATGTACAAAAATTGCTTATGTACTCGTAAGGAATATTACCGCGAACTGAAGTTACGCAGAATATATACCTATGGTACAAGTTCCCTGTAGGTATACATTTTAGGTACAGTTTTTACAGAGAACAAAGCCACACAAAAAACTCTAAACGCGCTAAAATTTTGTTCCGTTTGTTATGCTTGAGAGTTTCTACAATTTCTTCTTTTATTCGTGTAAAATAACATGGTTTTCTTCAAGTACGTTTTTTCCTCTTGTTCTTTCTGTAAAACAAAACCAACAAAGCGTTTTTTTTCTTCTTCTGAAATCCTTTATAACATTGTTATACGTTTGCACGATTTAGCATACTGATATTTCAAAATATCTACCACTGAAAGCTAGTTTGATCAGATTAGATGCTTTCTTTTTTATCTTGTCAAGATTTCCAAAATCATAGATTAGAAACAAAGACTTTGTACGTTGGTACACATCAACCATTGACTCTAGCTAATTATATGGTTTATCCTCAGGATTTATCAAGAACAATGTCTCATCTCCGAGTCACCATTTTCTACTGTAAGTCTTGATGATCAGAAAAGTTAGAAAGATGAAGAAGAAAAAAACGTTGTGATTGAAAAAGTTTTCAAAGTTTTACCACTCCTCAAATTATCATGTTATGACATTCATGTAAGTAAGTGCTTTGCCGTTTCCTTAAGTGCATTTGAAAATACCTAAACTTAATTAATATTAGTTGATTTCTTGGAATGTTTACCTGAGCATCAAACACGAAATAAATATACGTTTTGTGAGCATGAACATTTTCTTTTCTATTGATTTACAGCGAGATACCTTGTTGAACGTTAACTACTTTATAATCATAACAATACAATCCGTTTTTATCCGTACTTCTCAAATCAAGTCAAATAGAATGGTTATCGGTATAAACAAAAACTGTAACACTAGCATTACTTATTTCTATGTGCTTTAGTGGTTTATTAAAGAAATACTTTGTGGCGTCTGTAAACTGTAGTCCCAATAGAACCCCTTGAGAATAAGCCATAATTGGTAGACCTTCTAAGGTCACAGAGCTTTTTTCTATTGCTGAGTTGTCACACTTTTCGGGGTTACTTTCTCCACTTTTTTGTGTACTATATCAAGCTCATTCTGGGATAATCAAGTGTGAGAGTTGTTATGATGCAGTAGGAAAATATAGCAATTCCCATTCTGTACTTGTCATTAACTGATTGTTGATTGTGGAACTTATTCTAAAGTAGTCTTATCTTATTCGCGGCAAAGGTTTTCCTGTTGGTAATCCTGAGTTCCACCTGCTAACACTTCTGAGACATTTGTCTTTGTAACGGTAAATCTTAAATCCCGTGGAATGGCACAAACGCACGATGAATACGTTGCTCATCCTATTTGTTCTTAAAGATGTTGATAACCACACATATTCGTATGAGATACAGATATGTCATTCAATTTGAAAAGATCATCGCTTCCGTTGGATATGGTGATATCTATCGCAAGCATTCTTCCTCAGTCGTTTGGAACTGCATTGTTAGCATCTCTCTTTACCTTCATATCAAACGACTCAAAGAAACTACCGGGTTCAATCAGGGTATTCGGACATAGCTTTGGAATTGGTATATATAAAGTATACTCTGGTTTAACAAGAAACATATTTTTATAATATTGTGTAAACATATGTTTCTTTAACAAGAATCGTTTTCTTTTTTATTTTGTAATGCAATATACTCGGTAGATAAACACTCTCTATTTATATCACGAGAATTAAATAAATCCAGTAAATTATCATTATGAGTGATGCTTTGAAGATAATATTTAGTGTTGTGAACAGTTAAACACACAGCATTTCAGTTTCGAATTATATTCGGTAATTACTGAGATTTTTATCAACCAGAATTAACTTATCCACAAAGGTGCTAAACACAGAACCACTACCTGAAAAATAATTACATATTGTTATGGAAGGCATGGTACATTAATACCCTAAATACTTTCATGACTCGGAACAATTTAAATATAAATGATCAATACATATAGTGTCATTTTTTTAATTTTTTTTTTTTTTTTTTTATATCAAACTCCATTCTTTGTATTTAACAAGCTTAGCTAATTAAATGTAAGATTACACGTAAATATACACATATCTTGCTCAAAACCAAATTCATCCAACATTTTGATGATGTAAGACTATTTGACAAGTTTTATCAAAACCTGATTAGAAATAGAGTTGCTATAATAACGATAACCTCACACAGTCAGCTGTAATATAACCCCATTAATATGCATTGATCTTGCCCATAATAATGACAACCTCACCCAGTCAGCTGTAATATAACCCGATTAATTTGCATAGATCTTGACCATAATAATGACAACCTCACCCAGTCAGCTGTAATATAACCCGATTAATTTGCATAGATCTTGACCATAATAAAACTAATGCAGCATATTGATGATATTATCATATTTGCCAAGTCCCATCACAATCGGGTCAGAAATACCGTCTTTCGAGTTGTAAGAAGCTTTGCCAGTCAGATGCAGGATCACCCCATAAATATGCGTAGATCTTGCTCATAATTATACTCATTGACATATTGATGATATAAGCATATATAGTTTGATCCAAATCAGATCATAAAAGACCGCTTGAGTATTTACAAACTCAGCCAGTTAAATGCAATATCACCTAATTAATGAGTGTACCAAAAAAGGACATATAAAAAGCATGATATAAAGGTAATCGAGTCCCACACCGCAACAAAACCTGTAAGAAAAATGCGGATAATTCGAAAGCCAATAATTCTTTTAAAAAGGAAAATGGTGGAAAAAGAAATAGTCATCAAAAATGAGAGAGTTCGTGTCCCCTACTGCATTGACAACTGCACCATGGTTGAGAAGTCATAGTGTCTATGAGATATTTCAAACAAGATATAAGCAAAAGAAACAAATGAGGTCATATTTCTTGTAAAGGTGGAAGTAGAAGGAAATATTTGTTAAGCAGATTCATACTTGAATGAGGTAACGTTCTCAAGTGTGGCTCTATGTAGCTTTTCAGGGTCCGTGTATGTATTTGTAAAACATTTTGACGCAACAGTTGAGTAGAAAACGTGTTCGATTTAAATAGGTCGGATAAAGTTATGAATTTTCTGTTAATTATACAATTGTAAAGTGCGTCATGGCAAAGATTTGGGTTTTGGAAGATGATGAAACAAATGTGCTCGTTCAGACTATTACCAATGCTCCTATTTCCTTTTTTTAGTTCTCCCAGTTGCAGCTATCTCAATGTGCCCTTATTTGCTTGTTGCTCTGAAAAACTGTCCATGTAATTGCCTTTTCTTTATATTCAGATATTATGCCTATGCACTTGATCAATTGGCAATCTTTCTTTATTTCGTTCTCTTTTAGAAGAACCTCTTCCTAGACTTAGGCTAGGGGATTCTGTGTCACTTTCCCTTACGTAATTTCCTCGATTCCTCTTTTCTGCGTCAACACAATTTTTCAACGCTGATCAGGCTTCTTATCCCGATATACCAAAGAATGATATAATATGTGTACATAAGCTCTTGAATACTGTACACCAAAGAATGATACAACAAGTGTACATAAGCTCTTGAATACTTTACACCAAAAATGATACAATATGTGTACATAAGCTCTTGAATACTGTACACCAAAGAATGATACGATATGTGTACATATACTCTTGAATACTGTACACAATAAATAGCATGAGCTTTCTAGTCTTTCTATCCATGTCTTTCAAGTCATTTTTTTCTGTTTAGTCCATGATGTCAACAACCGTGTACCTGGTGATGGAAACTGTCCAGGTCGCAATAAATCTGAATGTTAAGTCTAGACTTAAGACATTTGATTGGTCAGCCAATCGCGTAAGTTTAAGTCTAGACTTAGACATTTGATTGGTCAGCCAATCACGTAAGTTTAAGTCCAGACTTAGACATTTGATTGGTCAGCCAATCACGTAAGTTTAAGTCCAGACTTAAGTTATGTAGAGGAGATCCAGGCCAGGTATGGATGGCTGCAACTGTTTCACTTCCATTTAGCTTCTATTAACTACTATTCTTCTTCTTCTTCTTCTTATTATTATTATTATTATTATTATTATTATTTTCAGGCTCCATTTTGCAGTATAAGACAATTTGTTCGGAGAGAGCTGGCAATTTATGAGGATCTCTGCAGAAAACAAGTCTATGCTCAAAATCATATTCGTATTCTACTGCGGTCTCTGAATGCAAAGTTGCACCAATATCAATGTTTGGTAATCTTCCTGTCTTTCTGCATCTCACACAACCCACACAATAGTTATATATATATATATATATATAACTACTATTCTTATATATATATATATATATATATATATATATATATATATATATATATATATATATATATATATATAAGAGCCGCGTCACGAGAGTTTACGTCTTCTGGAGTATGACGTCATATAACGACGTTGTAAAGTTGAGGAAAGGTATTTTGACCAATACTCTCGTCGAGTCACATGTCACGAGCGTTTTGCTGTTTATCATTCATTTATCACGGAAACATTTACAGTAGTGATACTGAATATACTACAGTCAAAGTAATAGAAGTAAGAATTGTGCTTGTTATTGTTCTTATATTTCTGTTGTGAGTTAATTTCATCTTTAACACATTGGACAAGAGTCGCAATTATTTAATTTTAGAGTCGAGATCTTCAGTTCTACCACCACATTATCTGTTCCTACAATTTTATCGAAGACATTTTTTACCATAAATTTTCACAACCAAACTAGTGAATTCCATAGTGTTACACCTTAAAGACGTGGGGATGTTTAATCTTGTTTCATATTAATATATCTGTTCACATAGTACTATGTTTAATCTTGTTTCGTATTAATATATCTGTTCACATAGTACTATGTTTAATCTTGTTTCGTATTAATATATCTGTTCACATAGTACTATGTTTAATCTTGTTTCGTATTAATATATCTATTCACATAGTACTATGTTTAATCTTGTTTCGTATTAATATATCTGTTCACATAGTACTATGTTTACGAAAATTTAATTCCTTGGTTTGAAACAGAAATGTATTACTTCTCACTTAAAAAATTCAACATTAATTCGATCCCAATTAACAAGAAGAGATTTAGACAAAACTTATTGCTCGCAGAGTCTTCTTATCTTAGTCCGGAAGCCTTACTTCACAGATTATACGATAGACCTCGATGTCACTGTAACTTTAATTTACATGAAAAAATAAACTGTATAATTAGATCTCGGCAACCGATCTACGTACAGTGGGGTTTATACATACAAAATAGCAACATTCATCTTTATTATACTATATTAAATTGTTAATAAAATATGTACTAGAGTAACGTTTTAGCAGAGATAATAAAAATATGCGAAGAGCATAGATACAGAATTTTTTTTCAAACCTTATGCAGAGACGTTGCATCATATGTAATAATTAACATGAACAAGAGCAACAACCACAACCACAATGAGAACAACATCTATAACCATAACCACAGCAAGGAGTGCAGATAGGCTGGAAGCCGCAAAAGGCTGGAGGGTAGGAATGGGTTGAGTTGGGGTGGTGGTGGTGGTGGAAGGTGCGTTTCAGTGCGTGGTTCCATCTCCCCACTCCAAAATATTTTATTTGTAGACTGAGTTTGAAGAGTTATGGTGATTTTTTGGTGATTTTGTCTAAAATCAGGAAATATAAATTAAAGGTAAAAATAACGAGTGATTCAATACAAATTGCAAATACATGTAGACGCATTAGTAGCTACGCATATATGAAACAACGATAATAATAATAATAATAATAATAATAATAATAATAATAGTAATAATAACAATAATAATAGTACATGTAAAGAGTTACGGAATATTTACTTGGGTAAATATTATCGCAAAAAAATTGCGTGCGTCTGATAAACTGACGCCTGACTGTAGTTTTGAGAAGATTGCATTGAAAAGGTTAGACTTTTTCATTTAGGCCAAACTCTCCATGAGTTAACAATTGTAGTATCCAGTAACGTTCCTTATGTGAGCGTTCTATATTGGTCCACCCCAGGTTAGATTAAATCGGTAGCATCTCGAGGGACTCAGCTGAAGGCGTTGATTTTTGTTGCAAAATTCGGCTCATCGGGTTATTCATTCGTTTTCTGAAATCAACGGTTTCGCCAACATATTGACTGACGCAGATCTTGCATATTAAAAGATCTATTACATTTTTGGTTCCACATCCCAACTTCTGATTGATTGTGAAGCTAACTTCTGTCATCGAACTTCTGAACGATTTGGTCTTGGGCTTATTTTTGCAATTAGGCAACGTGTATCTTTGCAATAGTATGTGCTTGAATATGTGGTCTTGTTTGAAGTTACCTTGACACGTACCAGACGGTCCTACATATTTTTAGGTCTACGGTATGCAACCTTCCGGAACTTATTGAAATATTCCCTTCAGACATTCGGAGGATTCAATCTGGTTCAAATGCTTACGAATTAATTATCTGTTGTAACTTTGGGGCGTCGGGGTGGAAAGCAACACAAAGGGGACGCGTTTGTTGGTTTTATTGGTTTTATATTTAAGAAGGGCTCCTCTATCGTGGAGTCTAGTTTTGTTAATAGCCTCCTTAATGTAGCTCCTTCTGTATCCTCTCCTTCTAAGTTGCCCCTTGAGCTCTCCATGTCTCTTTTCAAAGGTAGCCGGATTAAAACATTTGCGTTTGGTCATAACGTACATGCCGTAAGGAAGATGTTTTATTACGTGCTGGGGGTGGCAGCTGCTCGTGAGTATTTACTGGTTTAGAATACAGGTCAGTTTCTATGTTCCCCTCCAAGAAGGTAGATTGAGTATCCAAGAAGATGTTGGACCTGTTTGATAACTCCGACGTAATTTTGATTCTATGTCGTCAATGAATCTGCACCAGATTATGTGTCTATAGGGTGCCTCTTTGAGGTGCGTTTGCTTGAAAATATTGGAATACGAAGGTGCCATTTTAGTGCCCAGTGCTGTTCCATTAATTTGTAGGAAGTGTTGGTTGTTTAATACACAATTGTTAAACTTAAAAACATGTGTTAAAAGATTGACCAAATAGTACATAGGAGGGGAAGGATCAGGTCGACGATCCTGCTTCTTTGCAGGCTGTGACACCTTCCTCTTGTGGTATGTTGGTGTATAAGGAACAGACGTCCATAGTGAGGAGGAGAGTGTTACCTGGAACATATAGTTTTCGGTGTTTTGTTGGGATAGTCCGTAGTATCTTGGATACATGAAGGCATTTTTTTTTAACGAAAGACCGAAGGTGATAATGAACGAATTCAGAAAACAAATTTCTTCTGCGTAATGGTTGTTTCCGGAAATGATTGGCCTCCCCGGGTTCCCATCTCTGTGTATTTTGGGGAGTAGATAAAATTTCCCTGGTTTGGGGGTCAACTAGTAGGAGGTCAGTCAGTATCTTGTCATCAATGTGACCTATGGTATGCATGTCTTTAAATGTCTGACACTTTTTCAGCGTGTTCAGCTGTTTGGTCATGACTGAGTTTTCTTATAAAATCTCTCGTTTGAAAGTTGTCTGTTCGCCTCATGGATGTTATCAGACGTATCACGACAAAAACGAAGGATCCCGTGTCTTGCTTGCTTGATAACAATATCTGTTCTCACGCACAGTTTTTGCAGCCACTGTCGTTTCTGGCGGGTAACTGTCATTTTGGTATGGTTCTGTTCGTGCGAGTTAATGTCATTTTTACACAAACACACAAACACACACACATTTACGCTTTAAGAGCAGAAGAAAAAAGATGAAACCAAGAATGTCTCATAGTTGTTTTGTCCTTTCTGCCTATTAAAATTAAGTATGTATCATAATGCTGTCTAATTTGAATTTAAGTACTCTACTCCAACTACCCCAATTCATTGTTTTGTGGAATGTAGTGGCGATGACAATGAAAAGTCCAAGAGAGAAAGGGTAGAGGAGTACAAGAGATGAGTTAGAGAATTTACTAGTAGACCGCAAATAGTGATGTTATTTCAAAATGCATATGATGATGCATATATATATTCATATTAAGAACATTTTAACGAGCAAATTTCTTTTGTGGCTCAAAAAACTAACTGAAGAGTGCTCAAAAGACAAGTGAAAGAGTTGAAATTTTTAACTCGCATATTGGATCATCTGATATGCTCATCAGAAATCTAGAAATCTAGGCGTGACAAAAACTAATGATGTTTTAAAATATGTGAAAGACAGTTAATAATCTTATGAACGTTTGATTAATAATCGATACTGTATTGCCAGAGAATTCTTCAACGTCTTTCTATCAGGATGGAAAATAGCGCCACGTAGTTACAACCCAGATGAGGTGGAGAGACAAAATATTCATATGCGACAATAGCCACATTACGTCTACGAATATAAAATTGCTAGCTAATAGACATGTTTGATGCGAACACACGGACAATTTGGCTTACACGAAAAGTCGAGTCAAAATGTGTTCTGTTTAACCCACCGTACGTTAGTTTCTTTCCTGTCAGTTTGACTCGTTCTCCGCTAGTGACATGAAGTTATTAATTATTATTATTATTATTATTATTATTATTATTATTACGTTTTTCCAACACCTTCCCTTGTAATGCAATAAAACTCATAGCTTTGTTTCCCGTAGTAGAAATTATATCCGGGATGTAAAGTTAGAAGCGAAATATACTGCACCGTTACATATGGTACTCTATGAAACCCACGGGAGCCACGGTAGTGCAGTTGGTAGAGCTTCCAATTCGTAATCCAAGGGTCGCGGGTTCGTTACCCATCCAGGCCAACCCGAGTAGGCTGCCTCGGTGTGATTTTAAGAAAGGCACTTAGGTCCCATTTCTTCGGCATGATATAGCCAATAATGTGTTAAAAGTGCCTTTAAAACAAACCAACACAGACACACACACACACACACACACACGTAGAACATTAAGTATTACATTATGACACAGAGAGAAAAAAAGCTTTGAAAGATAATTAAAAGGTCTAAACTTAAGGAAAAGAAATAACATATCCAGGAAGGGATCTGTTATCTATATGAAAAAAACAAGCGAGATTCGATGGAAACATTTAGTTCAATAGCGGTAAGCTATTTGAGGTAACCTAGTTATCAACGTCATTGCGAGAATATCGTGTTTCATATGGCGCCATCTATGATCTATAGCGTTGCATTATTCGCTTCTAGATTTACATCCCGGATAATTGCCACTAAGATAAAGTATTTATATTTATAAGGGAAGGTGGTGCGAAGTATTATATAGATATGATAGATATGTATGTATTTACCAGGATCCAACGGCACGTCAGTACAATAGGGTCCATACGGCGCCGATTACAGGTAAAGTTCTAATAATATAAATAGACAAAAATAACTGAAATAGACCTTAGAATATAAATCCCTAAAAAAAAAAAAAAAAAAAAAAACCTAGAAAGATAAAACCTTCAAACAGATCGTCAGCACTATGGTGGCAATATACACAAAAATAAATAAATAAATAACAAATAATAGGAAGATAAACCCGTCCAACAAAACTTAAACACGAAGTACTACAAGATAAATGATAGAAGATACAAATGTTAATATAAAGAATTGTAAAAGACTTTAGAAAGAAACAACACCCTTCCAAATAGAAGTATACTGTATTTCAAGGTAAAAGATCAAAGGTAAATACGTGATAATAAGGAAATAATAATAATAATAATAATAATAATAATAATAATAATAAATTGATGGCAGTAGAGGAGAGAGAGACTGAACAAACCGACGGGAAAGAAACGTACGCGCGTTGAGTTAATCGGAACATTTTTTGGACTACAGTTTTTCGTTGAAGCCAAAATCGCCATGTATTCGCATCTGCAGTATACAATATTTCTCTTAATACCCACGTTTATTGTTAGTCCATCTGTGATCTGACTCAATGGGCAGCATTTAGAGAGACTGGAACGAGTGTTCGGCTGAGTTGAAATGGTTGACGAGTTTGTGTTAACCTTGTTTGTGATGTTACTTTTGTGATTGCTCGTTCTTTCTATGAAGTCAGCTGTTTCCCCAACACATTGGATGGCACAGATATTGCACGTCAGAACACAAATGACGTTTGTAATGACACATCCTAATTTTGGTTGATATTGTAAGTAACTCCTGTCGAGGAACTCCTGAATGTAGTAGTTTTTTTGGCATTTGCATACAGATTAGACAACGTCTGTCTTTACATATGTGTGCTCCTGCTTCTGTACTATGATATAAGTTTAGCTGGGCACGCACAAGGTGGTCTTTTAAGATTTTTGGTCGTTGATAAGCGACCGTAGGTTTTTTCTTTGGAGACCTACCTTAGACGTGCAGAGGAGTCAGTAATATGCTAGTGTCTTCAGACAATTTGTTCTATGTTTGGGGCATCTTGATTTTATGTTGTTACGAGAGGGTTGTTGGCAGTTTTACCTTTGTCGCTAAGAAGACAGTTTCAGGTCATGGCCTTCGCTCTTCTATTACCGGATCTATAGTTTTGTGCTTGTATCCTCTTCTTTTTAAACGCCCTTTGAGTTCCCTATGTCTTATGTTGAGCGTCTCCTCGTTTGAGCAGATATGCTTTATGTAAACACAAATGCAGAATGGAAGGTTTTGATTACATGTCTCGGATGACATCTGGTAGGTGCAGATATTGATTCGAGTCGGTCGGTTTGCAATACAAGCCAGTTTCATTGATTCCATCTTTTGTGTGTGTGTACACACACACACACACACACACACACACACACACACACACTGACCAAAGCCTCTCTAAATTGTTCGGGCTAACTCATATCGATCCATTAGTGGATTGTGTATTTAAACAAATGGATGGTGACATCATGACTAGAATCTAACGTCATAACATAAACGTACCTTACATATCACTTCTGAGGGAAATGTCAGTACAATTCACACTGGGAATATAGTCCTGTTGGAGACAGTACAATTCACACTGAGAATATAGTCCTGTTGGAGACAGTACAATTCACACTGGGAATATAGTCTAGCTGGAGACAGTACAATTCACACTGAGAATATAGTCCTGTTGGAGACAGTACAATTCACACTGAGAATACAGTCCTGTTGGAGACAGTACAATTCACACTGAGAATATAGTCCTGCTGGAGATAGTCCAATTCACACTGAGAATATAGTCCTGTTATAGACAGTACAATTCACACTGGGAATATAGTCCTGTTTGGAGACAGCGCATATAGTTTTTTGATCCAAAATGATTCCTTTACCAACCTATATGATGCCTTTACCAACCTTTATGCTTTTTTACCATACACTTTTTCATTCTCTATAACTATATAATCACATAAAGAGTAGATGTTTGTATTAAAAATATTTGCTACATGATCGTCATGTTTTTTTCTTCTAATTTTATAAAGATTTAACTGTTTTTTTTATATAAAGAATCTCTTGTTTGGCCTGCATTCACCGTTTTTTCCATCTTTTCACGGACAATAAAGTAAATACGTTCTACTGATTGACAATCTATATGGCCTTGGATTTTTTTTATTCCTTCCTTTTCGTCTCGTAAGAAATGGTTGGATTTTAATACTTATTTCGATACTGCACACTCCCACAAGGTTTATACCCGTTTTCTTCTTTGTTTTGAAGTTGTAGATTGTGTTTCTTGTGGATTAAAATGTCCCTTAGGTTGCTATCTCGTTTGAAAGCTAGAAGTGGTGGATTTGGAAAGGTTCGTTTTAGTCACTCAGGCTGATGGAGAGTTTCAGTTTTTCTTTAATATTAAATGTATAATGTTAAAACAAGTGACAGACACGGTCATTTGTCAATTTAAGTTTGTTTTTCAAGAGATCATGCCTATTCAACGAATCAACCTTTTACATTTGCTTCGCTATTATTTGCAAAAGATAGACACAGTTTATTGCATTATTTTGTATTGTTTCTTCCCGATGTTTCCAGTAATCATGAAATTCAAGAATAAATTAGTTTGAAGTATCCACACAGCATAATCTCCAAACCTGGCCCCAGTTTCACTAAAGATCTCAACATTTTTTTCTTCAAACTGAGATTTTTAATATCTCTCTTATTGCTTAGTTGGTAACAATGATATCTTCACAGAAAATTCAGCAGGAATCAGGGGTATTAAAAAAAGCCATAAAATCTTGAATTTTCTTTAACGGAGTCATGCCTTATCTCTGAGATTATTTGGCGCATTTCCTCACATTTGAGGACTTCCTATTTTTTTAAAGAATATAATGGTTTCTAGGTGATAAATTTTAAAACTAAAAAATGACTTTGCATCCTGTCTAGTATCTCTACCTCAGACAAAACTATTGACACTGTCTGAAGTATCATAAGCAAGGTAAAGTAAAATCTCATTTTGAGGAGAAAATTTGAGAATTTTAATGAAACCAGGACCAGGTCAATGTAAACAGTTGCAGAAGTACCATATATGGGCTGATCTACGTGACACAAGTTGCCAACTTTGGCCTAAGTCTCGGGGCTTGACGGGCATGTGTGAGATTTAAAAATGTCTGACTACTCGGAAGTAGCTGACTTAAAAAAAAGTCACACTGGATTCAGTCGATAGTTGTTTGTAAGTGAAGACGGATGATCAGGCTACTTACCTATTTGATAGTTTGTTTCTTAAATGGAGGTAAGCACTTGAAATCACCTGCCATACAAAAAATGCTGGCACAGTTGTTTTCTCCGCATATGATTTATGTACATCACGCTCTGTCTAAGAAATGGACATTAATAGCCGAATAATAAAACGATTTCCAAGACAGACGAAACTCGTTATACATTCCACCTTGAGGAGTCTCTTCTCGACCTTCATGATTTCACTGTTCAACATCAGAAAGCTTTGAATTTCGCGCGCAATATACTAGACTGTTGTCAGTTTTTTTGATCGACTTTGTAAATAACAAGGCTCTGAGAGAGAGAGATCATTTATTTGGCAGTCATAATCCTGGTGCATCGTGAAATTTTAGTACAAAACTCGTAGGAGAATTTATATTATCTGAAGAAATTTTATTTGCTGTCTTCTGACATGAAACTTCACTTCTGTCTTTATTTGTACGTGCGTTGATATATTTCCATGTCTGTCTTTTTCTTAATCTGTTCATTACCGGCAACATTTATGCACTATAAACAATTTTAAATTGACTGCAGTGGATATTTTTGTTTCGGTTTTAAAACAATGTAAAATAAATATAAAAAGATAAATTGTATTCGCCGGAAGACATTGTTGTTTAGCTTGATTCTTTCTTTAGTTTAATTTTTCTTTATTATTTTATTTTTATTTCAAGGAATCAAAATAAGCAACAACCATCAATTAACTGACACAGATTTAAAATATCTGTGCCAGAAATCAACATAAAATGACAAAGGTTTTTCAACTGTTGGACTTACATTCACCGGTTACAGACCATAATTCAAACACTGTATCATAACATTGTGACACTGTCGGGTTAGTTACACATGTCAGGACGTCCGCTATGTTTTGAGATTTCTTTATCTGGGTTTTCCTAACTTAGTTTCATGTACATTGTTTTATTTTATCTGTATAGAGTTTACTTCATGACTTGGAAAGAAAGCACTGGTAAGCCCAAGTAAATGTCAGAAAAGATTGTTGTATACGACTACGCAAATAACGAGCTCGTTTTATCCACAATCTAAACATATGCTACTGATTTTCTTTTGGGGTTATTATTTGGTCAGATATGTTATATTCTCCATGTACATTGTTTACGACGGGATTTGTAGATGAATTATACGCCATCAAAGACGCATTGCGTTGTGACGTAGAAAGTACCGTTGTGATGTAACTAATGTAAGTAGTGTTGATATCTCAGCTTCCATGGCACTTTTAGGGACCCACGATTAAACTTTCTGGGGAGGGAGGGAGGGAAGGGAGAACTGGGGTTTTCTTTGGAGCCGGCATATTTTTACTCTCGATAATTTATTTCTTTTCAAGTAATATAATGGATATAATCTTTTCTTTCTATACATCAGAGAAAGAATATTTTTTTGAAGCTAACTGAGTGTGGTAAATTTCTTTTTCAAAATAATCCCATGATTCTCTCCCCACCCCCACCCTCCGAAAAATATTTGTTCGGACCCTTGGGTACTATACAAGAAGCCGATATGTCGACTTTTGGCACATACAAAGAATAATGAGACAATTTTTGTGTATCTGTGACATCAAAACAATTTTTCATACCCAGGTTTTTCATTTACTTCCTGCTGGTGGGTGTGACATAAATGCGGGGAGAGATGTTTCACTTCCAGTCATCGATTTCGACAGCGTCCTGAGAATTTTGGCTGGAACTGCCCACGTGATGGAGTCCATCAAGAACAGCCTTAAACAAATTCAAAACTGCTAGTAAACGTAATGTTGATAATAATAGGGTTTCAAAATCATTTTATCACCATGTAAAGTTTTAACGTGTATAAAGATATATTTATAAAATAGATAAAATTATATTTTAGTGCAAGTTCATGGAATCGATTTGTTTAACATCTTTTTTCTTTCCACGATGCTTTTGCTTCCTGTTACCATATGTGCAGTCTATTATGCGCGTTTTTATGCCCATGGACCAAATATATTATTATTATTATTATTATTATTATTATTAAGTGATTTCTAACTATATGTTAAACTACATTAAAAATCCATGACGAAATTGGAAACATAATAGGAGGATTGATATTGAAGTCGTACATTTTTGTCAAGCGTATTTGAATGAAGGTAGGAAAAATAGGGTAGATAGATTACAGGTAGTCTGATAGATTGATCGAAAGGTATGTAACTGATTTCAGATAGTTGCAACAACAACAAAAAAATGACGTTCACGTAAGTGTCCAGGAATATATATTTCATTAGGGAACATTCCTAAATTGCTGCCCTGTCTTGTTTGATGCAATTGATATATATCTCAGATACCAACGTTAATTTTCCGATGTCTTTATTCAAATATATTGCTGAGCAACAATCGGAGGAATATAAAATGAAAAGTGTACAGTATATAAATATTTATATTGTATTTGATGATAATTTCCTGCTCTTACGCTTTTGTCCTGTGATTTATAATATGGCGTATGTAACTTTAACTCTAGATAACTATAAATATATTGTAACACGATTGGGGGTCTTACAGGATCTCATTACCGAGCAAATCAAACAACACCTGCGTGAGGCTGGTTTGAGGTCCATGTTTCCCCTATTTCCAAGGACCTAAAGACAACAGTCGTTGACAACTGGAGGGTTCTTAAATGCGCTAATACCACAAATAATTTTCTTCTAATCAACTAACGACCACACATTCACGAGAGCCTAATTTCAAACTTGCATGGTTTTCCTTGATTCACATTCCTATGATTAATCAGTACGCTTTTCTAAGCCGTAGATCTCTATTTCATGCCAAATACTACCAAACATATCAAATTACTAAACACTTCTACGTGAAAATATCTCTAGAATTCCTTATGTTAAGAAATTAGGTCATTTTTACGAAACCAATCCATACTGCCGTAAAGCCTCGTGAATATTGTCAATTATGACGTCTGCACCTAGTTACTAGCTAATTACTCGGTTTGAGAAATATCATCCCAACGCCGCCTCCCCATAATCAAAGAAATAATCCCTAATATCTGACAAAGATATAAACAGGGACGTATATACAAATGATACATACCCTAGGCTTGTTTCAAGTAAATTTAATAGTGACATGTATACATTGGAGTGAGGACACTGTGATGAAACTTTCACTCATGGAACGGTTGTTTGATTGCTTTTAACGACACTTTTAACACATTATTTGCTATATCATGTCGAGGATATGGGAACTACGTGTCTTTCCCAAGGACACAAAGAGGCAGCCGACCACGGGCTGGACTAGGCGGATATAGAACCAATGACCATTGGATTACAAGTCCGGTGCTGTACCAAACGAGTTACTGCGATTCTCTCATGAAACGGTGAAATTTGCATGGAGTTCTTTAGTATTCACATGTATTTTTTTTTAAAATATTTTTTTAGCACAAGAATATTAAGATCATTTTACTCTAAGCTGCCTGATCCGAACAATCTGGTAAATGTAGAAAAAAACATGTCACCTTGAGGAAGCAGTCATGATCAAAGCATGATGAAAAATGGTTTACAGACTATGTGTATTTCAATTTACTTCCGAAAATGTTAGATTCCTTTTCCCGTAAATGGGTACGAAAATTCTATAATTTTAAAATGTCGGAAAACAATATTTACGTAAATGTTTGTAGCAATAAAGTATATTTGTATCGATGTTAATTCACTAAAAGTTAACTTCTGATTATGTTATATATTGGAAGATAGATCGGTGTATCAAAACATATATAACTACTTGCTTGTTTCAACAAAATAAAATTTGATTTAATTATCTAACTTTAATTTAGGAAATTCCTTAAATGTAAATTCTCTAAAAGCGTTTTCTTTGAAGGATGAAACGAAGCTATTTTTTCTTTTCTTGTTCAAAATAAAATAAACTGAGGATGCTGACAAGGTAACAAGAGATCTCATTGCCTGTGCTATTTATGTAGGTTTCATTGATATTATTAAAGATTGAAAGGAGATCCATAAATCTCTCAACCTTAGAGCAAACTTTAATAGAGGACAGATGAAATACTTTATAAAGTTGGAGTTGCTTATGACACTACGTCATGGCCCAAGCTATGTGCTTCAGGTGTAGACATGTGTATTTCTGCATTATTGCATTAATGGCGGAGACAATCCGTTTGGATTAATATTATCCCCCCAAAAAGATTAACATCATCCCCCCAAAAAAGGAATATACTTCCAGTCGGCAACATTCTTCTAACAACTATTATATATATATATATATATATATATATATATATATATATATATATATATATATATATATATATATATATATATATATATATATATATATATATATACACACAGATTATTGTGTACTCGAACAAACATGCTTTTACGTAAATTTAGAAATTGTTCTTTGAATATCAAGATTAGATTATTCAATTCTTATTGCCGCACAATGTAATGCGCTCCTCTGTGGAAACACTTTAGTGAATGTATGAAGAAAAAAAACTAGTTATTGGCTATAATAATAGTCTTCGTTTACTATTAAACCTTCCAAGATGGAACAGTTCCTCTACCATGTAAACTATAATGTATTCAGTTTTGAAGATGTAATGAGAAAGTATGTATTTTCAATGATGACAAGAATATCTAGTGGTAACAATTGTATCTTGAAATCTCTGTGGAACTATGATATTCGTTTAACTTCTCGGACTACTGACAGATGGAACAAATTACTCTTTAAATGTCTCACATAATTTTCTTCTTAACAATGCCAGACACATTCTGAAGTTGTAGATGTGTTTGTATGATCTTCTATGTTTAAAATATTTTTTTTATGTTATGTTTTAATTTAGATGTATGGACCATGCAGTATGAAATAAAGAATTCTTATCTTATCTTATCTTATCTTATCTTATCTTATTTATCTATCTATCTATCTATCTATCTATCTATCTATCTATCTATCTATCTATCTATCTGTCTTTCTATCTGTCTTTCTATCTATCTATCTATCTATCTATCTATCTATCTATCTATCTATCTATCTATCTATCTGTCTGTCTTTCTATCTATCTATCTATCTATCTATCTATCTATCTATCTATCTATCTATCTATCTATCTATCTATCTATCACAGTGTCAGTGATTGACCCACCGAATGTCATGTGTCAATAAACAACACATCGTTTCTCCTTACGCGATCGTATTTCCCTGTCTTGTATGATTCGGTATTTAAAACAAACACAATTTATTGCCCTTGATTTGGGAGAGATACGAAGATTTGTTCACCCGCGACAAGTTCGCCCTCGTGGAACATGACTTGCTTTGAGTGAACAAATCTTCATATCTCCCTCTAATAAAGGCAATAAATGGATACTATAAAATTAGGTACTTAAAACGTATAGATTATATGGGTCATAGCTGGCTTATATAGAAACAGATAATGCAGGGACAAAGGGATGAATCACTCCATTGAAATGTCCAGTTATCTTAATCTATTCTCAGCTCAAGTCGATGATAAAATGGCAGTATCAAACGTCCTTGATGACAGTACAAATAGTAGTAGATATTGAACAATCCTCTCGTTTTGTTGATGAGAGTATCTGAAGTTACGCTAGTTCCTGATTATACGTCATTCCCTTATGGAAGGGTGTAGAATAACGCCCACGGATTAACAGAGTTAATGGATTTTACGGACGGTTCAGCGTTTTGTGAAACAAAAGTCAATTATCTGAAACGGTTTTTTTAGTGCATGTAACTCCACGCTTCAGACATATCTCAGCACTGAGAAAAGTTGGTTGGTTGGACACACTGAGGCAGCAGACATGCGCTGGCCTGGGCAGGTACTGAACCGGCCACCCTTGGATTACGAGTCCGACGCTCTACCAACTGATCTAGCGCGGCCTCTCATTGACAAAAGAAAATTTTAGGATAGTCAGAATTCTCTTTGTACACAAAAGGCCATACTTTCTATATTTAACATTAAACAACACTAGCAAAAACATCTGAACTTTTTCTAAATCAATTCTTTTTGCAAGCTTCGATACACGATGTATGTATGTATGTATGTATGTATGTATGTATGTATGTATGTATGTATGTATGTATGTATGTATGTATGTATGTATGTATGTATGTATGTATGTATGTACGCACGCATGCACGTATGTATGTATGTATGAGTGTGTGTATGTATGTATTAGCGTTTAACGGCATCTCAGCACAATAATGGCTATATTGTGCTAATTACAAGTAAAGTTCTAAAAATGTAAATATGAAGAACTGCACAAATAACGTTAGGAAATTATGTGGCAGAAGAACCATTCTCGAAAAAAATTCACTCTGGATACTTCATAGCTTTTTATTTGGTTCGGTATTTTATGGCACAGCAACACAAGTTGATTATTTAGTGCCAAGGCAATTGGAGTGAAGCGCTTGGCCCAAAGGCACACAAAGGTAGCCGACCCGAGTTTATCCAATCGTAGGATTCGGACCCGCAACCGTGAGGTCGCGAATCCGTCACGTTAACTGCTGAGCCACCGCGGCTCTTTCACAGCTTTATATCGAATCACGATTTTATTCTGAGGGATCTTACTTTATGATCTAACCCTATTCCCGTTACTTTTAAATGCTTGCTCTACACCGATTCCCGTTACGTTTAAATGCTCTTTTATGAGGATTATATTTGCTAGTCAAAGTGATATATATATATATATATATATATATATATATATATATATATATATATATATATATATATATATATATATAAAGAGGAAACTCGATCATCGGTTGCTGCAATTTCTATCGCTTAATACATGCTATGATGAATATTCCTGCAGACATATTATATCCATCCCTTTACATCTCTTAACCAAAGAATGACTTTACATTTCTACACAGTTCAGACATGAAAACTCGGGTATGCCTACATTCACGATTATCTTAGTAAATCTCCGTCAACTTCATGAAAGGTCAGCCATTATCGGTTAAACGCTTCCATTGGACGAGATTTAAACTGACGCTAACATGTAGACTACAAGATTTGAATCTTAGGCTGCGATCCATCAGCTCAAGTACAGGACGGGTATTATCACATATGCTTACAAAGAATGAAAACAGAAAGTTGCAGACAATTTATTGGGCAACGCTCTGATTCAATCTGAGTGAAATACGCCCACAGAGTCTCAGGAACACCTACAGTTGCCATACGCCAACTCGGGTCAAGGACAGCTACCATCAACAGAAAGCTAAATACATTTGATTGGACGACTCTCTAACTTGACGGAATCTCGACGTACAGATAACGCAGTGGAAGTCCTAAATTTGAATAATTAAAATATATGCCCACTGATTGCAATAATCAGTTTGACAATACTTTTGGATACGTTAATTAAAGTTAATGTTTCCACTTTGGTCGTATAGTGTACCTATCAGTTACATTATGGTAATTGCGAATAGGAACACATATTTGTGTACATGAGGTATTTTTGGGAACAAAATGAATGATATCCGCCGATTTTTATGCAATTTTATTGATTACTACTAATCACCTTAAATAGGATAATATTTAAGCTGAATATAGCGTGTCGACAATAATATTTTTAATTTAAAACAAAAAAAAAAAAAATAATATGAACTTGAAAAGTTAGTAAATAATAATAAAATGGTAATTAATTTGCTACTAAAAGTATGCCATGTTGCGTTTTACTATTTATACAAAGTGTATATCATTAATACTGAGTGTTCACTATTTTTCATTCCACCTTTTCATCAAAGAGGGCCTCATGGTCATGGTTGAATAGATTTTTGTAGATAATGACCATGTAGACATGTAGATTTCCGCTCTAAAAATAAAGCATTATTATTATTATTATTATTATTATTATTATTATTATTATTATATCCGGAGCTTTTAGGTTAATAGAGTGATCCTTTTGTCTCACACCAAAATAACTGACAAATTCCAATGGTATTGGGTTTTTTCCAATTTAAAAAATGCGAAATATCCAAATGAGGAAAGCATTAACTATAAACAGTGTAGTGGATACTACGCATGTGTTCATTTAATATTAAATTTATGAAACAAGTGGAATAATATAAAAAGTCACAAGCTGATTGCATCGAATGACATTGTATTGTTCAGTAAGTTTTGTACAATTCATGTCAAATTAACATCAGTTTGATATTCTATTTTTCACATAACGAACTTTGCATCAGTCTGTTACATGGCCATGAGGCTTTGTGAAATATTCTCTCAGAGTGTAGCGAACGATTTTTATGATGTAACGTTATTACGCTAATAAAAAGGTGAATATCAACACGATCCTCACAGTTCATGCTCTTTCGCTGCTGGAAGGCTGATTTGATGCAACAAGGTCATCTAAACCTTAGTACATCGTCTTTGCGCATTAATACACGAGCACGTTGACTGGATCCTACCGTGTATCTATTATCACAGATTGAACTCCAAACAAAAACAAGGACCAAAGAACCAGACTGTGTTCCGAGGCTCTTCTTTATGACGTCATCGGTATATTGTGACGTAAGTCGCGTGCCACCTTGTAACATTGTCAGCCTTGTGTTCCATCACACGAAGTAATAATTCCTGACATTTTCCTCCAATTTATTTGGCAAAATCTTCCCATTCTGCACTAAAACTACTGTAGAGAAAATAACGCACCAAATACAATATAAACTGAGTGTGATGCAGTTATCAAAGGGTATGGTTTACTCCAGATGTCAATAATTAACCACCAAATTTACATTGCTGTAGCAGTGGTGCTATCGTTCAAAAGGTAGGTAACCCATTGTGAGGAGTATGGTGAATATCCTGTGAAAAATACAGTTCTGTCTTCGGTTACTAGGGCTGCATTTGAGAGGACAGTTCTTGACACCGGTGTGCATTCTAGCGCCATTCTCGACCCCGGAACATCTAGAACATGATACGCGCTCTTGTGCCCATAACCCACACTTGCTTTTTATAGGAGTGAACTTGGAACAAAATGGCGGCAAGTGAAAACATGTTAGGGATCAGCAACTAAAAATGTTTGATTTGTTTAATATTTTAAAATGAAAACAGTGATGTCTTAATATTGCATGCTTATATTTTATGCAAATGATTTTTCTTTTCCTCAGACATTATAGAGAACTTATATTACCAAAGGTGTCGTATACATCGCTTAGATTACCACATGCAATGCATACAGCTTTGTGTCATATACATCGCTCAGATTACCACATGCAATGCATGCAGCTTTGTGTCGTATACACTGCACAGATTACCACATGCAATGCATACAGCTTTGTGTCGTATACATCGCTAAGATTACCACATGAAATGCATACAGCTTTGTGTCATATACATCGCTCAGATTACCACATGCAATGCATACAGCTTTATGTCATATACATCGCTAAGATTACCACATGAAATGCATACAGCTTTGTGTCATATACATCGCTCAGATTACCACATGCAATGCATACCGCTTTGTGTCATATACATTGCTCAGATTACCACATGCAATGCATACAGCTTTGTGTCGTATACATCGCTCAGATTATCACATGCAATGCATGCAGCTTTGTGTCGTATACATTGCTCAGATTACTACATGCAATGCATACAGCTTTGTCAGTAGCACCATGCAACGTGTTTTTGGCTAAAAATTAATTCACTTACCCACTGAAAACCTGACTCCATCTAGTCTCTACTCATTCAGACATAGTGGGTAATTTTTTAATTTTCAATCTGGGGTAAATTCTAACATTTTAACCTCCACCAAGTCATTTAACCCTTTGGAAATAGCCACTAGCTCACGATCATCTACCTAATCCGCCATATTAGCATATGTGCTTAGTATTCGAGAGTGGCGCCCGTACGAGTCGTGTTCTCGTCATTCGAGACGCCGAGAACGTGATCGTTACAATCACGAACAGTTGTCTCTAACGACGCCATAGAAAGTATGAAAATATGAATCTCTGATATAACCTGTAGTCACCCTCTAACAAACTCTAAAGTCTGAAGGACTACACTAAGTTGTCATATTCTTAAAAACTTTCTGAAATGTTCTGAACGTTTAGCATGCTCTTTATACCTTACAGTGTGTTTCTTTTATGCGGCACCAAACTTTCAATTATATGGTCTCATGTAGTTTCCGGTGTGTTTTACTTTTGTATTTCAGTCAGTCGAACGTCATTATTTATTATTTATTTCATATTATTTAGGCTTTTCCTGAATTTTTTACTTTGTTTTATCTTTGAGGAATATCGATTATTGATTATTGATTATATCGCAAATTTAGAGACAGTAAATCCCCGCCGAAAAGAACCACAACGCTATAAGGATCAATTTCACGCGTATATCTTTATTATACCTGTAGGAGATATTTTAAACAACTAAGTCAGAGCAAAAGCTTGATCTGATGACATTTCCTATTAAAAAAAAGAACTTCCCGAAGCTTTAACACAAAATGTTTTTAAATGTGTTTGATATGGTAAAAACAATATTTAGCGCTAGAATATGTCTATGGCATATAAAACGACGCTCCAGCATTTACAAAAAGATATTCTAGAGGACCTGGGATGCCCTTATAGATTTGGAAGATGACCGACCTTGTCAAATGCACTTTTAAAAGCGTTACTTCTAACCAAAGAGCACATTTGTTCTTCAATTTTCGGACTATTAGTCCCAGTTGGAGTGTGTTGTGTAATGGTTTGGTTTGACATTGCACAACACAGTGTGGTAGAACTTCTAAATCTCGCAAAGATATGGGCACAAATTTAGGTTCGAGTTCTCGGTTTGTTTCATGTTGTTAGAAGTCGCAGACCAGAGAATTGTGCTGGTCGAGTCATTGAAGTCATGCCGAGTAAATAAGTGACGAATGTTTGAGTTATCGAATTTTTACTGTATATTATCCTGTGATGTGTTCAAAAACTTTACAATCTTAAAACGAAAACCACCCTCTGCATACTTTCTACAGCATATCCAGTCATCATCATCATCATCAATCTTTATTTCCTCTTTTCAAAGATAAGGATGCATACAAATGAAAAAGAAAACAATGAAACAATATTGAAATGAATTGAATTAGTTATATACAATTAACAGAGGTATACATGAGAGAAATCTGTGAATTTTCCCTATGAGGATTCTTATATGAGGACACTATACTTATCAAAAGTATGGTGCACTCTTGCGCAATCCTTCAATGCTTAATAATTGTACACATCATCATTATTTTACAGAAAATAATATTGTATAAGTAATATATATATATATATATATATATATATATATATATATATATATATATATATATATATATATATATATATATATATAAAAGCATGCATGAAGACATGATTATCAAGATTTCAACGATCACATAATTCCAAATCTTGATAATCTGAAAATCGATCTTATTATCATGAAAAGAATCCATGAATTACAGTTGCAGAGAATACTGAGGCAGACATTATAAAATTTATCAGTATTTCTGGCTCGTCTAGGCCGATACCGTTGGGAAATTCTCTACCAAGGAGATGTTGAATAAATTCTTCATCTGATATATTATGAAGGTACACGCCAAGACGAATGTCAAAGTTATTTATAATATGTGTCCAAAATATGTCTCGTTGTCGCA
Organism: Margaritifera margaritifera; assembly: GCA_029931535.1. NCBI lineage: Eukaryota > Metazoa > Mollusca > Bivalvia > Unionida > Margaritiferidae > Margaritifera > Margaritifera margaritifera. Next base: position 1,202,453 of record JAQPZY010001488.1, read on the forward strand.
CAGTGCTCTGACAGGAAATAAATGCATGGATTATCACATCTGTGTAAGAGTAACTGCAGTGTTTACAAACTTGCATAGTATTATTTGGAACAGTTATAAGAACATTTGCAAGGGATGTAATTAACTGTAACTCTCTTGTTGTTTTTGGAGTTTGCCATATAATTGAGGGTTTTATAGAAGTATGAACGTTTTTGAATCTTTTGTAGGAAATGTCAGTATGGCACAAGCTTGTAAAGCGCTCGTTTTCATATTTGTGAGTAGCATGTTTTATAATTTGTTTCCACTGTATTCTTCCTGGAAATATTTTGTCTCTGACAAAAATTTCAATAAATTCATAAATATTATATTTCTGCAAAATGCTACATATATCTGGAATAAAGCCTTTTTGTTCTGTAACATCTTTTCTAGAAAGATATAGATATAGTCTGAATAAAAATATTCTTTTAGTTGTTACATTTTCTGGAAGATGGCATAATTTACCAAGAAAGTTCAGTTTCCTTTTATCAATTTCTGATATAATTCTCTTTATCCCCAGTAAACTTTCGCTCATTCCTGACCGCGTGTTTTGAGGAAAGCCTTGCAGAATTTTGGTACAATGATGCTGAAATACATCGAGCTTTCTCAAGTCTTTGAGTCTGATATTCGACCAAACTTCACAACCATAAAGGGCTGATGGTATCACAATTTTTTGGTACAAGCTGATGTAGGTAAGAGGATTGGATCTAGCTTCATTTGTGTCAACCCCTACAAGAGAATAAAATGATTTTCTGCCTTTAGTGCAAGATCTGTCTACTTTAGTCAAGCATTTCATATTGGAACACACAGGAATTCCAACATGCTCGGTTTCACTTAAAATAGGTATAGTATGATTGCCTATTTTCCAGTTAAACTTTTCACATGTTGTTTGCTTATTCTGATTAAAAACTAATACACAGCTTTTACTAACGTTGAAGGTAAAGTTCCATGTTAGTGAGTATCTGTTACATATATCAAGCATTTTTTGCAAATGGATTGGTGTGTTTGCGAGCAGAGTTATATCATCGGCTAATGCTGGATTTCCAGACGGAGTGGACCGAACAAGTAGCCCTAATTTTGACTGATGTAATTCTTGTAAAAGGTTATTAATATAAACAAGATATAAAAATGTTGATAAAACACCTCCCTGTCGAATACCCCGTTCTATTGGAAAAGGTTCGGATTCTGACCCGTTCATCAGGACAATGCTTTGAATATTTGTGTATGATTCCTTTAATACATGTAAAATCTTTCCTTGAATGCCCAGATTTCTGAGTTTTAGAAAAAGTCCGTCGTGATTCACAGTGTCAAACGCCTTTTTAATATCTAAGAAAGCAGCAAACACTCTTGATCCTAGTTCTAAAGTGGAAAAAACAGCTTCGTGTAGATTGAAAGATGCTGTTATACTACTCAGTCCCTTTCGAAACCCCTGTTGTTCAGAATTAGGGAAATTATATATAGTGCTATTACACCATGCAGTTAATCTATTGAATAAGCACTTTTCAAATAGTTTATATAATACAGGCAGCAGGGAAATAGCTCTGTAATTGTCAGGGTCCGTTTTAGATTTCCCTCCTCCTTTAAATATGGGCACAATTAACCCTACTTTCCAGTCACACGGTATGTAACACTTTTCTTTTACCCCGTTGAAAAGCATTGTAATGAATTCTGTCAGTCTTCTTCCCCCGTAGCGTAAATGCTCATTTTGAATACCATCAATGCCCGGGGCTTTCCTAAGTTTGAGCTGTTTTATGACAGAGGCTATTTCTTGAAAGCTAAATTTTACTTTAAAGATAGGTTCATCAATACAGAACTCGTCCGTTAGTTCATGATTTACAAATATGTCTCTAGATTGAGTGTACAATTTAGTAAAATATTTAGCAAACAGTCGAGATATTTCATCCGGCACAGTCGCTAATTCACCGTCATATTTTAATTCGAAACAACATTTGGAATATTTGCTCTTGTTACGTTGTCTATTGTACAACTTCCAAAAAAGCCTCACGTCTAATTCGGCTGCTTCATCTAAGTCTTTAAAAATATCTTCTTCATGAGGCTGTATCGCATATTCTTGAGTATTTCTAAATTCCCTTTTAGCAGTTTTATATTGCTTGTAAGATTCATGGACAAGCCCTCGTGGCCTTCCATTTTCTATCCACTTTTTCCGAAAGTAACGAGCTTTGTTATGAGCTTTCTTAACTTCAGGCGACCAATAAGGCTTTGTGTGAGGATTAAACTTTTTCGACGGTACGACCTGAAAAGCTACATCCCTCATTACAGAAATTAATTTACTATTAATGTTTTCTATTTCTTGGGGTGATTATGGGGTCGATTCTCAATCTGCCTTTAATAGTCTATCTACTTCCAGTTGGTAAGCTATTAGTTTCTCATCTCTGCATTTAGACCAAGATGGAGATGGAAATATAGGAAAACGAGAGTTACAATACCTTGCTGCTGCAAACGTAAGGGTGCTGCACACAACATGATGGTCTGAGGCTATGCACGTATCGTGATTTGTAAAAACCTCACAATCAACGACCCTGTCTAGCATTCTTCTGTTAACAATTATATAGTCAAGAGTTGATCTGCATGGCTCGAACGTATAATTCAGTCCTTTATTTAAATTTGACTTGTTCAATGGTATCAAATCATTGTTTTCAACAAAAGCCGTGAACACGTTACATTTATACCATGCACACCATGATAATGGTGATTCTCTGTATCTGGCATTAAAATCCCCCATCATTATTACTTCACCGTAACACGAGTAATACTCATAGAGGGATTCAATTGAGTCAATACATTCTTGATATAAATTAAGATTTTCGTCAGAGGGTAGATACACACCAAATATAAAGACAGTGACATCTTTTATCGATCGTAATTCAATGCCAACAATTCGATCATTATTGCAATGTATTTCTTTTACTGAGTAGGCCAAGTTGTTTTTAATCATAATTGATACTCCACCTCTTCGACCTTTCGAGATTAAGCGGTTTTCAGTATTATCAATTTTTGTATAACACATGTAATCCCCATGAAGAGTGTCTATAAATTTGCTGGTTTGTTTTGTTAGTTTGTGTTCACATATCACGGCGATATCACATTCTAATAGGTCAAGTAAATTACTGACACATAATGCAGAAGACATAATTCCTCTGACGTTCCAAGTAAGAATCTTAAGACTGTTGTTATGCATCAGTAAGCAAGCAGACATATACATAAATAATATTGCAGTAGTCATTAGTGACATTTGAACTAACATATTTTCTATACGGTAAACAATACATGTACAATAATCAAAGCTGATTACCACTCTCTGTGATTTCTTCTCGAGTCAAAGCTGTCATGCCTATGATCGTAATCATAATCATCATGGTCGCAGTCTTGGTCACGATCATCATAGTCATCATCGCAATCATGTTCCATATATTTGTTCCTTCTATCACGTTTTAAGTTAAATCCCAAATTATTTCCCCTGAATTCATTGTCGTCGCGTTCGTGATTTCCTCTATGTATTTTCTGTTGGTCGTATTTTGCACGCAACTGGTTTCTAGTGAGCCAGCGCTTACATGCTACACCATTCGGCCAAACAAAGTTTTTGCTTTCTATTAAGTTTGCTTCTTCTGCAGGAATATTTACCCTCACTATTAAGTTTCGTCCATTCCTACTTTGGAAAATACGAATCACCGTCGGATGTAGTCCTCTTTCTTCCAAATAGGAAATTATCCCTGATCTTGTAGTTCGATTATCGATATTTCCTAGGTAATACCTGTACGTTTTTCAGCGCGATACTCCTATAAAGATTTCGCTAGTATCATCAGTCGTTACTTCGTTTGTATCGAAGTCTGGGCCTTTTTTTATCTTGTCGATGATCATATCTTCCAGAATCAATTGGTCCACCGTTGCTCGTAATAGAGGAATTGTACTGTGTGTGGTTAGGACTGTATGTTACTTGACTGGTTTTGGAATTTCTATCTGTATACGATTGTTGTTGCTGGTAATGTTTTCGTTGTATTTCATCAGTATGAGTGAATTTTGGTTGGTCTCCAGCTGACTCTTTTCTTTCTTGTGCGTATTGTTTTGTTGGTGTAATAGTACTCACAGTTTGGTGTTGTATGTTCGAGTCTCTATACCCGCCTGGTACAGGCTGCGGACTCAAGTGTCTAGCAGTGGCTTCTGCATATGTTACGGCGACATGTGCCTTTCCGCTAGATTCGTTATTTTGAAAGCGTAATGGTGGAGCGGTTTTTGGTATGGGTGAGCTGTTAACTACAATAACTGGACTCTTGGGAGAATCAGTGTAACCACTTGCTTTCTCACTATGTGGTAAATGCATTTTCATTTTAGTTGATATTTGCAACACTTTGTTTGACAATTTCGAAGCATTGGCTTCAATAGCATCAAGTCGTGCTGTGTAGCTGGCTTCGTCAAAATCACCAATATTGTGAATTCTGCTCGATGCATACTTTTTAAAAGCTTCAAGCACCGTGAATTTAGCCTCAACTTCAGACACAAGTTTCTCTAAAGTAGATTGCAAGGTAGCGTTTTGCTTTTCTAGTTTATCAATTTTCTCGTCTCTCAATTGAATAAGTTTGGTAGCTTCATTTATTTCGATCTTTAAGTCATTAACACTTACGGTCATGTTATGCAGGTCCGCTTTACATTCTGCTAATGTAAGTTCGCTTGAAGTGGAATCACTACTATCTTTACACCTGGGAGTCACTGGTGTTCTTGCGGTTGTTGATCTACAAAAAATGTCTTCTATTTCAGAATCATCTCCATTCAAGAATAAATATAAGGCATAGCAATCTTTGGCGTAATTTTTGGCACTTGTACCCTGTTTTGTAGATTTTCTTACGACAAGCCTTTTGTTTGGATAGGATGAGAGGTTGCTAGCCCTGTCAGCTAAAACAGATCTGTACCAGGACACTAAGTCCTCCTTTCCATTTGAAAGATTAGTGAGCTTCTCAATGTATAACTGTTTTGCAAGACCGTTAAGTTCATGGTCAAACCGAGATATTGTCTCCTGGCTGGGGATATGAGAGTACAGGCTACTGAAATTAAACTCATCGGATTGATTGTAGCTGTCTTCCTCCAGGCTTTGTGCATGAGCTTGATACGGTTCATATCTGCTGCAGTCCATGGTAGGGTTAATCCATTCTTGCTGCGGGCAAGGAACGCTGTTTGGTGAGATTGCCCTGAGTTGTTGATACGTACTCGTCTGACTATTCATACTGCACTCTTTGTGAGCTCGCAGACAAGCAGCTAATCATGTAAGGTTAGCACAAACGTACATTGACATGTTTCGCTCAGTTGTATCTGGACATATATATTGAACAAACATTAAATAAAACATGGAGTCGTTAGATGGCTTTTGTTATTTCATTTGCATATGAATAGATCCGTGTTTTTAGGAAAATGTGAGTCTACATTTTCGCCACAAAAAAAAGAAAAAACTTCAAAATTATTTCCTATACGTTATGTTACCGCACGGTCTAGGTGAGTTCAGTTATTAGACTTGCATCACACGGTGCTTATAAGTTACCTGCAAATTAATGAATTTGTCCAAAAGAAAAGTTCCAACGTTGCACAGCTTGTAAACACATCCGCCATCTTAAACGGTTATCACCTTCTGCATACTTTCTAGAGCATATTCAGTCACAGCTATTGCTTTTAGTGTCTCGCAATTTCACTTGGCCAAAGATTAGGTCTTTTGATTGCTGTCGGTACTATTTTTCAACTGTAGATAAGGTAACTTTTTAGTAGTAGTGCACATTTATTCCTGCCATGCTTGTGTATGTATCTAGCCATGTGTGCGTGTATATATATATATATATATATATATATATATATATATATATATATATATATATATATATGTGTGTGTGTGTGTGTGTGTGTGTGTGTAATTACTGATCAGTTAAAATTACATTAACCGCTTAACCATTGTATTTTGCAATTAAATCAATTACACCACTAAGGAATTATTCCAGAGTCTTCAACGAATAAAATATTTTCCCCTTACTCTTCGTGTACATACAAAATCATTAGTGTGCATGGTGCTTACTGAGAGCTGTCGTATACGAAATGAGTAATCATAGAAAATTGTATCATATGTGTGGGGGAAAATTTCAATCCTGAATATGGAAGGGTCAAAAGCAAACACTGATGAACTTCTTTATTTTTGAGAAACGTCTAGTCATAATTAATACCTACATTTCAAGCATTGCACAATAACGTTATCTTTCCCTGGCTGGACGCCTTGTGGGGCACGCTTTATGTAGGACAAGTGGCTAAAGACTTGTTATTGTATTAACCCCGTGCTTTTGTAATAATAATTATACTACTACTACGACTACTACTACTACTGATAATAATAAAAATAATAATAACTTTAATTTCCAGTGAAAGTCTATAGATATATACAGTACATAAAAGGCAAGAGAGTTGAGAAAAAAAACCAAAAAACAAACATTTATTCCTACCATCAATTAGAGTTGTAATCCAAACTAGGAACAAAATGTAAACTTATGTATCCACGTGTGATATATGAGATTTTCAAACTAATGTAGTTTTATCTGTTTTCGCCTTCTTCAATATTTGCTTAAAAACATTGCATAATTGCTGTATTAAAACTGACGTAGAGACCGGAATTAATGACAAAAGTTCATTCAAGGTTGAATGTTGAATTTTGTTTGAACAATTATTTGATGGCCTGACTTCTAAATACAATCCTTAATTCTGCAACCAAAGTAATCCAAATACTCCATTTCATAAAGGCCATGGATATTACACCGTGTGATACTGGATTAACAGACCAAACATTTTTCAACAAAAAGATCAGAAGTATTTCTGTTCATCAGGGTCCAGTAAAGATTGTGCATGAAAGGTGAAATGTCTTGATTATTCCTCACCTGTCTTCTTGTGTAGGGACAGACGAAATGTCTTCTTCGAAGTGGAAGAGTATCTCTTTGCAAAAGAGGTGGTACTCATTGAACAAGAACAATCAGGGTGTGCTGATTGATATGCTTAGTCATATTTGTACAAGTGACTACTGTGATTTATTTTCGTGGGTAAAACATTTTGTGATTTTGTAAAAAAAAAAAAAAATGTGTGGAATTAAATTCGTGGATTTGTCGCTATCAAAGTTTGCATGAATATAGGTGCTTAATTTTGTGGATTAACCTCTACAAATACGCCCCTCCCCATCCCCCACCCAAAAAACTCCCCCAAAATTACAAAACGACAAAACTGTCCCGACAACAAAGGGTGATCGCCTCAACGATGGTTAAAACAATAATACCGCCAGTATGAGTACAGATCGATCAAACAGAGCTGACGCAGCCAACAACGCCAAGTCAAGCGGTTACTGAAGCACATCTGCATGGTATTTTACTTAAACTACTGTCTATAAAGTTACACCATCAGTACTTTCTGACGATCATAGCATTAACACGTATTGTGAATAATGTCATCATTCTATATGTGAACCAAACATTTGGTCAACAACCCTTTGCTAAGTGCAATCAGCAGGCTTTGGGAATCTTTGATGTGTACAAAGCAATCAAAGTGCGAAGATGCTAACTAAACTGAAAGACAATAGAACCACTTCTTTTTTTGTGTTATCCCTGCCTCGTGTACAGACAAACGCCAACCCTTTAACTTGGCAGTACACAAACACTACAGAGAAGAACTGAAATCACACTTCCACTAATGTGCGAAGCAGGTCATAAAGACCATGAGGGAATAGGAAGACGTCACTGCTGAAGATCAGTGTGCTTTATCAGTGGACTTCCAAACAGTAGCAGTTAACCAGTTCATGCTAAATGGATAATCGCGACTCGTGAGAAAATGTCTGAGCGCTGGGAATTACTTATCGTGGCTTTGAGAAAGCCCGACATTTGTTATTCTGCTATTTCGGGATTATTTATCTGAGAAACATTTTTGTGTACCAGGCGACTTGATTCACACGACGTTTATTCAGTGGTTTTGCACGAAAATCAGTAAAGTGTGAGCTTTTAGTACTGTTTTGTAATTAGTGTATGTACATTGTGTTTAATTAGTACTTGTGATTCAAGCAATAGTTCTAGTATTTTACAGCCTTGTTGTTCCTTTGAATTAAAAATGAGTAGATAAAACAAGATGAGCTTTCTGGAGTATTTAAATTTTAACAGCAAAGTTTGCTACATGTAATTAGAAGTATAAATATTTGCATTTATCTATACTTTATGTAGATTATTCCATTCAGATGGATCTCGACTGTGATTAAATGTTATTAATTACAGTTCAATGTAGCTGCGACACTAGGTCACGAACTCATTGGAGATATCAGGAAAGAGTAAATCCAAATGATACACTGCACAAGGTACCATTGATCATAACTCGTATCACTTAATAAAATGAATCAACATCTTTACTTTTCATTTTGCACCATAATATAACATAATTATAACCCATTCTAGACAAAACCAAAATGGCTACCCAAAAGACAAATGTGAACCCCTAACTCTAAGCAAACAAATTAAACAAGTATTTTCAAGTACGAATCGAGACAAAAAGAGTAAACAGTGCAACCAGCTATCTGGTGGTCGAAAGAAAAAAGTGGCGCCAAATAGTAAATATCAGTGCATTACCAAGATACCAACAGCCTAGAAGTGCAGAAATGTTGACAGAGATTGAGTCCAAAGGACAAGACCTAAGTAAAGAGCTTACAATACATGGGAAATGGTACCGAAGACCTTGACCCACTGGAACATATGGTTATATGGTGAAAGGTGGTGCAGATAAAAACAGTAATGCCAATCAAAAGAGAAATCGAAAAAAGGACCTGACAATTCATATTTCAAGCCTTCCCCTAAAAATATCAGACGGGGTTCTGATTAAACAAATAGAACAAATATTCAGCACTACGGTCTACGAATACAACTCGGAGTCTTACGGTGCCTATCTTGAAATAATAAACTGAGTACGTCTGTTTAAGATTTCCAAGGGAAAGGAAAAAATATTCCAACAGTTTTTTTTTACTCATTGGTATTAAAAGTAAGACCTTGATATCTAGGATGTATCTATCATCAAACATGTTTCATGTCATACTAAGAACTTAGTATCTAGGATGTATCTACCATCAAACATGTTTCATGTCATACTAAGAACTTGGTATCTAGGATGTATCTACCATCAAACATGTTTCATGTCATACTAAGAACTTGGTATCTAGGATGTATCTACCATCAAACATGTTTCATGTCATACTAAGAACTTGGTATCTAGGATGTATCTACCATATTTCATATATAGCCAGACCGGTCATACATACGCCAGATAACTGTACAATTCAACAATCAAGTCATAAGAATCAAAAATATGCACAAATAGTAAAAAATTAGGGACAATCAGAAACAGAGAGAGAGAGAGAGAGAGAGAGAGAGAGAGAGAGAGAGAGAGAGAGAGAGAGAGAAGAAAAACGATTTGGTTGGGGACCAAAGAAAACCCCCTCAGATGATCAGCAAACTGAAAGTGAGGAAATTGAGAGTGATGAAAATACAAAATTGAAATTGATTACTGAAAAAACTAGTTTGAAGAAATTCTGGTCACACCCTGTCCAAAAATGTAAAAGAATTATATATATCTATCACACCTTAATCTGTTTAGACCAATATTAGAACATTTCACCAAAAAAAAAATATATACATACCATTATAAAGAAGCAAAGATACATTTTAATGGTTTTCAAGCTCAACAAACATTTATAATCCATTGCTCGCTCTTAGCGAGCTACAGGAAGAAGAATAAGAATCAACAGAGAAAGAGAGAAAAATGAAGAGATGAAGAGCCTAACAGACAAGCAAAAGAAATATGAAAAACGCTCATTAAAAACAAACAAGAGAAATATGAACAACAAATAAAAAGACATTACACTAAACAAGAAACAGAAAGAACTATGCAAGAAGAAGGAACCATGCAAGAATTCCTATTTAGTATGAGAGAGTGAACTAAGACATAACACTGGGAAAGAAAAGAGAAATCAGAACGTGACGGGGAGAGAAACTGGTATTATATATTGTTGGGTAGGAAATGCAACTTATAATTAATTAAACTTTAATGAAAGAGAAAGATAAGGTAGAATGTAAACTACCGAAATATAAAACAAAAATCCAAAGCTATATTATTGTATAGAATAAACAAAATAGAGAGAATTATTTATTACACATCGGATATATATATATATATATATATATATATATATATATATATATATATATATATATATATATATATATATATATATATATATATATATATATATATATATATATATATATTCTGGTTTGGATTCCGTCTAAAGCTGAAACCAATAATATTTTATAATAATACATTAACTAAATCTGTAGAATAATTTGAAGGCTTTAGTAAATATAAAGAACTATTATTAAAATTCGAAGGAAAAAAGGAAATATGGGCAACCAAAAATGTGCAAGAAATATATAATAAATAAGGAAGGAAAATACATATAAAAATAAAATAGAAACAAAACTGCCATATTTAAAATATCCAGAGATACAGAAAAACGGGGGAGGGGGAATCAAACAAAATTAAATATTCATAATATTTATATATTTACACACTGGGTGGCTAACAGGGAAAGTAGCAAAGAAAAAAACAAAACAATTACGACACAAAGAGTCACAGGTCCATAGGGAAGCTTAAATGTTGTGTGACAAATATAGTATCGATCATATAAAGAGAGATAACTCGAGATTGCGAAACTTATTGTCACTCAGGAATTATACTTCATTAATTATTACATAACACCAACAGAATGACTTATTGTATATCTGTCTTATATTCTCGGCACCTCTCAAAAAAACAAATTTAAATCATCTTTTCGTATTCCCTTTTTCACACTGAAAGCCGTGCAAAACCTTATATTTGACAACCTGTTAAATTCCCAAATTTGACAAAAATATGATTTGTTCATACACTCATGAAAAAGTATTCTGTACTGTTGGGTGCCTAATGAAAGCTTGTATAAAGTAGCCAAAGCTGTCCTGCAGTCACCCGTTTCCGAATGTAGGGTCCCATATACATATTTTAAATATTATATAAATCAGTATGCCCTGTATACTTGGCAAAACGCATGGAATGAAAACTCTTCAACAAGCTATTATTGTTAAGTGGCATCCTGTATCAAAAACTAATTGCAGAGATTGGGTGGCATTGTATCGATCAGGACACACATACCTTACTCATGCATACTTCCTGAATGGTGAACCTCGTGTAGTGTGCATACCCTGTCAGTGTCCACTGACAGTGGAACACATTCTTGTCGAGTGTATCGACTTCCACCTTGCGAGACAGACGTATTTTAATGTGAAAATTTTACTTTATGTACATTTCACATAATTTTGCCATGTTTACTTTTCATCTTTCTGTAATGTTCACATTTTATTTGTAAGGCTTTATCTTCACAAAGTTTTACGTTTTTGTCAGTTCACCTTTTTTAGATTTTCAAAACTTTACCTTTAATTGGCACCATATAACCGTTATTGTGCTCAGGTACCGTTAAACGCTATTACATACAAAGAGGATATCTACTTTTTTCAATACATATAAGGAAATATTTAACTAGTGATTTAGAAACAAAATATTTCCTTACATTTACTCAACAAAACAGCAAGGAAAACCCCTAGATTTCCTTATTATTATATATCTCTATATATATTTCAAATCAAAAACCTTCGATTTGCATGGATTTATTTTTTTCTCCATTCTGTGGCAATGCGATTAACGGTTGCATTCCTTCATTTATAAAAAGAAGTTCCGAAATTTTACAACGATTTTAAAGCAATGACTTTTTACAAATGTAAGTAGTATAGTGGGGGTATAGCGGTACTGGTGGGGCGATCTGGGTACCAACGGGAAATTAACATGGTGGGGCGATCTGGGTACCAACTATAAATGAACATGCGTGGGCGATCTGGGTACCAACGGCAAATTAACATGGTGGGGCGATCTGGGTACCAACTATAAATAAACATGCGTGGGCGATCTGGGTACTGGGTACCAGGTGGGGCGATCTGGGTACTAACGGGAAAATGAACATGGAGGGATAGAAGTATTTTGAGAGGGATACACATACACCTAACATAGAAACAAACAAAACATAGAAACATTAGGATTGGCAAATGAGATTTCTTTTAGTGGGAATTGGGTGGCCCTGAAAAGGGCCGTTGGTTTTTTTGTTACTTCCTCCACCATATTTTCAGGAAGCCTAGGATGTTCTTCTTTTTCTTCTGGGGTGGATCAGGGAGCCAGTCAGGGTGTCCCAATCGCTTGAACTTCTCCTGGACCTTCATCGAGTTGGCATTCAGGCGTTGGAAGTCTTCTTGTTTCTTTTTGTTCTTCTTGTCTTTTCTTTCTTTGGCCCAGGTACCTTTAATGTTGACCACCTCCTTCTCCAGGACTTGTTTTAGAAGACTCTTGGCAGTGAGAAGGGCAGCCGCTTCCCTCCTGGCGCACCAGGGGGTGGATACAACCACAAATCTTCCTGTACCTTGTCTAGGAAGTACTCCACCCCTTCCAGTAAGTCCAGTGCTTTCTTGAGTAACCCCACTCTACAGGATGAAATGGTACAGGAGGTCATTTGGGCTTCTTCCACCATCACTTCATAGACAAGGCTCATCGCTTTTTTTATAAAACACATACACCAACATACCTACACACCTTTATTTAAAAATATTTTTTTATTGTTATTTTTTTATAAAACATATACCAACATACCTACGCACATTTTTTTAAAATATTTTTTTTTTACTTTTATTTTTTTATAAAACACATACACCAAACACACTCTATACAAACACACATCAAACACTTACCAGGGAATACGGGAATTTTTTCTTTGGAGTGGGAAAGACAAAGACAAAGACACACACACACACTCTATACAAACACTTATATATGGCAGATAAGATTTTTCTTTTCTTGGCCATTGGATGGCCCTGAAAAGGGCCGTTGGGTTTTTTTTTTCGCACACCTAGATATGCGGGCACCTCGCTGGTCTGGCTCCACAGGCCGCATACCTCGCACTTAATCTATATCCGACTCATCCAGGGATCGATGGAGATGGGGAAGGCAGACGGGGGCTGAGTCGCTTCACTATCCCAATCCTGAAGGTTTCCCTTCTCCTCCAAATCAGCCTGGGGACTTGCGGATACTGTTGCACCGGTTGCTGGGACTGTGGCTGCTGGGGTTTTTGTTGTGGCGGTGGTGGTGGTGATGGTGTCCGCACCATAGGCCTCACGTCTCAGTTGGAGATCTTCATGAGGTGAGGCCTTATGGGTTCTTCCTCCTCCTCCTCCTCCTTTGTCTTTTCCTCCTCCCTCTCCTCCATCTTCTCCACTTCCTGTAGGAGGTGCCATGCCAGGTCTAGGTGTACTCTGATCTGGCGTATTATTTCTTTTCTGTTCATCTTGACGGGTGAACGTGGGTAGCTCGACTGACTGACTGACTGAAGTTGGATTATAGACGTGTGCGACGAATCTCGTCATGTACGTCTGATTAATATGCGCACGGCGCACTATTTAGTTGCTCACCAATCTGTGTTATTAATAACACATTGGTGTACAAAGTGTGCGAAACACACTTTGTGAATTTGTTACACCCCTCCATCGCTGCATGGTTTCCCCAAGACTGGGGTTCATTGAAGGCGCGATACTTTTAGGAGGGTGTGTAACCATTTACTTTCCACCTGTACATAGGATTAGAACCTCAATGTTTACAGGTTTAAATGCAATGCATGCACAGCATGCTATGTCAGGAACGTGGCAGGCGGCTTGGGCTTGGCAAGGGAGACACGAAGCGGAACGGAAGAAACGCCAGGATCGTACAAGGTCAAATTCTGCCCAGTTAACTAAGTCGGGCTGTCCCTAATACCAATAAAGTGTTAGCCACTTGTTCAATTATGACAATACTTCAAGTTACAAAGAATTTTTTTAATTAACGCGCTTATTCCTGTTTTGTAAAAATTTTGTGTACAAAGTGTACATATTATTTTCCAAAAACAATACCAATCTTTGAGTAAAAATTACTCGTCTCATTTTCGTATCACGCACACTTCAATTTTGAGTAATAATTTTTAGACGGTGGTTCGAAATTGATCAAATTTGTGTTTAAAAGAGTATAATCAAAAGGGGTTTTCGAAAATACCAAATTGAAAACCCCATTGATCCAGGCAATTGTTTTAGCCCTTAAAAGGACTATTGTCAGCATTCTTCATACAGCAGCGTCTGCTGTATACCTCCAACCGCTGTACCTGCTGGAAAGTGTTGGTCCCCGGTGGTGGTGGTAGGTGGCAGGAAAACTGAAGTCCATGTTTTTCTGCGGAAAATACAACCAGCTCCCCACTCCTTTCCCTCTGCACCTTGCCTTCCACTCCCAGCCTTGGACTTCAGGTGAAATATGCCTCTGTCTTTGTTGTTGTTGTTCTCTTGGGTCTAACAGCATGTGAATGGAGTGACCGGAATACACCCGCTGGTATCGATTTCTGGTAGCTGGGTGGCTCCCTCTCCTCGCATTCCTTGATGGCTGGCCTCTCATATTTTTTTTTTGTTTGCCGCCTTGTACGGCTGATCTGATGTTGTTGATCTGGATGGCTGGCCTCTCATGGTAGCAATGGATGGTACCGCCTCCCCAGGCTTTATCCAAGATAATCGCTTCGCTGGCCTGGTCACAACTCCGCCATGCTGTTCCCAATATCTTGTAGCTGCTTAGAAAAAGTGTTATTCTGCGCAAAATACTGGTTATTCTGCGCTGTGCTGGTCTTACTTCCTATGTAGTGGAGTAATCGTCACTGCATGGTCCGCACGAGCTATTTAACCAAAGACAAAGGCAAAGACCCACAGCGGCTCCGGTATCGATCTTCTCACTTCGAATGCTAACGCAAGACTGACGACTGTAGCTCGACTGGGGAATGCGTTGCTTTATATGCTGGAAGCACGGACGTGAAGGAAAACATCCCTCACACATACCTAAAAAAACATCACCCACACGACCACGTCTGACGTCATCAGTATGACGTCATTCTGTGCTTCGCGGATCCCGCACTTCACCACCCCTACCAAAAAAAAAACACACCCATAACGCGGACCTAAAAGAAAACACTTTATTTTTTTTTTATAAAACACAAACACACTCTATACAAACACACACCACAAATACATTTAAAAAAAAAAATATTTTTATTTTTTAAAAAACACAAACACACAACACACCTTCATTATTACATTTTTTTATTTTTTTATAAAACACAAACATACCACACATACATTTGTTTTTAAAAAAAAGATTATTTTTATTTTTTATAAAACACAAACACACTCTATACAAACACACACCACACATACCTTTTTTTTAGAAGGGAAAGGGATTTTTGTTGGAGTGGGAAGACAAAAGACAAACACAAACCAAACAAACACTTCACATACAAAGACACTAATAAAAATTTTGGTAGGCAATCTGAGAGTAATCTTTTCTAAAGATCTGGATGGCCCTGAAAATGGCATTTGGGTTTTGTTTTTGGTGAGAAGTTTTTTGTTTGTTTAACTTCTAGCAGCAGGACGGCCACGTTTCGCCACAGGTCTCACTGCTGCAGGACAAGGTCTCTTTCTGGTGAAAGAGAAGGCAAACTCATCACAATCCATCCTACAACTGACTTCTCCGTCTGGTTGCTTCAGCTGCTGCAAGAGTTGTTGTTGTTGTAGCTGCTGCTGCTGTTATTGTTGTTGTCTTTGCTGTTGCTGCTGAACTCTTTGTCTCTCCTCCCATTCCGCTCTGTCCCTGACGATTTCTTCTCTTAGGACTTCTTCCACCAGATCTTGAGCCATTTGCAAAAAGATCATCGTCTTCTTCTCTGGGTTCTTCTCCAGTAAATGATGCCTCACCCGCTGCATATTCACCATTGCTTCATTCAACTTACTAATCTTGGCTGGCATCTTCTTAAGGTGTTGACGAGTCAACGAGAGTGACTGAACTAGCCAGCGCACCGCTTTATATGCTGGAAGCGCGGACGCAATGGAAAACATGTCACAGATCGATAGTGGAGAAATGTGAAAGAGTTGGTTACCTCAGATCGATAGAAAGATATAAAGCATATCCATTTCTTTTTTTTCAAATCAAATAAATAACACAACACCATTTTTTTCAAAAATCAACATTTTTAAAAATTCATAATAAGAAGCTTCTCTAACACAAAATGCAAAACTAACAAAATTAAACATGAACGTATTTACAGGGTTGACAACGTTGGGAAGTCAAACTGGACTTCCACTGTTCTACATCATTCTGTCCTCGATGCACACTACGATTCTGAGCTAGAGACAAGAGATAACCATAATGTTCACAAAACCATCTTTCTACCTTAGCATCGTTTCTAGCATGCTCCCTATCAAAACAAGTCCCTAAATGTGCTAAGGAATATCCGAGACTGCGTTGATGAAGAAAATGTACACAATATTGTCCACACACCATAGAATCTGATCCTTGTAATCTGGCATTATTGAATGGAGTGGAGACCCCATTTCTTCTCATAAAAATCAATGATGTCGTCTTCCAAAGGAGGTAATCCATAAGAATCAAAATATTCCACACAGTGATCGTTGGGAAAGTACACGGCCACCCAATGGGTTCCTGGTCGATGACTGTCGTCGGTATTGATGACATAGGCATGAACGTCTTTTGGTTTGCGATGGGGAAGTTCATCTTTAGTACACACCACAGGATTCCAAGAAGAAGTGTACGAACTGTGAGTCAACAGGAAATGAAGTTCTCAGGTCTCCATTTATTTTTTTCTTGGTTCACAGGTAAAAATAAGTCATCAATTCACACTTGACTTTATGCTTGAATATATCTGTCAAGTAAGTCCACGGCGGGTAATCTCTGTACTCTGTTGCAAGAGAGCTTCGATGCGTTTGATCTCCAGAGGTGTGAGTAAAGATGAGGAAGAATCCTGCAAGTCTTTATACCACTTTCTCAACACCTTTTTTTCTGAGATCTGAGACCATGCGTCCTCTTCATTTGCAGTCATCATCAAACATTTGTCGTGTTGTTTCTGGCACGGATGATCGATTTGACATCCATGACAATGTTCTCTTGTTAGGGCTGTAATTCTTGCAGCGAATTCCGTAACATAACAGGACACCAAATGCTTTTCTTCTTCTGGCCATCGACAAGCCATAAATCCAGTAAACTTCGGAATACTATTTTTCTCTTCTTCTTTTGGTTTTGGATCAAAAACATTGTCATCACTGGTGGATGGTGACTGCTGTGGCTCACAAAATCCCTCATCTTCTACTATCTCCATGAGTTCTTCGTGTTGCATCTTTTTTTTCTTCTAATAGTCTAGAATCACTTCTCTCAAACTGTTGATTTCTAGAGTATTATCAAATTCTGCATACAAGATGACGTTCACGGTGTTGGCTAGAGCTGTAGCAAACTGAAGTTCTACACGAAGTTGGTCTGATTTTATAGGGTAGAAATGTCCTTCGTCGCTGCCTTGGTCAGGAGTGAAATCAAATCCCCACAAAGCATATCCTCCTGCATAATCCTCGTACGAAATGCCGTGGCTGGTGTTGGTGCCTAACTGTCCTGTGGCTTCAAACAGAGTCAAGTAAGATCGCAAGTAATTTCTCTGGGCAAAGTTAGGTTCAAAAGGTCTGGTACACAACGTCTGGCCATCTCGACTGAATTCTATCTTGGAGACGTTGAAGTGTTGAAACTCGAAAGGATTTTGATCGATGGCTCCGTTGAGGGCTGCATTACTGACGATGCCAATCAGCAAACGTTTGGGGAGCTGTCCTTGGAAGAGGTGATCTTCGACTTTGGATAGGAGTCCAGAGGCAATGGTAAATGTTTTCACTTCCACTCGTCGCACAGGATACTTGGCAGTGGTTCTGCTCAACGTTTGACTGATGTCGTGGGCCACTTTAGGTAAGACTTCGACACTGCGCACGTAAAGTCTGGCTTCTTCGATGTCCAAATGCAAACGATCCATCAGTTCTAAAGTGTGCCCTTGTTTGATTTTCTCTCGACTGTCGTTAAATCCCACATTGTGAGGATTGTCAGTTTCTGTCAACGCTGTGTCGTTGAAGGCATCCAAGGTGTTAGGTTTCCATACCACCGAAGCATCCAGATGAGTGTTCTTGGCTTCTTTTCCGTACGTCAAGAGATTTTCCAAATAAGCACTGAAAGGGTAAGTATCCATGCTGCTGCTGACCAATTTGTTGTTCAAGTACATATCCACTTGGCTGAACAAGGAATGCATGAAAATAATGACGGGAGCGACTCTGGCATCGACCCCAGGATTGCTGTTGTCCGTAATGATCACTTTGAGTTTCAAGTACAAGTGGCTGCTATTCAGATCGATGTAATCTTCGGTTTCTCCTTTGATTTCAAATTCGATAGGAGCTGAAGTCGTCAAAGACGATACAATATGAAATTGACCCATTGAGATTCTTGCATCGTCATCATGGTGGGGGCCATGGCAAACAGATCCAGTTCTGACTTGGTACATTCGCAAGAATCTTGGTGCATCATTTTTTTCAATAGTTAGTAATCAAACACGTCTAATTCTCTGACCGTTCTTCTCTTCTTATTCTTTTTTTGAACACCGTGTGGTTTATGAACTCTGAAGGGATGTCGACGTCTCTTTCTGCCTTGTCCTTGATGTGGCATGGAGGAAGAAGTAATGCCAGGGCCAGAAGCGTGAAGCGAATTTATAGGAGTCTCTCGGCGACCCAAAAGATCTTTTCCAGTTTACCTCAACACATTTTTTCCTGCTCTCATAAAGGCTTCTTTAGGATTTTGTTTGTCGATGAGGACGTTTTGAAGAAATTCTTTTCCTTGCGTCAAAGCGGCACCTTTTAAGGCATTTAATCCTCTAGTCACCATGGGTTTCAAGATGGGATCTACCGTTCGAAAAGCAGGTTTTAACATATCTCCTAAACCATGTCCTCGTTGTCGAGCCACTCCTTGGTACACAGGATACATTTTAGGTGTTACAATTCCCTGGAGAATCTTTTTCGAAAATGTAGTTTCACCGTGACTTTTCCTTTACTGAATAGAACACTTTGTCCCAAATCTCCTTTTATACTAATGTTGACACTGTCAAAATACGATTTACTGACTGGAAGATAATGAGGATGTACAAATTCATGGTGAACGTGATACGTGTTTCCGCCTTCCTCGTACGCGGTGACAGCAGAATCCACTTTGAAAGGAATGACTCTCAATAACGGAGCGGCTGTGTTTCCCACCACGTTGTACTCCACCACATCGGAGTACACAAACAATAAATTCAGTCCATCGTTCAATTCG
This sequence comes from Margaritifera margaritifera, assembly GCA_029931535.1. Lineage (NCBI taxonomy): Eukaryota > Metazoa > Mollusca > Bivalvia > Unionida > Margaritiferidae > Margaritifera > Margaritifera margaritifera. Next base: position 1,221,842 of record JAQPZY010001488.1, read on the forward strand.
ACAGGGTAGCAAAAAAACTTGTAAAATCGATCGTTGCTGTTAATGTCTTTCATGCGAACCAGTTTTGTGTATCCACCCAAAATAGCAAACAACCCAGGACAAAAAGTGATGGACAATATTCTGGTGTCCGACAAATGCATTCTAAGACGATGTGACACTTTATGGTACTCGATCTGGACAATTTTCTTGGCTTTGTCCAAGGCTTTGCCAAATTGGTCGTTGAAGATAGCTGCAATCGTCTCCACCAAATGTTGAGCATGAAAATAATACCCCACAGGAATTCTCATGGTATAGCTAGTCAAGGAAGGAGGATTGGTGTTTAATGATTTTTTAGATTCGTAATGACTAGGATCATGGGTGTCCAAGTGTTGTTGCACTTGCTCGTTTAGGATATCCACGATGAAAGTGCTTTGGTCTTTGTTGATATTGAGGGCTTGCGTAGGATGAATGATTTCTACCAAAGCCACTTTCCAATGAGCTTCGTGATCCAATTGTATGGACTGAGGTAATTTGGCCGTGAAACAACATAAGGTGTTTTTGGGAAACACATCCATCGAACTGTCACTGGGTAAAGTCAAATAAAATTGGTTATTCATAGTTCCAAGTTGGTTCTGGTCTCCGAGGAGTCACTGGTGGCCAAAGGAGAATGATGTTCAAACGGTTCCAAAAGAGTTCTGCTATTGTTGTGGTGACTGGAACGAGGTGGACTGGCGTTGGTCGTACCGTTGTGCTGGCTGCTGTTGTTGTGACTGTCCGTCGTATATTTCAAGGATGGACTGGGTAGAAGATAACCGATGCAACTGCTGAGTAAAATGGTCCACAAATGTTTGTCCCCTTGTTGCAAACTCAAATTGGCAATGGCTGCTCCGATGACACAATATACCACAAAGATTTGGCAGAAAAAGACTATTTGATTTTTAGGCACACGTTCTCCGCACCACACCCGCAAAGGTTGTTTTTGTAATTCTTGAAGAGAGGAACTCTGCGAAGGAGAAGAGGTAGTTGCTGTGTTGAACGGCATGTTGGTTACTTCTTCTTTTTATAGTCGACGACTTAGGAAGCGGCAATCCAAGAATCAAAACTAGGTGGATATCCTTTCCAACGCACTTTTACTTCTTCTACTCGACGTTTGCCCACTTTCCGTGTTCTTCGTTCGAGAATGCTTTCGATGTCGTACAAGACGTCTTCTTTTTTGGTTACTCGTTGTAACTCAGGCAAGTAAAAAGTTCCTTTAAACATTTCTCCGTGCATGTCTTCCAATATATAGACGGGAGGATCACGTCCACGCACTGGTCTAGTGACACGAAACAATTCGGTAGTCCAGTTGGGTAAATAACCTTTGTCAAAAGTGCGTTTGGTTTTTCCTATGCGAACCCAATCTCCCGTCTTCAGCACCAGGGTTTTCTGTTGTCTCTATTTGGGTGTACCAAACAATTTATCAAACACCCTCACTACGTTTTCAGGGGTGACCTCTTCGGGGGCACATCCGATGCTACGATGGTACGATTGATTGTACGCTTTGACCAAACGTGGTAACACGTCGATGTACTTGAGAGTGTGTTGATGTGTAAAATACTTCCACATGCGTTCTTTCAAAGTTCTTTGAAAACGTTCCACGACACTAGCTTTGGTTTCAGGATATTCGGTGGCAAAAAAATGAATGTGCCTTTGTTTCAATAATTTTTGAAAAGCTTGGTTTAGAAATTCGGTGCCTTTGTCGGTTTGCCATCGTAAAGGGTGACGACCACTTTGTTTCAACACCAGTTTTAAGGCGCGTACCAACTCGGTACTGCTTTTAGAAGTCAAAGGCACGACCCAAGCCAATTTGGAAAACACGTCGATGACACAAAACAAATATTTGTAACCACGATTGTAGGCTGACAAATGAGAGACGTCCGCTAAATCTGCTTGCCATGGCGGTGTCTGTTTTAGTGGTGGTTACTTTAGGTTCGCTTTTCATCATGGCCTTGAAATCTCTCAGAGTGGGTTTAGCTGTTTCGTGTAAAGCTTTCTGGTGAAAGAACTGAAGACGTTGCAAGAGTTGATAGTACCGTTGCTATTTTTCTGCTTCTGACAAATCGTTTCGATTCATGAGCGATTGTAATTCTTGTTGTAACTGTGACATCTCGTTGAGATTCGGATTGGGAGGTAAATGAGGTATCTGTTGTTCGTTCCAACGATGGAATTCCATCCATCGTTTGTAAGGAACTAAAGTCAGTTTTCGTCCTTCCATAAGATCCAAAGGTACAAGTGTGCCGTCTTTCCAGAGAAGGGTGTCCATTTTATCTTCTTTTTTCTTCCCGTCTTTATCGCATGACTCCTCCTAAAAGGGGTCCAGCAATCGTTCCTAACAAAGGAGCCGCTATTTTTAACAACGGTCCTATCAGCATGGGTAGAAATCCTCCTCGTTGCACCAACATATTTTTCTTTTGACTGAGAGGTATTTTCTTTTTGACCATTTGGCGAAGAACGTTCCGATGTTTGCCTAATTTCTGTTTCTGCATCTTGGACAAAGGTACCGTTCCTTTCAACACGTTCAAACAACATTCGCACACGGTATCGATGATTTCTTTAGGGGCTGTTTGAATGAGTTGTTTTCGCATGGGAGGATTGGATTTGGTCAGGACGGACAAGACGTCCCAATGTTTAGCCAGACGAGGTGGAAGTCCTTTTTGGGTTTTGCCTTTCTTCTTCGGGTGGTGGTGTGCACGTTTGGGGGTCATCTTGGATGTCAGGAGCAAACAATATAACTGAGGTCTCTCGGAGGTCACACTTCTATTTTATACTGGAACACGTTTCCACTGATTATCCGCACGGTCTACCATCTTCACGACAGGCATCACTCGACGTTGAGGTGTTTTCAACGGACTAAATCGTCTCAGTTCTTCTTTGGATAAATCCACTAAACTTTGTAACACGCCGGTTCTCTCTTGGACTTTGGTTTTAGGGGAGGGTACTTTTTTAGCGGCAGCCGCAGTGGCCAGATCAGCCGAAGTCGATGGCCCCGGAGTGGTGACTTTCGAAATGGGCTTCCATTTTTGCATCAAATTAGGAAACACTTGTCTTAAATCCGGTTTGGCAGGCATCATGACGAAGGGCGAAGACGAAGAAGTGGACAGAGGAGAAGGAGAGGAGACACCGTCACTGCCTCTCGTGGCTCTCGGGAGTATGTGCGCGTCCTAGCAGCAGTACCTCTCTTTCGGGCAGCAGCAGATGTGGTGGTCGGTGTTTTCTTGGAAGGGCTTTTCTTCTTCTTCTTAGGGGCTTTCTTCTTAGTGGCTTTCTTCTTGGGGCTTTTCTTCTTAAGGCTTTTCTTTTTGGTTTTGGTTTTGGCTTAGGCATTAGGATCCCATTTCAAAAGAGAACGAATCATGACATCTCCTAAAGAACCACTACCACCAGGGGTCAAAATGATTTGTTTTTTAGTGCGTGGATCGATTCTAGGATCTGTCACTTGTGACAACGCCACTTTATGTTTTTCAAAAAAACGTTTGGTTTGACGAGGGATGTGAATGATGCCTTGCAGTAATTGACGTGCCGTCAAAGTAAACCATCGTAACACTTCTTTGAGACTAGATTCTAACAAATGGGTACGGACTTGTGCATTTTTTCGCGACTGAATCAATTTGGCAGGAGGGTGAGATTGAAAGGATGTCATCTCGAAGACTGTGAGAAAGAAATGACGTGGTGGATGTTTTTATAGGGGTTTTTTTTTCTTTCAGAGAGTGTCTGAAGGGGAAGTGTAAATGACGGGACCTCCTTCTTGGCACCAATAGTGAAACAATTGGGCACGAAATCTCAAATACACGAGAGTGGTGGGTTTTAAGTCGATGAGTAAATACGCATGAGGTGTTTGAGTGGCATCGTCGTACGCATAATTTAGCCAAGAAGTGCCTAACTGTTTGGCCTACACTTGCACTTGAGATTTTTCTCTGGGGCTTTTAAACAACACCACGTAATGAGCGTTGAGACTGATGGTACGATGGGCTTTACTTAGTTGAAATAAATTGTGAGTAATGTAAATGATGCTGGCATTCCGATAATGTCCTTTTCGTGTAAACCAAAGTTTAATTTCTTCTTCGTCTTCTCCTAACATGTCGTCGAAGATGACCAGATGTGTTTGACTAAAGTCAGACACGATCCCATCGTCTTCGCGAGGAATGCCTTCGACAAACGAAATGGTTTCTCCTTAACTTTCACGAAGTAACGTGTAAGACGATTGCCACTATTTGTAACACCACACGATACGTTGAGGAGGACGATCAAACAAATGAGATTTGTGTTCGATCAAACGTTTGACAAATTCGGTTTTGCCTGAACCACTAGGTCCAGCAATCAACATGTTAAATGGATAGCTCAGATACAAAGCTTCCCAGCCTGGACGATCTAACTTTTCGTCGATCACTTTGACCACAGAAGAAGAGGCAGAGGAAGATGCAGCCATGACTGAGGTAGGAACAATTTTGAGAAGAATACGAAAGGAACAATACATTTTATACGTTTCATACACCTTTAATGTTTTTTCAAAAACAACAAAAACATATTTACAGGTCATGAAGTACGAAAACGCATAGAGCACAAATGGTGAGGTACAACAATAAGGCCACCACTAAAAGAATCAAAGTTCTGTATAAACAAGTCAATGTACAACAAGTTGTTCACTTCTTTTTGTCTTGGAAAATTAGTGACGCACCAGGTCCTTGGCAAAGTGTGCCACTTCTTGTAGCCAAGCATCGAAACCAACACTTTTCCAGTCACGTACATCTTTCCAATCGTAAAGTTGTTGGTGTAACCAACTAGCGATGCACACTTCTTGAAACGTATGAAGTGTAGATAAAGTTTAACCAATGTCTTCTTCACACGGAGGTACACAACTTTGAGCACAATTTGTCTTCCGTGTGCCGATAAAGCGTGAATGGTCATGTTTGTTTGTTGCTGTATGTACCGTTCATCAAAATAGTCCAAAACAAACACGGGTCCTCCTAAATAATCCATCACAAACACTGTTCCTCCAAAATGGTCCATAACGAATGTCCTGGTAAACGAAATCCAAGAAAAGTAGTCACTAACACACACACTGCATAGCGTCCAAAATTCAATGGAAACAGTTCGTTTATCAAGTGTCTATAATCCTCTAAGTTCAGTACACTATCGTTGACTTCCTTCCACGGAATACGTTTCACAAGTGAAGACAACGGTCCTGGCATGGTTCACTTTTATATCCAGGTTCCCAAGGTTGGTATCTTTTGTGATAGTCTACTACACAGCAACTGTGATAGTCTCTCCAAAGAATCAGTCTTCTTATACTGTGGAAGTAAGCATAGTTTAAAAATCGAGGAATGACTTTGAGTTTACGTTTCACTTGTATCTTGACAAACTCTCTGTAAATGCGTTCTCGCAGCTCCAAAGGCAAATCACGAATGTGCTCCTCTAAGCTAGTCATTCACAGGCACGTCTTTCTGTGTAACGAAATAGTCACACAATTGCCAGATGGAATCGTGTGGTAAAGGATATCCAAGATGTTCACTGATGACCTTACTACACCTCAGACGGCGTAAAGGTGTTTCGTCTTGAGGTGACACTTTTTGTAAAAGTTTTTTGTATTCCTGTAAGTTTGCCACTTTTTCCTGAACTTCGTTCCATCGAATTCTGTGTAACGCTGTCACATTGTAGGTGTTGCCATTCAAACTCTTAAAGGAGGTAGGTAGTCCTTCATGAATGTCTGACCATTTGAATAACTGGACACTAATCAGTATTTTTATACCATTCAGATACCAATGGTTAAAACGCCTGTGTCGTAAAGGATGCAATTGTTCTTTGCGTTTCACTTGTATCTGAACCATTTCTCTGTAAATGCGTTCTCGCAGCTCCGGAGGTAAACAACGAATGTGCTCTTCTAAAGTATCTGACATGGGTTACTTCTTGGGACCGACCAAAGGTATGTACTGACAGCGCGGAGACCATCTGGCATGCTCCAAGTAAGCTGAGTCTTTTTACTCCTATTCGTGAAGCGTTTCATCGCAACTGAAACACTGAAATTTATCCCCTTCTCCCAAGTAGATAAAAATCCAGCTCTGGCTAAAGCTTTGGAAGTAGGTCCTTACAGATATTTATGGCACTTATCTTTGAACATCTGGAGTCGACTTTCAAAGTCGGAATAGCCAGCCAAAGCCACAAGCAGCGTCAATTCTTGGCCATGTAGGGATGGCATCCGCAGGTAGGTACACGCTTAGCATCCCCAATAAAGAAGAAAGGGTGTCCTGCATCGCTTTGGCTAGTGGGGCGGTAAGGCACACGCACGGCATCGCTGATGTCAAAGCGTACGTCATCCGTCTCCTCGCAAGGCACCGCATCGCACTCCAGGTCGTGATCGCCCTTGGAATCCACAGTATGTTCCTCGCTCGGTCTCTGTGTCGAGTTCGTTAGCATCGGTGCCTATGTACTGGTCTCTGCATTGAAGTTCACCGTGAGCTCCTCACTCGGTGGGTGGGTGGTATGAATATTCTTCTTCTTCTTCTTCTTGCTCGGTCAATGTTTGGAGTCACAATGAATGGTTAGGCTTGGACGTTGTCCCTTTTTTATACTGAAGATCGGCGTGTCCGTACGGCAAAGTGGTGTGGTCTGGAAGTCTCACTCGTTTCTGGTACACAATTTGGTAAACTTTTTCTAAAGGATGACTGACGATTTAGTGATTGGGTAATCGTACGATTTTGTGAGGTTCTACCGTTTTCACTCGAAAGTCTTCAGCTTGTCCAGACTGCAAAGCATTTTTCAAAACCTCAAAGTTCACCACTTGGCTGGTTCGATAGTTCAGGGTTAATCCTTTCACTTGCATTTGGTGTCAAGTTGGCCTTGTCTATCTCGATATCGGTACCCGTAATTCGGCGCTGACCCACGTCCCTGTCAAAGCGCGTTCTTCCTCCGTGTGGTGACAGGGGTGATCTTGGTTACATGTTTCGGCACACGTACGGCATAAAGGAAACATCAGTTTTCCTTGGCAATGATGGGGTAAGATAGGATGGTACAAGTTTGTCGGGTTTAAGATTTGCATTTGATCAATCCTTCGTATTGACGAATGTGTTCCATGTCGATGTGTTCTGTCAAGATTTCAGGGTGTCCGGTAGGAAATCGTTTGTATTTGCACACCCAAGGATACAACGAACACACGTCAATGTATTTGATTTCTTCTCCTCTTGATTCATCTACGACGTACAGCAAGCGTGTGGCATTGGTTTGTCCTCCAAACAAACTGTGGCGTGGATCCAAAGGTTCGATGTCGAACACGTCGTAACTTTTGGCAATGAGCCTAAATTCTGGATCGGTTTTGAAACGTCGATCGTACTCGTGCTCCCACATTTCTACCACATGGTATCCTTGACTTTCTAACTTCAGGCGTCGTTGGTAGGTGCGTTCGTACAACTCTTCCATGGTGGAATCTGAAAAAGGACTTTTCAGGTGTCGTTGAAGAAAACAGGTAGGGCATCCGTGAAACAAGCATCCCTGAAATTCGTACACCGTCTGAGGGTTTTCTAAATCCGAAACCATCCACTGAAAGACTGCCTATTTTCTTTTCTCCTCCTCCGTTTCTGGCATGTTGTATCCATTTGTCTTCCTTTTGGCACAAGTAATGTAACCAACGCAATGCTTTGGCAGAGTATTGACGACTGGCGAAGAGAGAAGTGTCTATGATGGCTAGTTCGTTCTCGGGCATGAAGTTTTTGGTGCACACTAAGGTACAGACTTTGGGTAGGGTGCACGCTTCTTTCAAAGGATCGACTTCTCCGTGATCTAGAAATAATTGTCTAAACTTTCCACATCGGATCGGCAATACTTTAACATTTCTTCTTGAAAGTCAAACGGTTCCGACTCGTGAGCGTGGTACCAAGCGTAGAAGGCTTCTTAGGTGTGCATTCCGTCGAGGTCGTAATAGTGAACGTCAGGCAAATGCGGCAGCACGATGTGTTGATTGGCTTCCGAATTGAAGAAGTGGGGAAAATATCCTTTAGCCATTTCTGTCATTCCAAATTTTTTAAGCATTCGACTCAAAGTCATGGCCAAATAACTCATGGAATCTTTGAATTGTACTTGTCTCACTTGCATGTAGATGAGTTTGGCTCCGTTCATGGTGACTTTTGGGCATTCGGTACCTTGTTCTGAATAATATTTCAGAATAAACTGTCCATCGTATCCCGAGAAATTGTGAGCCATGACGGTAGCATGGCGATGACAGTCTCCGTAACGTTGAATGTCCTCTTCGCTCCAAGGTCTAAAATCCATTGAGCAAACTCGGTCAGAGTGTTGGGTTCACGAAAGATTTGTTCACGTCCTCCTGGAATCCTACTACAGTGAGGACAGTGAACATGAATAGGTTCTTTTATGCACTTCTCACAAGCCCGATGAGCGACGCAGAAATTAGGGGTGTGAATGCCCGTCTCTTGCATGAATTCAAAATCAAAAAAGATGAAATCCACTTTGTTCTTGTTCTTCTTGGGATCAGCCTTTAATTCTTTCTCCAGTGTATTGTCGTATTTTGGAATGAAACATTGATGATCAAAGTCCACGATTTGGTCGCAAATGCGGCATCTTTTCTTTCCGGCACAAAAGTGTATCTTGAAGTTGTTGGTTCGAATCACCTGTCAACACGTGGAGCACATTCTCAATAAGTCACAAGCGCTTTTCTGCTGGTGAACTTGTGTCCTGCGATGTTGTTCGTAACAAGAGGGACTGACAAAGGTTCGTCGACACGTCGAGCAATGCACGTGTATTTCAGGAAGGCATGGCTTGGAAGCTAAACAATCACCGACATCTCTCTCCGCAATGAATGTGTTGCTCCCGACTGTTAAATCCTTTGTCGCATTTCTCGCAGTAGTAAGAGTATCCCAGAAATCCTCTGATACTCGTGATGGCATCGAAATGTTCTTGATGATAATATATGTGAATGTATTTTCCCTCCGGGAAATCGGGTCCTCGAAACAGCAGAGCTCCGCGAACTTCTTGAGGGTGTACTTTCAAGGTTTACCGAGGAGCCAAGACGTCTTGAAGTTGTTGCATTTGAGAAATGCCTCACACGGTCTCTTTTGGTATGCCTGCTTGTTGTAACAGGAGTTCTGCTTCTTTTCGTTGTTTGGCTTTTCCGATCGTCGAATTTTATTCGATGCTCTTTTCTATTCTACGGTCTCGTTCTTGTCGGCATTCGTTCGTCCCACCACTATGGCACGGGCCAAGCACATCTTGTCCTAAGAATTGTCGATTTGGACGACACTCTGTTTGGTACTGAGAAGGTCGTCCACCAGTAACACTTTCCTGCTTCGTCCGCTACCTCGAGGAGGTGACACGTGAGTCATGTAAAGTGTGGCTTTTCGATCGGTGATGGTAAACTCTTTGTTGGATTGTTTAACGTGTTCGATTTTGTCCATGACTTTAGACGGTGTTATTTCTGCCGGGGTGCTGAACTCGATCCAGACATAAGACTTCAAACTGTCGTGATGGATGGAAAGTCTCAACCGATCGTCCTCTTTGACTCCGCATTGTTGTTTCAAGGTCTGTAACAAGGAATCCCATAAATCGGTAATGAACCCTGCAGCTTTCTCGGGAGGCACTTCAGACTTGAAATCTTTAAAGTGGACGGTGTAAGCGTAAGCCGTGTTTCTCAATTTTCTAGAGGTCATTTTTTGTGTCTCTCGAATGTGATAGTATTTTTTGGGAGCCACGGAAGGACTTTCTTGGTGAGGGGTTGTGGATTCTCTTGGTTTGGTGGAAGGTGTGGTTTCAGGCTCACTCATGTCCTCTTCGAAATCGCTGGCATGGACTTGAGCTAGCACTTCAGCTAGCGGTGTTTGAGGCGGTACGGAAAGTCTCCTCGTGACCTCTTCGTTTCTTCTTCTGTTTTCTCGTTGAAAGTGCGTGATCTTTTCATTTTGATGTCTCACTTGAATCTAATTGAGTTTTACACAGGGTCTCTCCCGATATATAGAGAGACCTTCCTACCCTCAGAATCACTATTCGTTATTCAACTTTCAAACAGAGAAGATGGAAGAGAAGTCAGAAAGCTTGCCCTTCTGATCAGAGATTTATCACAACAGACGTCTGTTGCTATCAGAACTTTACAGAGAGTCCTTGGAAAGTATACAAGTAAGACTAAGGACTACTCCCCCATCGCCTCTCGAGATAAAAGTCAAGATACTTGTTATATGTGCCAAGAGAAAGGACATTGGGCTCCAGAATGTCCACAACGTCAACACCAAGGAAAAGAAAAGAGAGACAAACGGAAAGATACCTGTTATCATTGTCAAGAAAAAGGACATTGGTTTTCAGAGTGTCCTAAGAAACAAGAGAACCAACAAGAGAGGGATGAAGCAAAGGGATCTTCAGCTCCAGAAAAATAAGAAGAACTCATCCCCGTCGTCAAGAAAGGCAAGAAAGCTAGACGACTGGAAGACAGTGAAGAAGAAGAAGAACCCTTGATCCCTGTGAAGAAATTCAAGAATAATAGAGACAGACAGTGAACGATGAACTTTGAGTGCTGTGTTATGAAATGTTTGTTGTGATTTTATTTAAGAGAATATACCACCATGGAAAAAAGTAAGTGTCTATTGATTGTTTTTTTTAGAGTATGGACGCACGCACGCACTCACTCTTAAACAAACCAAAGATGGGGTTTAAAGTTTTACTTGCTTTTATTTTTGGCAATTGGATTATTATCTTTTCTTGGCAATTGTGTGACCCTGAAAAGGACCGTTGGGGTGTTTGTTTCTTAAACAAACTTATGGACTGGACATGGTCAGCTTTAATTGTCTCAATCCCTTTCCACGGCCAAGTCCTATTCCTCCTCCTCCTGCTGCTTTGGTGGTAGTAGTAGTAGTAGTGAATGGTGGTGGTAGTGGTAGCATCTCAGTTGTAGTAGTGATGGGTTTAGAATGTTTCGCCCGTGAGGGTCTCTTTCTCTTGGGTTGTGTTAAAGAAATCTGATACATGTCTTGTAACAAACTCACCGTTTTGTTTTCCTCACTCCCTTCCTTATGTCCTTCAGACTTCTCCTCTTCTAACTTTCTTATTTCCTCTTCTTGCTTTCTTCTTTCCTCTTCTTGCTGAAGAAAAGCTTCTTCTGCTTCTCTCTGACGCTGTAAAAAAAATTCCAATTCTTCTTTTTGCCTCTTTTTAAAATCATCGATGACAGGCAAACAGGGTGGCGGTACAGCAGTCGTTGTTGTTGTTTCAGACAAAAATTCTTGCGAGGATGACAGAAAATCCACAAAATCTAAATTGATATCTTCTGGTTGAAAGTTCACCACTGCATTCGCTGCTGTCGTCGTACTCTCACTCCGAACATAAGAACTTTCCGTCGCAGGCTCACCCCAATACATGGTCTTCGTAGTATCCGTCATACTCAAACTATGCTGCCAAAGGTAAAACCCTACGAACGCTGTGATGCCTATATACTAAAGATGACGTCTCACCCACGCTCTCTTCCTTTTGGAAGAGAGACCTACCCTGTTGTAACTCGCTTTTGGATTGGTAGTTCATTTCGATCCGTTTCAATCGGCTCTTAGGCTATATATACCACCGCTTATGTCACAGAGCTTCACCGGTTCTCAAGACTAGAAGATGTGGACTAGTGTAGAGTCATCTATCATTGCATCGGGAATGTTGTTCAACCCAGACTTCCCGATGTATGTCAAAGCATCATGGCAATCACGAAGATCACCACTACAGCGATATGGAAAAGAAGAATCTATATCGAAAGACAAGGCTGCCTGAAGCGGGCCCTTCTCTACGGACCTGAAATCCGTAGAAGCTTAAGAAGAAGAAGACCCTCCATGAGATATCCTCTGTGTTAACTTGGTTCACCAAATAAACCAACGGCCCTTTTCAGGGCCACCCAATTCCCACTAAAAGAAATCTCATTTGACCAATCCTAGTGTTTCTATGTTTTGTTTGTTTCTGTGTTAGGTGTATGTGTATATTCTATCCCTCTCAAAATACTTCTATCCCTCCATGTTCATCTTCCCGTTAGTACCCAGATCGCCCCACCTGGTACCCAGTACATAGATCGCCCACGCATGTTCATTTCTAGTTGGTACCCAAATCAACCCACCATGTTAATTTCCCGTTGGTACCCAGAGTGTCCCCTCCATGTTAATTTCCCGTTGGTACCCCGATCGCCCCACCAGTACCTCGATACCCCCACTATACTACTAATGTATCTTCAATATATAATGCTTAAAATGGTGTAGCTTGTCAAATTAATGACTGTTTTCATACGAAAATGAAGAGATTTGTTATTTTCGTTAACAACATTTCTTGCGCTGATTGATACAGTGAACATTGTTGGGGTGGGGGTGCCGAACGGTTCTATTATTCAGACTTCAGAGCGTACCGACTTTAAACAAGTTTAATGACTTTGAGTTTACCTTTAACGATTTTGATTCTTTATTTTGTTTATTTCTGGATTCAAACGTGAACTGTGTGCCCTGGCAGTCTAATTCGGTAACAGACGCTGCACCCATATTTCGAATGTCACTTAATTTAGGTTTGCAATAAATCTTCATCTATCCTCAATTTCTCCGTCGTTTTCGAACATGATTACAATTGTGATGAGAGTTTAAATCGCTACTTAAACAATTTTATTACTATATTTAATCAAGAGTTTTCACTAAAAAAAGTGTACCGTTTGTCGTAGTGTTAATAGGTACTGCATGGGTGACACTGAATATCTAATAGAAACAGGTCACGTAAGTTCATTCACTGAAAATTTGCACGATTCATGTGGAAACTATTTTTAAAAGTTAGATTAATACCTGAAGAAAACGTTTTCCTGCTTGGAGTTTTTTATAGACATTTTCTTATGGACCTCCCCATTAATTACATAAATGTATACTACAGTCGTGACATCTTAAGATTCGTTCATCCTGAGAGAGAGAGAGAGAGAGAGAGAGAGAGAGAGAGAGAGAGAGAGAGAGAGAGAGAGAGAGAGAGAGATTAAGAAGACGAAGAAGAAGAAGACAACATTGAATAACATTGATTAGGCCTAAATATGGAAATGCCAGTTTGAATAACATATATAAGGGTACATGTATTTCCTAAATGGGAAAAGAAAGTAGTTCCAAAAGTAAAATCGCCACTGTGGCGATAAAAGTGATATCCTCGCTGTGGCGATATCATTTTTCTCCTACTGATACATTTCAATATCTCATTATAAAATATATAATAAATACATATATTTGATATAGGATGTGTATTATCACTTCTTGACGTCAACGATGACGTAATTATTTTCAAACAAATAAGCTGACTTGTCCCCTGTCGTTCATTTCGCTAAAGCAGCTGCAGGCGGGCCATGGACCAGGCTTATAAATAAGCAGCGTAATGTCCGAGGCATGCGAAAGCAGATGCCCAAATCATTGTAATGATCACTACCTCCGTTACCCATTGAATTAACAATTTAATACTATGCATCGTTTCCTAGATGCAATATGTGATTTATACACATGTTTTTCTGTGTTCTCGCAAGTGAATTTTGTTACCTGCATCGTCTCACGATGTTTTGACCCCTCGATATAAACAGATTTGGTATGTATTGTAACCTTGTATGATTATTTTATGCATATTATATATTTTCAGTCATAAAGTATGATCAAATTACCCTGTATTATGTATAATTTCGCCAGGATATTGTCAATTTATTCCATAATTGCAATGTTTTCCCGTGCACTCGCTGCCAATAAATACTATTCTGCCATTTGCACTATCTTGGTCAGCGAGCGCTATGCAATCTGATTGGCCATCTATGTCACATGACCTTTTTCTATAAATAGCACCACGTAAATGTAATGATGAGCTTCACTGTTATCTTGTCCAGCGTTCGTACCAGACAAGTCAAGCATCGGGTTACATTGTTAATATAGTACACATTTAAAATGTCTCAAGCCATATTAGATCTACATAGTCAATGGTTAGTTTCTATTGAAATTTTATGTTTGCTTGACATTACGGGAATTCCAGAATTTATTTATTATTCATGAGGTGACGTCTGCTACCGTCTTGGTTGATATAATTTCAACTTTGGTGAATTATCACCGCGGTTGCACTATCTAAGTGAAAGCGAGAGATCATGGCGGTTTAGACAACTCTGGGAAACATACAAACTGTTCCTTCAGAAATTTATATATAAGTATATTACTTCAGTACCGTTAAGTCGCTACTTCACCGTCTCTCTTCACCTTCATTAGAAGACTAACTCGCGTTGCGCCTTCACTTTACGATACTTGCAACCTTCAGCACATGAAGGTTAATACTTCGCCTTCACCTAATTCACCGCCTCAACGTAAGCAAATCATGCCCTATACTTCAATACCTTAATTTCTAAGTCTTATAAATCATTTCAAATATATATAAAGGTTCAATTATCTCTGAAGCTCCCTTGCAACTTACTCCGCAGGAATTTATCACCTTTGTCTCTCTGTATTAACTGGTTTTATATAAGTCTGGTGTGAGATCTTAATTGTTTATGTAGTTGTAGTTGTATCGAAATTCAGTAATTGTATGTTCGTCTGTTCTTGTACTTAATATAATTTACAAAGAAATAATTTCAATGTTTATTCTATAGGGTCATGCATTATTCTTTTGAACCAAAAGCTAGACAGGAGTACCAAAAAATCTTATGTAAGATCCTGTATTCATGTATAGTAATGGAAAGAAAAAAACAAAGAAAAAAAAAGACCATTTGATATACAGCAAGCCGAGGAGAATAGTATCAAAGTTTTTGATTGTCCAAATGTGAACTAGTCAACTTTATTTAGGATCATATCACGTTGCAAAATACAGACAGACTGACGACACTAAATAAATAAATAAATAAATAAAAGTGGGAAAGAAATAGAGACCTTATACATCTCTGAAAGAAAGAAGACTTAAATCGATGGCCAAGTACCCCATGTAGTTAAATTTACAAATGATTAAACAGTCAGCAATTTCGAGGGATGTATCTGTCCAGATTTAACAAAATATAACTTATTAGTACCTTAAAATGAAACTGTTTGGCGGAACGAATATATTATAAATTATTCAAACAATGCATGAAACTGTTTAGCGGAACGAATCAATTAAAAATTATTCAAACAATGCATGAAACTGTTTAGCGGAACGAATCTATTAAAAATATTTCAAACAATGCATGAAACTGTTTGGCGGAACGAATCTATTAAAAATTATTCAAACAATGCATGAAACTGTTTAGCGGAACGAATCTATTAAAAATTATTCAAACAATGCATGAAACTGTTTGGCGGAACGAATCTATTAAAAATTATTCAAACAATGCATGAAACTGTTTGGCGGAACGAATATATTAAAAATTATTCAAACAATGCATGAAACTGTTTGGCGGAACTAATCTATTAAAAATTATTCAAACAATGCATGAAACTAAAAGCAAAATAAAAGTTTGAATGAGTCTGACTCATATTATGTGATCAAATATGAGAATATACCACGCAATAAATCTTGATAGAACGTGTGAAGCTGAGGTATGTGGAAAAGATTAAGTTATACAGGATGTGATATCAAATGGGAAGCATACTTCACTTGTGTATCACAGGTCGGACGAGACCAATCCCTCTTTCTCTGAATCATGGCTTGCAGTAATGACAAAGTTCGCACCAAGGAAGTATACAGATAAAGATATATCAGTTACAAACCCTCCTTTGTGAACAACCTGAATGCGTGAAATATCTTGATCGCTTTGTAATAGAACACTACACCAGCACCATTTGTGCACTGTGCAGCAACTTCAACCCTAATCAAATGACTGCCGATCACCCCCCCCCCCTCCCGTCACACACGCACACTTTTGAACAACAGCAATAATAGCAACAACTACTTCCAGACACACACGTTAACTGAATCAAGTATACCTGCAAATTGTTGTTTACGTAATGCTTTTTAGACGCAAGGTTAAATTTTCCCAAATTTAATCTATTTAGAAAAAATATATGCTTTCACGAGCTCTCACACCGATTGGTCCGCTTGTAGTTTTCTCCTGGACCCTATGCGGCTTTCCCTTATCTACATCTGACTAATTAAAAACACAATATTTGCTCAAATATGTTCGAAAATTATTTATTTATTTCAAATACTTTGAATTTTAAAACCAACCTTCCGCATCTCCATGCAAACACTATCTTATCCATTTCCATTCCATTGAACGTGTTGGCTAAAGTTAATCCCACGACGTCTTAAAGAAAACTCTACCGCGTGTCTAATTCTAGGGCGAAATGAATCAGTTTGTGCGACCTCCCACGCTTGTTTTGAGATCATGACGTCATCAAATGACAGTAACAGCAAGTGTTTATTAAGAAATATTTGAAGAAACGAGATTTAAATAAATGCTACAATTCCAATCAATGAAAATGCAATGAAATGCCGAATTTAACTAATGCCATATTTGCCTCAACTTTTGTGGCCCTGGGGTGAGTGTGAGCTGTTCAAGCCAGGACCACCATTCACACGTTGGCTTTCTTTACCTTTTCATTAATACGAAACCCACACGGAGGACTTCTGAGACGGGAAGAGCTATGTAAAAAATGTGTTACTCTAGCATGTACTTCTTATATCATGTTAGAACAAATAAATCCAATGGAAGACTATACATCAACAGGAACGTTTCCAAGAGTAAGTTTTCTTTACAGTTAGATGGTTAAAATTATGCCCCGGAAACGCTTAAAATGCAGGAGCTTCCGGGGTTTTCGCCCCCTGGGCCCTTAATTGGGGTTCCGTCACACAGACCCCTCCCCCTCCCCCCCCCCCACAACGATATTTTTTTTATCTGCCACTGGTTTGAGTATTTTAAAATAGGAAAATAACAATGATTGTTGTGAAAAAACCTGAGAACATATTTTTTTCATCACTGTTTGTAAATGTTTTGCTGCAATCAAATATACTTTTGAAAGTTATAAAATATATCACAGATGCAAATAATAATTATACAGAAACACCATAAACGATCTATTTCTACACCTTGGCCTAAGTAGCACATTCCCATCTTACCTGGTCTTTATGTCAGGGACACGAACCACAGACTTCCGGAAATAAGTAAACTTCGATACGCTAGGAAAAACGGTAACTCGCAAATGATTTCGAGGGTTTATGAAACATTTATCAACGATGAATAAATGAAATAGTTGAATTTCTTCAAAAGTAATTTAATAGTTTCTCTCAATATTATAATGCAAAAGTTAAAATTTACATTATCTGCACGAACCATGTTGGATTGAAGATCTATGTCGCTTTCAATCGCTTCGTGAAAACTCTTTTTTAAATGGACAGCAAACACTGTCTTGGTTTTGAGAATTTACAAGGTTTACGCTGTATCTCCTTGTGCCCCCACCCCCCGATGGTTTCTGTTTCGCCCGAGTCTCAGTTGTACTTCGGGGAATACTTGCTGCGCCACTGCTTTTGGCTGCCAATGTTTGCTTGACATGCCCAAATGGGAAGGTCAAACGCAGCACGTGCGGTTATTCGGCCTTTGATTAAAAATCGAAAAAAGTAGCCTAGCATACTTTTCTTTTCTTTGGAAAAAAAAAATGCTTTTTTTGGGAGGGGTGTGATGGTAGCATACTCTTTCATATTTTGTCATATTTTACTACACTGAAAGTTTTAGGAAGGTTAATGTACTCATTTGGTCATTACACCGTGTAATTTGGGCCATATAACTTCAAATGAGCACAGGTCAGACTATAAGTACTAAAGGATGCCACTTGTAGTATATAGTGGAATCATATGTTAAGAATGGTATTGGGATTTTGGGGCATAAGGGGAATTCAACATGGGAATAGCATTTTGAGGTATAAGGGGAATTTAAAATGGGAATGACTTTATTGGGTATACGGGGAATTTTCCATTGGAATGACATTATGGGGTATAAGGGGAATTTAACATTGCGCCTCCATGTTGAAACATTTATGGGCATAAGAGAAAATGTAAGGACAGGCATTGGCTTATTTTTTTCACAGCCCCTAAAATATATCGTTTATAAATCCTGTATTGTAGCCCAACAGCTGGAAGGGGGATGGTTAGAATTTTGGCTATACTAAATTTTAGAGTATCACTAAAAATTGCTACATATGTTACTGGCAGCAAGTTGTATTTCAAACATATTCAGTATTAAGTCACGGCGAATTTTCATTCATCATTTGTTGTTGTTGTTGTTGTTGTTGTTGCTGTTACAAATGTTACTATTTTGACAGCCCTACATTGACTTGACCTTGGCGCTTCTCCAATGCGCGGCGTGAAACTATTGCTGTTGAGACCAGAGCTATTTTGCTACATTGTCAAACATAAGGTAGAATTTGGCGTGCTGAAGTTACGACTTTTCTTGTAAGATCGCAACATTTTTCTGTTCAAGTTTTTAAAACGGCAGACTCCAATGTCAATTTATTTCGTGACACGTGAAGCTTGGGGACGAATTTGTATGCCAGGCCCAGAGAGAGAGAGAGAGAGAGAGAGGGGGGGGGGGGGTAGGGGGAGAGAGAATAAAAACGTGAAATAAATTTTGCATAGAACCACTCTCTATAAGTTCCCTACCATCCCCTTTTAAAACAAACCTACCATTCCCTTACCATGCACAAAATACCTACAATCGTAGAAATAGTATCATCATGGAGTGAAAGAAGAGAAAAGACAGGATTTAGTGACAAGTAAATCAAGACATTTAAGAACAGGCATTGGCTTACTTTCAACAATCCCAAACATATAACCTTTACATAGCCTGTAGTGTAGCCAGAGTGGGGGTGGGGGAGGAGGGTTTGGAATTTTGACTATTCTAAATGTAAGATTCTCACTAAATATTGCTACGTATGTTACTGACAGCAAGTTGTGTTTGAACCATATTCAGTATCAGGTCATGCAAATTTTCATTACAAATTGTACGATTTGGCCAGCATACACTGAAACCTTTTCTTACCCAATGCGTGGAGTGAAAATATTGCTATTGAAACCAGGGTTATTTTGCTACATTGTTAAACTTAAGGCAGAATTTGGCGTGCTAAAGTTAAGAGTTTTGTAACGTTGGAACATGTTCTACAGTTACTTTTTATTTTTTTATTTTCTTCTGTTTGGGTGACAAATCTTACACATTTGCCAACCGACATATAGGACACTAACATACTATTGCAACCCCAAAAGAATTCATCGTTTGTGTCACGCTTTAAAATAGGTCACTGACTGTACTTTATTAGTTTTTTGCGATTTTTCCTCACTGTCTGTTACATATTGTGCCAAATCTAGAGTTCGTTCACTGACAGACATTTTTTATTTTTTATTTATTTTTTTTCATTTTTTTTCATTTTTTTTTCTTCATTTTTTTATCTAAGGTCTTTTCACTTGTTAGTAAAATGTGTTTATTCTACTGTGAATGCAATTTGTCCTAGGAGCAGAGTTACTTTTTTTCACATTGTTAACTTTAAGGAAAAATTTTGAGTGCTCAAGTTAAGGTTTTTCTTGTAAGGTTGCAACATTTTTCTGTTCCAGTTTTGAAAACGGCGGATCCAATTTCAGTTCATTTTTCGTGACACATTGGAAAAATTATTTTTTCGCCAAGTCAAAGATTGACAGAGAGAAAGTAAAATTTTATGTTATTGTTTGTCAGACTTTGGCGTGAAGCTAAGGATTTATTGTAAGGTTGTGTGTGTGTGTGTGTGTGTGTGTGTGTGTGTGTGTGTGTGTGTGTGTGTGTGTGTGTGTGTGTGTGTGTGTGTGTTGGGGGTTGAGAACAGCAAAAGTTATATATCTTACAGAGAGTGTTTGTGCTTGTCAAGAAAAGATTTTTTAAAACTTGTTAGTTCTCTCTCTCTCTCTCTCTCTCGGTTGGTAGCGGCAGCAACAATTACTACCACTACTCAACTTGGGGCTGAAAAAAGGAGTAATGCAGTTACAGCTAATGTTGTCAAGCCCATAATTTGTTCAAAGCCCAAACGGCCCTTTTCAGAGCATGCCTAGATCTCTTGGAAAAGCGATACTATTAAAAGGATTGTAAAACGAAACAAATCTTTGATCAGGAGTGTCGTCTGTTGTGGCTCTTCCATTTTACAAATTGAAACTGCATGAGTATATTTTCTTCGGTAGAAAAGTAGGGAGAGAGAAATAACTTAGTCAAATCATACCTGAATCAACAATCAGAGAGAAATAACTTAGTCAAATCATACCTGAATCAACAATCAGAGAGAAATAACTTAGTCAAATCATACCTGAATCAACAATCATCATGAAAAGATCACATCTTTCCCAGGAGAAACCAGAAGCTAAGAGACGACGACGTTCCGTGTCGCCTCATACAATGAGAGAAGTGTTAGCAGAAGTTCGCTTGAGCGATTTTCAAGAAGATCGACCCATATCCAATACTATCTGCCTCCACTGGACCAAGAGAGTCAATATAAGCCAAAAAAGAAAGTCGTTCAATAACTCCTGAGGATTATTTTCACATTGGAACTACTCACAATGTGACTTCCAGAAACTTTAGAACGACGGCTTATACGTAAACAGTCACATGTTAAAGATGTCAAGTCTCAAGTTCCGGCAGAGAAAGCAGCTGTCTTCGTTACATACTCACCTGGCTCATTGTTAGAGCAATTGAAACGATAACGCCAAGTTAAAGATCCAGATCGTGTTGGACTGTCAACGTCTCACGACAGTTTGAAATCTCCTGTGTGGATCGAGTTTAGTAAATCTGCAGAATTAACTTCTTCCACAATTTTGGACAAAATGCAACACGTTTAACAATCCAATGATGAGTTTGAAATAACCGATGGAAAAGCTTCTATTCACATGACGCACGTTTCACCTTCTAGAGTCAGCGGACCACGCACAGTTTTATTTGTGGATCAACTCCAGACTACCAAACGAAGTATCGTCCTGATTAAAAACTATCACGACCAGATGTATTTAGCCAGTGCCATTATGCAGAGAAAAACGATACAGCAGAATGGAAACGATCATGGAAAAGCATTAGTCGATTGGACAGAGCTAAAAAAGGGAGAGAAGCAGAAATTGTTTGGAAAGAAACAGACAATACCAAGGAGACCATGTGAAATGCAAAAACTTCAAGACGTGCTGACTTCTCGTTATACGCTGAAAGTGCACCCTCAAGTCGTTCGTTGAGATCTCGTTTTTCGAGTAACGGATTTGCCAGACGGAAAATACATTCACATTTATTATCACTAAGATCATTTCGGTGATATTACAAGCATCACATGATTTATCGGATACAATTACTATTGCGACAAATGTGACCGTGGATTTACCGATCGGAATCAACATATTTATCGTGGAGAATTGATGTGACTGTTTCGCCTCCAGACCATGCATTCATGAAGACAAAAAGAATTCAGTGCTCTGCTTGTAAGTGAACATTAGTCAGTTCATTGTGGTACGAGCGACATCGCAAAATACAATTCCAACAGAAAAGTGTTTGTGAATTATTGACTGTGTGTTCCACTTGTAGCCATCATGTTCGGACAAATAATAAAAAATTTCAAGTTTTTACAATAAAGAAAAGATGTCGTTTTTGTGACGAAGTTGTCGAGTTAGATCATCAATGTTACATTCAACGATGTTACATTCAACGATGTTACATTCATCAATGTTACATTCAACGATATTACAACGATCTCGAGGGAATTATTGAATGACGACCAGAACAAAAACAAAAAAAAAAAACACAGGACCGTCGTGTGTATTTTATCTGTCTTGACTTTGAATTATCTCAAGAGACTGTAATTTACATTCCTAACTTATGTGTCGCTCATCGTGCTTGAGACAGGTGCATTCAAGAACTTTTATTTCATCACTCTTGGAATTGTAGTGTAATTCCATGAGGACGTGAAAATATATTTTTGGCTCTAGTATTCTTTCTGATTTTGCCGGGTGGAGTTTATGACGGAGGATTTATTTTGGAATATTAGTTAGAACAAGGAACAGTATTTCCATCAGTTACTATGAACGGAGTCAAAATCATTTGCATGAAAGTGGTAAGTGCATAATTTAAAGATTCCATGAGCGTTTTGTCCATGCCTTTGAGTAGAATGCCTAAAAAACGTTTGGAATGATAGAGATGAAATGAACACATCGTGCTCCCACATTTGTCTGAAGGTCACGACTTCGATCCCGAAGGTATGCGAACAGTACAACCAGAAGCATTTTACGCCCGGTACCAACCCCAATCTTCAGACGCTTTTGATTTTCAAGAATAAATGTTAAAATGTTGAAATATGTGGACATTTTACGACGTTGTTGTGAAAAAAATCTTGAAAATTATTTATGGACCATGGTTTGTATCAATCCCTTGAAAGAAGTTTCTACCATTATCAATCGTGTGGATTAGTCTACTGAAAGAAGTTGATGCACAAAAATAAACTAGCCATCGGGCCACCTCAATCATATGTATCTCTCAGCTATCGGTATTCAGCCAAAGCTTTGCATTTGTTACATTGCTTATCTGAAACTCAAGTTAAGAGGATACAACATGCTAGAAACGGCGGTGGAGAAAAGAACATCATATTAAGCAGCTGGTTGTGATTTAGAAAACCCGCAGATCGTGTGTGAGTTTTAGGGATTTTTTTATGGATCCAATACCTGGTTTCCTCATCGAGACCTGTAAAATCTTTACTCAGGGGAGTCAACCATGGACGAGTTGTACGACCAAACAAACGCCAGAGTTTAGAAAGACAAGAATACCAAGTGATAGAAATGTGGGAAAACGACTACGATCGACGTTGCAAAACAGATCCAGAATTCCAAAGCATCGCAGGAGGGTACGATGTGGGGACATCGAACCTTTGAATCCATGCGACAGTTTGTTCAGATGACGGACCAATGCTACACGCTTGCTGTTGGACGTAAACGAATCTCAAGAAGAACAAATCAAATTCATTGATGTGTGTGCGTTTGGCAATGTCGTCAGTTCTGCTTATGTGACAGCAAACGCCCGTTTAAAACTGTACTCCGTCTTGGAACCTTTAGGAGACCGAGTCGTGTACCTTTTCGTTGATTGTTGCATGTACCTCGATCGCCCTGGAAAGTATCACCCACGCATCGAAGATGAATGTTAAGGAGCTTGGACCGACGAACATCTTAAAGAGACCATATTGAGTTTTGCCAGTGTTGAACTTAAAAATTACGGCTACCAGTACAGAGACAAGAAAGGAGAACGTCATACCAAATGAAAAGTAAAAGAACTGACCCTCAACTAATGTTCCATTCGAGTGGACAACTTTGACGTTTTAAAAGAAGCCTTAAAGTCAAGTCAAGATCAAGACTTTCGTGTTAAATCCTCAAGAAAATGTCCGTTTGTCAGATCATCAGATCATTAGTCGACCCTTGGAAAAAGATCGTCTACTTCTCGATCACAGCACGTTACCGTTCTCCAGTATAAAAGGTTCCAACAAAATAAAGAAAGATCATTGTGAGTACAGATGTTCACCGAGAAAGATGAATTCCACACAGACACCATGGGATGAACGCAACGACTCCAAGGTCAATTCAGCCGAGTGGGATGCTATACCTGGCGACGAGAGTAATGCTGTACGCGATGCAGCACGACCTTGCCGCACTACTATAAAAAACGATGCTGTTCATATGCCCATTTATGGATTTCATCCACACATGAAACCACTCTGGATACCACAAGCTCGTCGAGAATCGCAAATCAAAGAAGACTACGCGTTTTCACTGGCTTTGCTTGCCTATTGTAATGTTGCCAGTCGATTCCCGACATTCCAGGGGAAATGGCCTAAATATCTGGAAGGACCCTGTCCCAGATCTTTAGCCAAAGCTGGATTTGTCTACTTGGGAGAAGGAGATCAAGTACATTGTGTCAATTGTGATGTTAAACTTCACGAATGGGTATATAAAGATACAGCTTACCTTGAACATTCCAGATGGTCTCCGTGCTGTCGCTACCTTCCTTTGTTAGGTCCAGAATACGATTCTCGTGGATACTTAAGAAAAGAGAAGATGGTTCGTAGTTTAACTACAGAGCTTTGAGAATGCATTTACGGAGACTTTACAAATACAAGTGAAACGCAAAGAAATCAAAATGAATGTGTTTTTTGAAATGTGAATTTGTTGTATCATGATGAAACATTAAAAATATAAAATGTATAAAATGTCTTGTGTCGTTTATGGAATCTCAGAATTCCAAGCACAACTCAAGAGTTATGGCTGCATTCTCTGTTCTCAAAGTGATTGACGAAAGGTCCGATCATCAAAGTTGCAAGACACTTTATCTTCGCCATCCTTTAACATGTTTATTGATGGACAAAGTGGTTCAGGAAGAACCGAATTTGCCAGAAAGTCAAGGAGAATCCATTTTATTTGTAGAAGGAATTCCTCGCGAAGACGATGGGATTGTGTCTGACTCTCGTCAAACACGACTTGCCATCTTCGATGACATGTTAGGTAAAAACTAAGAAAAAAATTAAACTTTACTTTATACGAAAAGGACATCATCGTAATGGTAGCATTATTTACATTACTCAAAACTTATTTCAACAAAGTAAAATGCATCGCATCATCAATCTCAATGCACAGTATGTGGTGTTGTTTAAAAGTCAAAGAGATAAATCTCATGTTCAAATTTTGGACAAACAGTAAGGAACACATTGGCTAAATTATGCTTATGACGATGCTACTCAATTATCACATGCATATTTACTCATCGATTTGAAACCTACCACTCCTGATTATTTGAGATTTCGTACGGCTTTGTTTCACGGTTGTTGTCAAGAAGGAGGTCTGGTCATTTACACGTAACCTTCCGAGTTAGTGCAAAGACATTCATTCTTTTCACCACTGAAAATCCTGAAACGAAAGCCAGACTCGTTGAACGTTTTCAGAGAACTTTAAAAGAACGTATGGAAGTATGTTACACATCATCATACTCTCAAATACTAGTACATCGACATGTTACCACGTTTAGTCAAAGCTTACAATCAATCGTACCATCGTAGCATCGAATGTGCTCCCGAAGAAGTAACACCTCAAAACGAATTGGAATTGCTTCCTGTCACATGACAAGTACGTGGACCTGACTGAACCTCCTGTCTATAACTTGGATGATATAAACGAATAAACGTTAAAAGAAACATTTTACTTGCTTGAGTTACAACGAGTGTCCATGAAAGAAGATGACGTTGAAAGCATTCTCGATCGAAGAAGACGTACAGTGGAAAAACATCGACTACATTACGTCAAAGTCCGTTGGAAAGGATATTCACCCAGTTTAGATTTTGGGATCGCAGCTTCACAAGTCATCGGCTATAAAAAGAAGTAGAACTCGCGACAATGCCGTTTAACACTACTGCATCCCCTTCTCGGAGAGCATCTCTCCAAAATCAGCAAAACAACAACCACTGTGGGTGTGGTGTGGAGAACGTGTTCCTAAAAATTAAATCGTATTGTCTGCCAAATCTTTGTGGTGTATTGTGCCATTTGAGCAGCTATTGGAAATGTGAGTTTGCAACAAGGAGATAAACAAGTGTGAACTATTGTGCTCAGCAGGTGTAATGGTTATCTTCTACCTAATCCTTCGTTGAAATATACCGTTAGAAACAACACCGGTATCCACGTCAACGCCAGTCACAACTGTTCTAATCACAGCACCTGTCCTCTAGAACCCTCCTTAGAAAGCAATCCTTTGACATCGAATGACTCCTTGGAAACCAAAACCATTGAACTACGAATAACCAATTTTATTTAGCATTATCAAGTGACAGTTCTATGGATGTGTTTCCCAACAACACATTATTATGTTTCACTACCAAATTACCTCAAGCCATTCAAGAGGATCACGAAAATCATTAGAAAATAGCTTTGGTAGAAATCAATCATCCTACTCAAATCTGGAATGTAGAAATCCTCAAAAAACAAGTTCAATGATCCTGGCATTTACGAATAAAAATTAAAAAACAAGTACCAACGAATCCCCAACTGAATATCTTTTCCCTAAGAATTCCTTCAGAAAATTGTTTTAATGCTCGAAATCTCGTCGAAAGGATTTCAACTATGTTTAACTATCAATTTGTCAAAGCACTGGATAAACTTCACCGAAGTGTGCTGATCGAATACCATCCAATTTCTCACCGTTTCAAATGAAATTTTCTTGAGAGCAAAACGCTCTCTATCACTTTTTCTTTCCATTTGTTTGCTATTCTGGATGGAAACTCAAATCTAGTTCCTAGCAAAGAAATCATCAACAACAACCGAGTCTTGAAGTAGTTTCGATCGCCTTCCAAACGGAACGAAGGACTGAATTTAATGTTTGTGTACGTTGATGTCGTCGAGTACAACGTCGTAGGAAACACAGCTGCTCAGTTGCTGAGAGTCATTCCTTTCATAGTGGATTCTGACATAGCTATTTATGATGAAGGAGGAAACACGCATCACGTTCACCGAGAATTTGTACATCCTCGTTGTCTTCCTGTCAGTAAATTATATTTTCACAGTGTCAATATTAGTATAAAAGGAGATCTAGGACAGAATATTATATTTTCCAAAGAAAAAGTCACCCATTTTGATGCAAGGAAAATAATTGCTCCATAATGTACTCATCGACTAACCATATCCTAAACAAGCCTTCATGAAAGCATTAATAAATGGGTTGATTCAAACAGGAAAAGTATTTATAGGTCGCCGAGACACCCCTATAAGTTTGCTTCACACTCCTGTCGAACGTTTTTGATTCCTCTTCTACGCCGCAGGAAGGACAAGGCAGAAAGAGACATTAAAACCCTTCAAACGTCACAAAGACATCCAAAAAAAAATAATTAAATAAATTTTAAAAAAAAATTACAAATAAAGAACACAAGTCAGAGATTTTGACATTT
Organism: Margaritifera margaritifera; assembly: GCA_029931535.1. Classification (NCBI taxonomy): domain Eukaryota; kingdom Metazoa; phylum Mollusca; class Bivalvia; order Unionida; family Margaritiferidae; genus Margaritifera; species Margaritifera margaritifera. Next base: position 1,248,715 of record JAQPZY010001488.1, read on the forward strand.
TTGCTTACTAAAATAATGATGAATCGAGATTCTTGCGAATGTTCCAAGTCAGAGGTCGATCTGTTTGCCATGCCACCAATGACGATGCAAGAATCCCAATAGGTGCAATTTCATCCTGTGTCGTCTTTGACTACCTCAGCCCCTTAGCGACCTTACCTGGTAAATCTCATGATGTACAGAAAAGAAGTCAAGAACACACATCTGGATGCCTCCGTGATGTGGAAACCTGACACGTTGCGTGCCTTCAACGACACAGTGTTGACAGAAGATGACGATTATCACAATATTGGATTTAACGACCGCCAAAAGAAAATCAAACACAGACGTAGTTTAGAAATGATGACTCGTTTACACTTGGGCATGTGGTTGCAAGACAAATATTTGTTGAATAGTGTGGATGTACGTCTGAGACTGAATCGAAGTAGTAACGCGTTCCAGATTATGGTTAATGCTTACGACTACAAAACGAACATAGAAGAAGCCAGACTTTGTGTGCGATGTGTGGAAGTCTTAACTAAAGTGGGAAACGACATCAGTCAAACTTTGACCAGAACGACAGCCAAGTATCCTCTACGACGATTGGAAGCAAAAACCCTCATCATTTCCTCTTGACTCCGATCCAGAATCGAAGATCATATTTTCCAAAGTCAACTCCCAAAATGTGTACTCATTGGCATTGGCAGTAATGCAGCCCTCACGGGAGCTATCGATCGAAATCCTTTTGCGTTCAAGCATTTCAACATGTCCAAGATATCTGTCACCTGAGATGGCCAGACATTGTATACCAGATCCTTTGAACCTAACTTTGTCCAGAACAATTACTTGAGATCTTACTTGACTCTGTTTCAAGCCACTGGGCAATTAGGGACCAACAGTAGCCACGGCATTTCGTATGACAATTATACAGGACAATACGCTTTGTAGGTATTTGATTTCATGGACGGACATTTCCACCCTGTAAAATTAGACAAACTCCGCATGTAACTTCAGTTTGCACTGGCTCTGGTGAACACAGTGAAAGACATCTTGTATGCAGAATTTGATAATACTCTAAAAAAAATCAACAGTTTGAGAGAAGTGATCCTAGACAATTGCAAAATGGAACACGAGCCCATGGAAATAGGCGATGAGGATGTTTTCTATCCAGAACAGCCACAGTCACAGACACTAACTAGAGAAGAAAAAGAAAGAAGGATACAGAACACGAACCAATGGAGATGGGTGAAGATGATGTTTTGCATTCAGAACAGCAGTCACAGACCACAATTCCAAGTGGAGAAGAAGAAAAGAAATATGTGGAAATGAAAGTGATGGACGTAGACAAAGAGAATAATGTTTTCCAAACAGAAAAGGAGTTACAGACTACAAGTGAACAAGAGAAAGATAGTCATAATGTCACGATGCCCTAAAGAAGAAAACACTTAGTCTCTTGTTTTGCTCGCCACTTGGCTAAAAGAATCACACGCCTGACAGAGAACATTATCATGGTTGTCAAATCGATCATTGTAGTCAAGTGCAAAACAAAAAAATGTTTAATGATGAATCAAGAAGAAAAGTGGAAGTATGTCTGGTACAAGCATGGACCCTCATCTCAGAAGAGATAATCATTAAAGAGTGGTATAAAGACATAAGTGACCATTCCCTACTTCCATTTAATTCCTTTTCTGTTCTTTCACTCCATGTATACTAATATTGTTTGGATTATAGGGTTTATGATAATGGTAAGGGAATGGTAGTTTTTTTTAAAAAAGGGAATGGGATATGAAGAAAATAAAAGGTGAGATGTACAGAAAATATGGGGTGTTAATAGTACATAACTGGGTAATGAATAGTAGCAGATCAATAGGTATTGGTCAGTCAAAGTGTTAAACCTATGGACGTTTTTAACATTAAGTTTCCCGTTAGAGAGCCCCACCATGTTAAATTCCTGTTAGAGGCCATATTCCACTCCTGATGTTAAACCTATGGACATTTTTAACATTACATTTTCGCTTATGTCTCATAATTTTTTTCAACATAGAGGCGCAATGTTAAATTCTCCGTATACCCCATAATGTTATTCCCATGTCAAATTCCCTTATACCCCATAATACCATTCCAATGTTAAATTCCCCTTACACCCCATACTCATAAAAACCATTTTTTAACATAGGATTCCCCCAAGTGTCATACTTTACTATTACTATACATTTTAATTAATTGTAACTGATAGGAGCACCTAGATTTCATTATGGAATTTGCTGGTTGGTAACATTATTTAACACACTACCACAAGAACAAGCAATCTATTTTTATTAGCTTCTAAAACTTCATTGAAACAGCCTTAACTTTTTAAGGTAGGAATGATTTTTTCCTGACTACAACAATGGGGAAATCTGGCTGAGATATAATATGCATTGAATCGATAGAATTCATTTTACGTATTGCATTCGTAGAATTTGAGCAACATTGGTCTATCAGTTTAGGAGGAATTAGCCGTCACTTTCCCCATAGTTCCAACACAGGAGGTCGGCCATTTTCTTCTATAGGGCGCTGCATTTGCGTGTGCGTGTGTGTGTGTGTGTGTGTGTGTGTGTGTGTGTGTGTGTGTGTGTGTGTGTGTGTGTGTGTGTGTGTGTGTGTGTGTGTGTGTGTGAGAGAGAGAGACTGTGCGTTAAAAACTCACAACTTATATCCACAGCTTTCATCTAATTCATAATACATATGATCATTAAAAGACCATCACGTTCTGGGAAGGACATTTGACGAGTAAAGTTAACCATGTCAAAGAACACGTTCTGTCCACGATCGTTCTGTTTACTGGGGTTGTGAAATGCTATTCAATATTCAAATAAAACAACTAAAATTTAGGCTAAAACTTAGCATTTCTAGTAGTTGAATTTGTTCGTGTGTACGTGAACTTATCAGTTTCTTTAAATCTGTCGCAGACATTTACAGGATCTTTACTGGAAAAAATTAACCCTTCTCTCACTGTATTGTATTAAATTACTCTTTCTCTCACTATACTGTATTAAATTAATCTTCTTCTCACTATCTTGTATTAAATTAATCTTTCTCTCACTGTCTTATATTAAATTATCTTTCTCTCACTATCTTATATTAAATTACTTTTTTTCTCACTATCTTATATTAAATTGCTCTTTCTCTCACTATCTTGCATTAAATTAATCTTTTTCTCACTATCTTATCTTAAATTACTCTTTCTCTCACTAGCTTGCATTAAATTAATCTTTCTCTCACTGTCTTATATTAAATTAATCTTCTCTCACTGTCTTATATTAAATTACTCTTTCTCTCACTATCTTGTATTACATTAATCTTTCTCTCACTATCTTGTATTAAATTAATTTTTCTCTAACTATATGTTTAAATTAATCTTTTTCTCACTATATTGTATTAAATTAATCTTTTTCTCGCTATTTTGTACTAAATTAATCTTTCTCTCACTATATTGTATTAAATTAATCTTTTTCTCACTATCTTATATTAAATTACTCTTTCTCTCACTATCTTGTATAAAATTACTCTTTCTCTCACTATCTTGTATTAAATTACTCTTTTTCTCACTATCTTATATTAAATTACTCTTTCTCTCACTATTTTGTATTAAATTAATCTTTCTCTCACTATCTTGTATTAAATTAATCTTTCTCTCAATATATCGTATTTAATTACTCTTTTTCAAACTATCTTATATTAAATTACTCTTTCTCTCACTATCTTATATAAAATTACTCTTTCTCTCACTATATTGTATTAAATTAATCTTTCTCTCACTGTCTTGTATTCAATTAATCTTTCACTATCTTGTATTACATTAATCTTTCTCTCTCTATATTGTATTAAATTACTCTTTTTCTCAATGTCTTGTATTAAATTAATCTTTCTCTCACTATCTTATATTAAATTACTCTTTCTCTCACTATACTGCATTAAATTACTCTTTCTCTCACTATATTGCATTAAATTAATCTTTCTCTCACTATATTGTATTAAATTAATCTTTCTCTCACTATCTTGTGTTAAATTAGACTTTTTCTCATTATCTTGTGTGAGGAAGAACCGATTTACCATTTTTTTTTAAAAGTGATCATTGATAAATATTTGTTTTCATTTATGTATTTCTAAGTAAATATGCATGTGCTAAAATTTAGTATATACAAAAATATAGAAGCATTCAGAGGAATGTGGATTATATTAAAAAGTTTGCATCCCAACCATTATTGCAAGCGAGATTTGCCATTGACGTCGAAGTACTGGTGTGATGTCACCGAAGTGCCAGGGAGTTAATTCAGTACCCGGATAGAGCCAGCGTGGCGCGTTATTGTGTTACTTATAATCAGTAATCAGGGCCGGTTTAACTGCTAGGCAAACTAGACAGTCGCCAGGGCGGCAAAATGGGGGGGGGGGGGGGGGACTGAATGAATAAAAAAAAAAAAGAGAAATAGCATAAAACAGAAGATAATAAGCGTCTAAAAATAGAAAGAGAAAAACAGAAGGAAAGAGTAAATGTGTGTGTGTGTGTGTGTGTGTGTGTGTGTGTGTGTGTGTGTGTGTGTGTGTTCGCACAATATTCATTTTCTAAAGTTACTTCTTGGGGGGGGGGGGGGGCAGAAGCGCAAGGCTGAAAGTTCGCCTAGGGCGCCAAATACCCCTGTGCCGGCCCTGTTTAATTTTCTGTCTATATCTTGAATATATGATTAGCGAAACCTTTGTAACAATTGGTATAATATCTTAGACTTGAATGAGGATTAATATATTATATATGTTTCAAGGCCGGATTTTCCTTTAAAAGACATAATTGGTGATGATTGAAAATTTGTCATTTCAAGTATAACAAAATTACATTAATTACATATTTTAATTTGAATTACATCAGTACAGTTAATTTCCAGTCGTCCAGATAAAGTGTTGATATTCTTTAACTACACAAATGTGCAATAGAAGTCCTTTGGGACTGACAATTACCACCATTCGTACACATAAAGAACTACAAGTACTTTGGGACTAACAATTACTACCATTCGTACACCTAAAAAACTACAAGTCCTTTGGGACTGACAATTACCACCATTCGTACACTTAAAGAACGACAAGTCCTTCATCGACAAATCGAAGTAGTCGCTTGATGGTGTACCACTCACGATAGCGGTGAATTGGTTGTACACTCATATGCAAGTCGGTATTTCTCATTACAACAGTACATGACACCTGTATGCTTGCATAGTAACATATAATTATATGATATTTGAATTGCTTTAAAAAGTACCTGCATTTTGTGAAGTAACAGAGAGAGAGAGAGAGAGAGAGAGAGAGAGAGAGAGAGAGAGAGAGAGAGAGTCTTTATTCGTTCCAATAGCCCAAACGGACTGTGAGGATACATTTTCAATGATTTGAATTGAATGGCAGATAGTACAATAAACAACAAGGTATCATCATCTATAGTCTACAATATACAACGAAATCATATTAAGAAACTAAGTTACATATGCATGCAGATGCAAATCCATGCAAATGAAATAAGCATATTAATTCACATAACTTTCTCCGTAGGGAGAAAGAGATATCTACATTATTAAAGGTAATAACATGAAGATAAAATCAGAAGTTATGTAATTCAAATTCATATTGAAATGGTGATCAGTCAGAATATTTACAAGATCTATGCATATACGACGGTATTTCTATGATGAAAAGTTTTATAAATGTAAGTGGCCAAATTATTCAAAATTCTAGTATTCTGGATATTCATAAGTTCTATAAATGTAAACATATTTGGTCTTTTTCTGAAATATTTCTCTATATATTTGGCTCTTAGATCTTTATACAATACGCATTCAAGGACAAAATGATATTCATCTTCAATAAGGTTACAAATAGAACAAAGTCTATCATGAATTGGTTTATATGGTCTCGCCCATCTACCAAATTCAACTTCGAATCTGTGAGAGGATACTCTAAATTTAGCAATTGCATTTCTATATTTCAAAGAATGGATGCTATCAAGGTAAAGTTTTGATCCGAAATTTGCAATATTTACATCAAATAATGCTCGACTACTGTTCTTAAGACGATCCATCCAATTTTGGATAAAATTTTCCGATAGCCTTAATTTAAATGACTGTAAAAATATGTCAGTGTTACCGATCCCTTGATTAACCCAAACTTCATAGAATCCTAATCTTGACAATAAATCTTTAACTAAATATGCCCAATTTATTTTATTGGGTAGAGCTTCTAAATCGTTCAACATCATTTGGTATATATATTTTATATAGTTGTCCTCCTTTGTCTCTAATATCTTAAACCAATACTTCACAATGTAGTAAAATCTATTGACTATCATTGTCGTACACCCTGATTATATATTTGAATTGTTTTAAAAAGTACGTGTATTTTGCACAGTAACAGATAATTATATGATATTTGTGAATTGCTTTAAAAAGTACCTCACTAATAATGTCGTAAAATTTTTTGTACCTTCCATACAAATTTTAAAAATTTTCTTCTACTTCTTTGGCACTTATTTGATTCAATAATCAGCTTAAATGTGTTGAGAATTCTCTCATAATTAAATTTAGCTATAACTAGTTGTCACTGTTCGCTCTCTATCTGAAATTCTCCATACTTAATAAACACAAATCATGTCATGGTCATTCTTCAGACTCCACCTGTCGTGCACCGGAGTCCCTGCAAACAAGATTGATATTACGCTTTCCAAAGGGTGTGTATGCCGCTCGCGTCAAATCTAAACAGAAAATAAAACTTAGTTTTACACACACACACACACACACACACACACACACACACACACACACACACACACACACATATATATATATAATTTATTTCCATACTTTTTGTAAAAATAGAAGACAAAAAAATGGTACATCATGTGATATGTACGTCTAAATGTGTTACCTTATAGTTATTGTGGAGGTTGAATCATGACCCTACATCAAACTCGTCCTGAATTAACAAAGTAGGTTTCCAGGTTTTACGCCGCATTTTCAATCAATTCAAGAGAGAAGCAGCAGTGGGCGAGTGTTACACAAGTGAATAAAACATATTCATTTAGTTTCATCATAACACTTTCTTCATTTCATCTTTATTTGTGGTTTTACGTAGATTGCATTGAGGTAATTGCAAATAGATAAGAATATTTAATAAACTGCCGCTTGCACAATCTTATTTGTTTTGTTAATTTCTAAAACTTCACCAAAAACTAATAAAGTCCAAATCATTCACATTCGTTTTTTAATTGACTCTTAAAACACGCAGTTGTAAAATTGAAAGTTTATGTTATTCACTCGTAATATCAGTGACCACCATGGTTTCATTGGAAACGAAAAGACAGTCACAGGAAGAAAAAAAACTACCGGATAAAAAGTCACACTTTTACCTTGAAAAAGTCACAGGGAGAAAAAGTCACCAGAAAATATTTCACAGGAAATAAGTCACATTCATGTTTGGATAAGATAACATATAACCATAAAGAACCTAAAGTAATATAATTTTATTATTTCATTTAAATGCATGTCGAATGTAGAAAACGATGCATTATAGCAATTTATCATACGTTTCATATCAAAATTGTAGGGTACTAGCCATATTGAAATATAATTCAAAGATCTAAATGTTTGTTACATGAAATGTCAATGTCACAATCATTACTGATGAAAAAGACGATTGTTGTAGTACACGTGTCACTGGTGGGTTTCCATCTGCAAGACAATTGTTGTAGTAAACGTGTCACTGGTGGGTTTCCATCTGCAAGTCAATTGTTGTAGTACACGTGTCACTTGTGGGTTTCCTTCTGCAAGACAATTGTTGTCATACAAGTGTCGCATGTGGGTTTCCATCTGCAAGTCAATTGTCGTAGTACACGTGTCACTTGTGGATTTCCATTTGCAAGACGATTGTTGATTATTAAAAAAACCCAAAACAACAATTAAAAAACAAAAGCGCTGAAGTGAATAAATATACGTAGCAAACACAACACTAATAAGCAGTGGTTGAAAATAAGATTCTATATTCGAGACCCTTCTGTTCCTGTCGGCCCTCACCTCTTTGCCGTTGTGCGGGGCTACACTTCCGAATGGGCCAAGGTGAGGCAAAAACTTAAATACGTCGCTGTTTATTGGGGTTTCTTTCAAAATATCTTTGAAATGTTTTGGACTTTGTATATTTTGAGTGCAGTTCTAGTGGCAGTATACTGATTATTAGTACCTATTTATAATTACCATAATGCAATTTAGGCACTACCAGCAGTTGATATTCATTACAGTGTATAGTTTCATCTGTGTTCATCTGAAGCTACATTGATGAAATAAACGATGAAATTAACCAAGTGTTAACATTAACCATAAGGTTTATGTGTCCGTTTGCGTCATTGTGCCATGTATTTTGGCCCTATGACTTTAAATAAGCACAACAGAACCATACATTTTAATTAATTAAAATGGACAGGCGTACCTAGAGTACATTATTGTAATTATAAATAGATATAAATATTTTATCAACTATCACTAGTATAAGCATTTGTTTTACTTGCTAATACTTTACTAAAAAATGACAGTGGAAAAAACATTTTGAAGATATTTTGAAACAAACCCTATTAAATGTGCGTGAGAGCACACGCACAGATGTCTACAAACCACAGATGTCATCTATTCAAGCCATAGTGGTCAGTTTGACAGGTCACTGATGTTACAGGTTGGTAACATCAACTTTACCACTACATGTTTAAGGGAATAATACAAAACTGTGTCTTAATCTGCTGGACTTAGTCAAATTTTCGTGTAGTTTTGGAAATAAAAGAATTTATATTGCTTGTTGTAGTGGCAGTTGATTAAATCTTTTTTTACATGTTTGTAATTACAATAATATAATCTTAAACGGGCACATAAACCTTGATGGAAATTTCCTTCAACTGTCACGAAATCATCCATAACCCATAATTCCAAAGCACAAGAATAACTTCAGCAGTATTATACTGCAGAATTGTTTGGAATTATTTGGTATTGCATATCAAAACAAATTGGAAAGTTAAGCGGGAGACAACTCTTGTGAGTGACGACACTGCGTAATGATCATATGAGACCGCTAGTCTTGCACGTTGGAAATCATTTCGAATGATCTAGGGAGGTTACGTGCTTTGTAGGATAAGAGCTCTACATATGTCACCCACGAATGCTATGTTTTGTAAAAAAGGAGATATTCGAAAGGCCTAACATGATTTTAGAAACAATTTTGATTAATCCTTTTATGTTTATATCTTCAGTTTATGTTAAATTTACGACAGTAATGTTTAAATTGTAAATCACAATAAGTAAACAGTGTGTTGGAAACCACTCCAAGCTGTGGATTCGTGAAAATAATGCACGTACCCAGAACCTCGTGCACTTTTTTTTTTAACGAATCCACTGTTTAGAGAGGTTTCTCTATTACCGTGCAAATGCGATAAGTAACTGCTTGGCATACCTTTTACATGTAAACTGATACACCTGATATATGAAGGGATGAAACACAATTTTATTTTTTAATTATTCTACTATATAGCAGATTATAGTTTATAAAATAATTTACTGCCTGTCTATACTTATTTAATCGAGCACATAATTATGGGTCTAGTATGACATGTTCTGTACGTTCCGGGTTCAGAACGTCTGTAATCAATAGTTTTTTGTTTGTTTTTTCATAATGTAATACCTCCGCATGATAACACATGGATGCGTTGCCGTAGGTCAATTACAGGGATCAGTGCATGTAAACAATTTAATTTCCAAGGATTGCAAGGATTGTTTACGATGCGAAATGTATACATCTGGTCGTTCATTAAGGAAAAAACGGGGGGGGGGGGGGGGGGGTAGAATGTAGGATGTCAGAAATAAATGAATAAAAATGTACAATAAAACTATTACCATTTATACAAATATCCAGGCGATACATTTTTTTTTCTCAATCAAATACTTCGTGCGAGAGTTTGGATGGATGGCCATATCGCCTATGTACAACATTCTCAGATATATCGTAGACTATCGGATGGATTGGAGGATGGAATGGTGGTGGTGGTGGTGGTGGTGGTGGTGTGTGTGTGTGTGTGTGTGTGTGTGTGTGTGTGTGTGTGTGTGTGTGTGTGTGAAGGTCCCGCTTTGAATGAAAATTCATTTATATTCTATTTTCACTAAAGGGTTTGAATATGCCAAAAAGAAATCAACATACTACACAAAGCAAACATCATGAATTTCACAGTTAACACAGGTTTTGAACTATAAAAAATGTACATTAGATTTATATGTTCTTTTACATATTATCTGGTACGTTTAAGCCATGAATAACTAGGGCTAACATAAAATGATATTGTTGATATACATTTGTTTTTCTTCTTATCGTTAGGCTACAATAGATAAATTTATATTAGCTTGCACCAATTGATTTGTCTTATTCAAAGAAAATTGAGAAATGAAACACTTCAAGAAACATTAACAATTCTTTCCGTCCATACTTGAGGTATAAAGAAAAGTAGGTATTAGATAGATCTACAAATTGAATGGATGAAGGTGTGTGGCAAATTAATCCCAAAAGACAGATCTGCAAATTGAATGGATGAAGGTGTGTGGCAAATTAATCCCAAAAGACAGATCTGCAAATTGAATGGATGAAGGTGTGTGGCAAATTAATCCCAAAAGACAGATCTGCAAATTGAATGGATGAAGGTGTGTGGCAAATTAATCCCAAAAGACAGATCTGCAAATTGAATGGATGAAGGTGTGTGGCAAATTAATCCTAAAAGACAGATCTGCAAATTGAATGGATGAAGGTGTGTGGCAAATTAATCCCAAAAGACAGATCTGCAAATTGAATGGATGAAGGTGTGTGGCAAATTAATCCCAAAAGACAGATCTGCAAATTGAATGGATGAAGGTGTGTGCAAATTAATCCCAAAAGACAGATCTGCAAATTGAATCTATGAAGGTGTGTGGCAAATTAATCCCAAAGATAGATCTGCAAATTGAATGGATGAAGGTGTGTCGCAAATTAATCCCAAAGACAGATCTGCAAATTGAATGGATGAAGGTGTGTGGCAAATTAATCCCAAAGATAGATCTGCAAATTGAATGGATGAAGGTGTGTGGCAAATTAATCCCAAAGATAGATTTGCAAATTGAATGGATGAAGGTGTGTCGCAAATTAATCCCAAAGACAGATCTGCAAATTGAATGGATGAAGGTGTGTGGCAAATTAATCCCAAAGATTTATATAAAAAAAATTATATATTGACATTATCATTGTAATTATCCTCTCGGCGAGGAAATAGTCATTCAGTTAACAAAACACCTAAATTCCATCGACTCGCTGCCAGATTAAACTACTCTGCTTCCTCCTCCGATGCAATTTGCAAATAACTCCAATTCCTGCACAAACGGTTGACCCTGGAGTCAACCTCGTTTAGACTTGGCATTGAAACCACTTTCAGCTATGTGTCCAAATAATTGATAAATTACACTTAAAGTGGTTCATCAACTGGTTCAGTCCTAAAAAAGTTGTATATTTTCTCTTACATTTTGCAAATTTCACTCAGAATGGGGTAGAAACAACTTGTGGTGGCAGTGGCGTTTCGAGAGAAGTGAGAGCGCCACCTGAGGAGTAGTTTGTAGTTAGGTGTGAATCATTGCATCATTGCATCATTGCATCTAGGCTGAAAGTACTTTGGCGTCGAGACAAGCGCTAGTTAAAAATCTATGTAGTTTTTACTATAAATAAAACGTTAAAATGTACTATCCAAGTCTTAACTTCTTCGAAACTTTTCGTCCAGTTCTCAAGAAACTATTTACCATGTGCTAAAGATTCCTGTGTTATTCCAAACAATATTGTAAAGAAGAAGTAACACGACTTTTAAAAGGAATGGCTAAGCTCTAATGAGTTGGTTGGTTGGTTGGTTTTAACGGCAGTTTCAGCGTATTACTGACTATATCATGTCGAGGAAATGTAAACTAAATGGACAAATTGAAGCAGTCGATCCGGTCTGGCCTGGGCGGGTATCGAAACCACGACTCTTGGATTACGAGTTCAAAGCTCTACCAGCTGAGATACCGCAGCTTGATGGGGATTTCTTCGTGTCAAGGGGTCAGTTACAGGGAATGTAATTTATGCATGTAAGCTTTTTAAAAAAAAGTACTATCCATTGATATTAATAACTACAACAGAAATTTAATAGAGTTCAAAAATTAGAAAAGCATAGAATGCGGATTCCTGTTAAAACTGTATCCCCTTGTGACGTAAAATTAGTTGCCGTTGGTTTGAGGTCAAAGGGTTCAACTCACGACCCATCTACAGCGCACTTAACATCACAACATATTCTATAATCATGACCATACACACATATTTTTGTGAGAATGCATTAGAGCACCGGTTCAAGAAAATTTCTCATGTTACACCAGATCCGGAATCAAAATTATATTTCTACTCTTACTTTCATTCTTTCGCTCTATTATCTGATCACGAATAAGAAAAGGCATGAGAGAGAGAGAGAGAGACTATTTTGCATTATTCAGTACGAATGAAGGAGCATGGTCCTACGTTGCAAACCTTATAAATTCACAGCATGGACTACAATGTGGAAATAATAATTTGGGATTTGTGCTGATAAACAGATAATGATTATAAGTAATATAAGTAAAACAGCATTATATTGGATACACTAAACAGCGTATTCAAAGATGCTAAATAACAGGCAAGATGGTCTTGTTACATTCCTCCTTGTCTGACTGACATTCCATGAAGTATAAGTCATATTTGCAGTGCAGCCTGGACTGTATTAATCGACAATAACAAGTGTAATTAATAATGTACAAAAAAGTTTATAGTGATGTAATTTACTCAGAGCTCAACACACAACAGTATTTTTTACAATGAAACCTATTCAAGTTATGATAAACTTCGTAATATGTGAAATACGTATTTCCCGCTGTGCTATAATAATTGAACAGGGACTTTATCATAACACAAAAGCTAATATTTTAGCAACAAAGAAAAAGCGCAGCTCTTAAATAGCCGAAGAGTAATATTATTTTATACACACACACACACACACACACACACACACATATATATATATATATATATATATATATATATATATATATATATATATATATATAATGTTACGACATGGGGTAATGTAACAAAAGAAAAGACTCAAACAAGATTCAAGATTTAAAATACAAATCTTTAATTTCCTAAAATATTAAAATATTTCAACAAACAATTAAAGTGAAAAAATTAAAAATAACTTAAACTACAGAATATCCTTAAAAAGTCCTAATTTGTTCTAAAGTTCACTGTTCCGGAAGTTAATCCAAATGTTCTGAATGTAGTATTCCGAATGAAATAACCTTCACTGTACTAATGTGTTGATAAGATTAAGTTATATCCAAATAATCCTTGCTAATATGGAATCTCACAAGTTCTAGAAATGTTTCCGATAATTCCACGGAGCTGTATAATAATTAAGTTGAAGACACAGTACTAATCCAAAATGCACTATATTAATATCAATAGTACTCGAAAGAATAATATGTCCCACACACAAAATGAACCAATTCGATTATGACCTCTCTATCCAAATGTAACTATGAAGAATTACTAAATATATGATTATTTCCTATAATATAGTCTCCCACTGCGCATAAACAAAAATAAAACCCATTGCGTCTTTGATAAACAACAGGACATTTCGAAACATTGCAACCCTCTCCAAACCTATCAGAAATTTGATTATGCGTGATAGCGCTAAGGTCCTAGAGTACCAATGTTTTAAACAGTAAATATTGTATTGATTCATAGAATCTAGGTCAGAAGTTCATGTTCCTCACACGCTCTAAAACCACGTGATATGACTAAGGTTTCGAAATATTGATCGAGCCTTCCGTATGTAAACTCACAAGACGACAGCTGTTTAGACTAAGAGAAGAACAGAGATCATAAACTAATAAACTTTACCATTATTAAAAGAAAAATGATATATAATTCCGTAACAATATATATATATATATATATATATATATATATATATATATATATATATATATATATATATATATATACAACGCAGAAGTATACAAAAGTTATACACCCCACACTGTCATATACAGTTTATCGTTGATCTCTTTAATTTTGAGACGATTAGTTATAAAATAGCTTTGCTGATGTATTAGTCTGGACAGTTAGTTGGTAATATGAACAAAATGTGTGCCTACAGCATATTTGCAATCTTTTCTTTTCTTTGTTTTTTCATCAAAACAATCAACCTACAACAAAGATAAATGAAACTGAGACTTATTTGTAATGAATCCGCATTGTCAATAACTAAATTGTTACATCATCTTAACGATTATGGAGTAAGATGTAATCAAATCAAAGAAGTTTGAAGATATCAAACTATTTATTGGGCCTGGATAACGCAGTGGTATCACACTCGCTTCGCACCACGGCAGTCCTGAGTACGATCACCGGTTCCTGCAAGTAGATTTAGTGGAAGCCAATACATGGTCAGCATTTTCCTCCGCCTCAAAGAGCATCGTATTATACAACAGTGATTGATATTATAACGGCACATCAGCACATGAAAGGTTATATCATTTCGAGATGATTGCTGTAAGTGTCCTGTCCAAAGACTCACCGCGGCAGCCGATCCGGCCTTGTCTTGACAGGATTCAAACCCCTACTCTCCTGCTCGCAAGTCCGACACGCTAACCACCGAGCCACTGACATTATCCGTCAAGTGTATGATGTGTCAGAACTTCTTGTGAAATTGAGACGAAATAAATGGAGTTAATTTTGTATTTCTACATATGGAACAGATTAGGAAGATAGAAAAAGGAAGACAGTCTTATAAATGCAGTCCTTGTTAGAGATGTTATTCATCGGCATGAATAACACGAATACTTATAAATGCAGTCCTTCTAAGAGATGTTATTCGTCGGCATGAATAACACGAATACTTAAGAGGATTGTTGCACAAAAAACGTAAATTAAAATCAAGTTTATTTTTTACTTCTAAATATGGAATAAAAGATCAGAAAGACCATAAAAGGAGAAAGTCCTTCATATCTGGTCATTTGTAAGAGTTAGTTAGTATTTGCTGGCATGAATTCATGAACCTCGTGACTTTCTTAAAATTGCTCCTCACATGTCAATCAGTTGACTATATACTCACTACAGGATGACATAACGCATCGATTTAGAGAAACTTAAAATCGCATTTTCACTCATATCTGGGATCCGAATGATTTTTGCTGCTCTTAGACAAAGAGGTGACATTTGCTCATCAAGCTTAGAGACTGCATAATAGAATCCGACTATAAATGCAAGACTTTATAGTGGTTATGTAGTTCAGACAAACGGAAATAATATCACACGTATCTTACATGTCCAAGTATCGTAAACACTATCTCGGAATTACAACGTAAAAGCAACCGAGCAGGATTAATGCAGAGAAGACAGAACACTTGTGAGCGGTGCACGAGAAATAGTAAGTGATTTAAATTGCATACGATCATACACAATCGTCAGCCATTACTTTCAGTGCATGAATTCAGATATTCAATTTTTCTGAAAATGTTCTTATGCTGAGATTCAACAACAACAACAACAACAACAACAACAACAACAACAACAAATGTACAACATTTAAAATTTCGCATTTTACATTCGACAGTAGAAATTATTTTAATTTCTCCTTTGGTTTGCGCGTTGACTTTTCAACTGGTAAATGTATTGTTCAAAACCAGTCTAGCGTATCCATTCATAAATAACCAATACAATCATAACTAGACAAGGCTTAAGATCAAGTGTGATCTCCCTTTCTCAGTCTTTTAGACAAGAAAACCATGTTTGAGTTTTACAAAGTGGTTTTCTTTTCGTACGGAGTATAATATTGAGATCGCACGTGTTCTTGTGTGATTGTATACCCATATTACATAAATGCGGTTATCGATAACCGCCTTCCTGGGCTTCAATTTAACTCTTTTTAACTACTTGCATTTTTTTTACGCGTGGAATAAAAATCAACTTGAAAAATTCTATTTGTACTGGCAATTGTTATTTTTGTTTGTTTGTTTGTTTTAACCCGTTGCTGTTAGTATATATACTGCATTGTTTGAACCCGTTGCTGTTAGTATATATACTGCATTGTTTGAACCCGTTGCTGTTAGTATATATACTGCATTGTTTTAACCCGTTGCTGTTAGTATATATACTGCACTCAATGAGTTTGGGAAAAACTAAAATACTTTTCTATCAGTTTTAGCTGTAATTTATATTATCAATTTGAATTTAAAAAACTACATCATGAGTAATTTGTACAGCTGAATTGCTTTACATCATGAGTAATATGTACAGCTGAATTGCTTTACATCATGAGTAATATGTACAGCTGAATTGCTTTACATCATGAGTAATATGTACAGCTGAATTGCTTTACATCATGAGTAATATGTACAGCTGAATTGCTTTACATCATGAGTAATATGTACAGCTGAATTGCTTTACATCATGAGTAATTTGTACAGCTGAATTGCTTTACATCATGAGTAATTTGTACAGCTGAATTGCTTTACATCATGAGTAATATGTACAGCTGAATTGCTTTACATCATGAGTAATATGTACAGCTGAATTGCTTTACATCATGAGTAATATGTACAGCTGAATTGCTTTACATCATGAGTAATATGTACAGCTGAATTGCTTTACATCATGAGTAATTTGTACAGCTGAATTGCTTTACATCATGAGTAATTTGTACAGCTGAATTGCTTTACATCATGAGTAATATGTACAGCTGAATTGCTTTACATCATGAGTAATATGTACAGCTGAATTGCTTTACATCATGAGTAATTTGTACAGCTGAATTGCTTTACAACATGAGTAATATGTACTGCTGAATTGCTTTACATCATGAGTAATATGTACAGCTGAATTGCTTTACATCATGAGTAATATGTACAGCTGAATTGCTTTTCGTCTTTATAACTTTAGTGTCATTTATACACGCGTCCAAGTTTGTATTTTTGGACCACGAAAGTTCATGAAATATCAGCGTCACCAGGATTAATTCAACAATAACGTATAGGAGACAATCATTTCCTTTTTAGGGCATACTATAGATACGATGTAACACACATATCAATGATCAGCCGTCCTACAATATATATATATATATATATATATATATATATATATATATATATATATATATATATATATATATATATACACACACATAGACATACATACACTAACAGAGCATGTCATTAGAGGAAACAGTGTAAGATATTTTTAAATTACTGAAGATAATATCGGAGAAATACTTCTCGATATAACGATATATCCTGTTTCCTCTTGTAAATAGAATGGCTGTACCATAGTCCACTGTGCATTATCAATAGTTACATGTATGACCACTGTACTAGTCTACACACTAAACAGTATATCTCACAGTAAAGGTATCCATGCTAATACAAACTTTTACGTTTCGGATTTATGCTGAATTTACATACTTTAAGGCGTGTTATTAATGATTTGCTGTATATCTTTGGAAAATGTAGCACTCAAAAAAATATGCAAGAGTTTAAAATCTCAACTCGCATTTTCTACAATTAACTCGAATTTTATTTTGTGAGTTAAATTAGAACCCTGGCCTTTAATAAAAGTGAAACAAATGGGAAGGAATTTATCGTTGTTTCTTAGGGTTAAGAATATTAAATCAAATACAGTAAATTGGTCTAAATTACATGACTCTGAAACTTTGAAGCTACATGCACGATTTCGCTTTGATTGGTTCAACTTAAATACAAACATTGAGCCTTTGTGGAGTGGTACGGATCCAAAGCCCATCTGGCCCATGTGTTAGGTCAAACATTGCAGTAGGGACATATATAGGAAACGGATGGTCCACTATAGAGCATGCTTGAGGGTCCTAGTCAACCTTCGCTACCGATGCAAGTGTCTTAGAAGCCGAGGGGACAGATTAGTTTAGGTCCTATTCAAGGCAGCCAGTTTACCTCCATCATTTAGGGTTGGAGAAGATTCTATTTGTCTAATAAACATTCTACAGTGTACATTTTGTGTTTCATCTATTCAATAATCGTCATTTATGCCTGTTTCAACAACATCTTGACCAATGAAAAGGACAACATGGAGGCTGAAAGGATTAATACAAATAATTTCGACAAGCACATGCAAAATATAAAATTTTTATTTTTTAAGTGACACCATTTTTTGTTGAGTATATTATGTGCGTCTGACTGATTTCTCTAATTAGGTGGCTTCTTTGCTGGTAGGGGTGGGTGGTAACGGTGGACGGGATTTTCCAAAATTAGTTGGTTAGTTGGTTGTGGGTTGAGGTGTAGGGTGGGTGGGTGATCAACCTATAAATTCATTAAAAAGAGTCGCCATGTAGGTCGTCCCGCTTCCAAAACCCTTCAGCCACACATTATGTTTCTCATATGTATGTACTAATGCAATGGACAAAGTTTTTTTCGTTATTTACGTTTTAAAACAAATCAGGTAAATACCGTATATGTATATGAAGAAGTCATTTTTGAAAGAAAAAAAAATGCCTCAAGACGTCTGAAATACTATCATAAATTAAGTTTTCACCTTTTGAAATAAGAAAAGTCAGTGTAAAAGGATTGATACCGGTAAAAAAAGCCTGATTCGCTGCATAAACACAATCTCTTTGTTTCTTAAAGTTATATCGATAATAAATATTCTCCTAATACTGAATACTGTCTACTGGATCTATATATATATATATGTGTGTGTGTGTGTGTGTGTGTGTGTCCAGATCAATATAAACCAGTGGGCATCATAAACTATTAGATAATCTTTCTACAAATCTTCACATCTTTGACAATGACGAATACACCTAGCCAAGTACATAATTTCTCATTTAAATTTAAAAAAAAAATAAAAATGAAGAATCGCCATTATTTATACGGTTTGATCAGTATTTGTGCCAGTTATAGAGACATTTGTGTCTGATACGCAAATAGCATTTTCATCCTTTTTTCACATGCAAAATAGATGTACAATATTCTTATCGAGAAGTTTTGATTTTATTTGTTCTTTATCCTACGTCTAAATGTGATTCGCGTGAAAAGCCAGTACAAATGATTATTAATCTAGGCATTGCTTTCTTTTTGGGGTGGTGGTGGTTTAACATTTGATATCTAAGACATTCAATCATCTTTCCCCCTTCTTAGTGAGAAATTATATTACAACGAAATTATTGCGACCACTGGCATTGATCACATCTGATGACAGGTTAATTTGTTAAAATTTATATATATATATATATATATATATATATATATATATATATATATATATATATATATATATATATATATATATATATATATATATATATATTAAACAATGTAGTTAACTTGTCACTGATGTGAAACAGTCCCATGAGATCTTAAGGACGGTAGTGTGTGGTATAGCTGAATTGGATGAAGTGTGAGAAAATCAACAGCACACTCGTGTTATGTGTTATTACAAGCCAGCATGAATCAGAGTTTGTTGTAAAGTTCTGACCTTAATCTCAAGCAATTGGTTACATCCGGACATAGCATATGCACTTCGTTACATATACGCTTTGGTGGATATTTTATAATATATCCCTTCTAATAGTACCAGCTAACTTTGTTTGCCAGATCCGGGATCAAAATTGGTTTTGGCTTCTAACTCATGGAATTCATGCTTTTACTTGTTAACACGTGAACTTTAATGCAAATTTAAATCAGAGATGGGAGCGACAAGAGATAAAGAGTCATTTAGAGCAAGAGTGGGTATAAACCGATAAGCACCAAAGTCATTTAGAGCAAGAGTGGGTACAAATCGATAAGCACCAAAGTCATTTAGAGCAAGATTGGGTACAAACCGATAAGCACCAAAGTCATTTAGAGCAAGAGTGGGTACAAACCGATAAGCACCAAAGTCATTTAGAGCAAGATTGGGTACAAACCGATAAGCACCAAAGTCATTTAGAGCAAGATTGGGTACAAACCGATAAGCACCAAAGTCATTTAGAGCAAGAGTGGGTACAAATCGATAAGCACCAAAGTCATTTAGAGCAAGATTGGGTACAAACCGATAAGCACCAAAGTCATTTAGAGCAAGAGTGGGTACAAACCGATAAGCACCAAAGTCATTTAGAGCAAGATTGGGTACAAATCGATAAGCACCAAAGTCATTTAGAGCAAGAGTGGGTACAAACCGATAAGCACCAAAGTCATTTAGAGCAAGAGTGGGTACAAATCGATAAGCACCAAAGTCATTTAGAGCAAGAGTGGGTACAAATCGATAAGCACCAAAGTCATTTAGAGCAAGATTGGGTACAAATCGATAAGCACCAAAGTCATTTAGAGCAAGAGTGGGTACAAATCGATAAGCACCAAAATCATTTAGAGCAAGATTGGGTACAAACCGATAAGCACCAAAGTCATTTAGAGCAAGAGTGGGTACAAATCGATAAGCACCAAAGTCATTTAGAGCAAGAGTGGGTACAAACCGATAAGCACCAAAGTCATTTAGAGCAAGAGTGGGTACAAACCGATAAGCACCAAAGTCATTTAGAGCAAGAGTGGGTACAAACCGATAAGCACCAAAGTCATTTAGAGCAAGAGTGGGTACAAATCGATAAGCACCAAAGTCATTTAGAGCAAGAGTGGGTACAAATCGATAAGCACCAAAGTCCGGTGAATTTAAGTCTGATCCACACAACAAAAAAAAAAAAGAAGAATAAAGAAAGAAAGAAAACAGTGAAACTGATTGGTACAATTTGTTAGTGGAAATCGTGTATAATTTTTACATATACACTGATTGTTTAATAACGGTGTATAATTTTTACATATACACTGATTGTTTAATAACGGTGATAGGGATTCTGAGTTTGTATTCATATGAAACATAAATTTGTCCTGTAAAAGGGATGGCTTATATATTGTATGTACTGTAAGTAAAAACTTTTCAATTTAGGGGGTTGAAAAGAATTGTATATACTTTTTTAGTGCGGAACTAACGGTAGTCTCAGTTAGCTGATTATGTTTACGTGCCGCATCAGCGCATATTTTTATTTTATTTTTCAGTTTTGAAATAACGGATGAAACTTTAATTTAACTATCGGTTATACCTGAAATCTTATTTATATTACCTGTAATTTGTTGCTTCTTACCTGTAAATATGGTAATTTAATTCAGAGGTTAAAGAAGAGAAGACACGCATTCACGGTGTGAAAAAGCTAACATTTATTTATAATATAATAATAATATCATTGGTATATTTAAAGTAACCGAGCAAAATAGTCTGTGTTCTTGAGGAATTTGTTTAAGTGGAGGAGTGTTTATCGTGCCGAATATATATTATTCTTTGCCTGATTGGAATGCTAGTAAATTCCAGTGACAATACTGCCCTTGTTGACTTTGATGCTACAGAACACGTATCATAATATGACCTTGGATTGTCGAGAAGAGTAAGTATATTAGCCTAATAGTTAATGCCACGTACGGATGTCATACAGGCCTATACCAGTTGTTAGTAGTAAGTATATTAGCCTAATATAATGCCACACACGGATGTCATATATACCAGTTGTCAGTAGTTGAGCAAGGACAGCACTTATAATAATTACCTACGTAATGTACAGCCATCAGAAAACACTATTTCTACTACTATGACAACGGACGACGACTATAACTACTAATACTAATACACTAGGTGATGATGAGGAAATTCATTGATGTACAATATTTTTCCACTGCCACTTGTCCAAATCATTTACTTGTCCTGTTTTTCTCGTTCATATTTTCTTCATTTTTAAGTGTCTAATGTATATACTGCTGTCTAAGGGCAGCATATGTAATTATGTACTCTTCGTTGTTAGGCATTATATTATGCACAACAGTACAATGTAGTCATGTCTTTTACATTCAGTTTCTGTTTTTAGAATGACTAACCTGTTAATTTTAGTTTTTAGTTGCCTGTCTAGCATAAAAATAAAAAAAATTAAAAAAAAAAAACAGGTAATGTTTATTGTTCAAAACTATCAAACGTAAAATAAAGTTTCTTATCTTTAGTTTCAGTCCCCACCCCCCATCCCCCTGAAAAAAAAAAAATATGGCAGAGAGCACCTGAACTTCTGGTATTTCTAGTCGCAGACGAGAACCGTTCGGAAACAGACGGAAAATAAATATTGATAAATATTGCAAAAAGTGACCTACAGGGAGGAAATTTAAGTTCTGCATGGTCTAATTTACCAGACTATATCGATTTTCTTTCTTTTTTTATAGATTGAATACGATTCCAGAATGAATTATAGAAAATATCTGATTATGCCATTGTCATTAACATATAAATATTTTTCCTCTTGGCATGCCAATCTAAGATCATTTGTCTAGTACATTCTCAGATCGTGTAATATAGATAAGGTATTATGCATTACGTTATTACAGACACAATGGTAAGCATGACGGACATTCTGGTCTAATGTCCATAACCCAGCTGACTGGCGCTATGTAACATGTACAGATTTCTTTAAAATGTGGATAGCTTCATCAATTTTCAACCAATTTTTATGAAATTTTCAGTATATACTTAGCATTCATACTAATTAACTTTGGTGTAATTGTCGCATGAAACAAATTTGAATTTGTGTGATGTGGCATGATAATGAGTTGGCGTGGTCATCTCTGCTCAGGCGATAGGTCAATTAGAGCCATTAATAAGAGGCTAATGTACTTGCTACTTTACAGTAGTCACATAGAGAGTTCCTGTGTACAATAGTGCGAGTATTTTGTAGAAGTAATATTATTAGTTACATGTTAGTCTTACAGGGGTGTATTAATTATGATCTTCTTGAACCCCCATACACCCCGACCTGAAAGGCGTGCAATAAATTTATTATATCATAAGCCATTTTAGACACCACGCTAAATCTTTTTGGCCAAAATGTAATCGTTGGTGGGCTTAGATATTCACTTAGCTGTCATTGTTGCAGACGATTGTTAACTAGTTGCACTCTAGTTGTAGTAGTTACCTCCCCTTGACCGATGGGGGGGGGGGGGGACCTGCTAAGCTGCTAAGAGCAAAAACGAGAGCAGATTTTATTTATTTTTTTTATTTTTTATTTAAATCTCAAGCATCAAGCATCACGCAGGAAGTATATGAAAAAAAAATATAAAAAAAATAAGTTATAAGTGGTGACAAATTATGTTTTAAATAATTTGACTATGAAGCAATTTTATTATGCAAACATAAAACGGGTATATGCAGAATTTGGAAACAAGAATCGAGAGAAACTTATCATTTGTTATTCACATCGATATTCCTAACTTATATAAAAGGTTAAATCTATCAATTGTAATTCATATTACTATGGCAGTAAATGGTAGTAAATTCATAGTGAAGAACAATCAAATATTTTATAATCTTTAACAAAATATAGTGTTGTTTCTTTAATGAGGTAAAAAATATATTTATATGTAAATCTTACGGCAATTTTTCTATCGAGCAACACCCATCACAACTCTGAACGAGGATGCTTACACACATACAGAGTCAAACATATTTGACGTTAGTTACGTATTGTATAAAGCATATCTAACCGCCTGATAACAAGATCAACTCAGATAACTGTCCTATATAGACAAATGGAGTGATTCTAAACTCGTGTGATATCGCTATTACTGTAATATGAGTCATAGAAATGTCTTCATTATAATTTTCACAAATTTTGATTGTTTTACCAGTGTATAAATATTTCCCGTTGAAAGTAGTTGTTTAAATTTTACAACATTTGATCTGTTATGAAAAAAAAAAAAGTTTAAAACAATGAGATTTTGGAGTTGAAAAAAATGGACAAAATTAATAAATAGTGATATCCATCACCAATGTCGTTTATTTGACAAAGATGACACATTCTGTCGTTTATGTGACAAAGATGACACATTCTGTCGTTTATGTGACAAAGATGACACATTCTGTCGTTTATGTGACAAAGATGACACATTCTGAAGTTTATGTGACAAAGATGACACATTCTGTCGTTTATGTGACAAAGATGACACATTCTGTCGTTTATTTGACAAAGATGACACATTCTGTCGTTTATGTGACAAAGATAACACATTCTGTCGTTTATGTGACAAAGATGACACATTCTGTCGTTTATGTGACAAAGATGACACATGATGTCGTCATGTGTTATATTTTCCAAAGGCCTTGCCGCTACTGGTAGTCGGTGATTACTCGCTCTAAATTTGAGCAGAGGTAAATATGTATTCGATGGAGAGATTATAAGTAATTGTCAAAATTCAGGTCTTGTTCAAAAAGAAATAATGCCAATCTTTGGATGAAGTTTCATATTTTACAATCAGTTCATAAAAGTGTAAATCGTTTTTGGTTTGGACAATTCCAGCTTTTGTGGCTTGGGAATTATTTACAGAGTCCTGATAAAAAAGATAGATTCTTTCAGTAGAAATCAAATCTTTTCGTACGCATTCAACCCACTTGTAATTATAAACCATTTTCAATTCGTTATACATTATGTTATATATTTTTTGTTGTTTACATTTTTTAGTTTTTTTTCTTCCATTTATGATTGAGATCTAGAATCAAATCAAGCGAGATTTCAAGTAAACACGGCAGTCTACCCAGTTCTGAATGCAGCATATAAACAGGCGTGCTTTTCCTGGGTTTGGTTATGTACCTGAGAAATTCGTTGTGCACTTTTTTTTCTTTTTATATCAATTTGCAATTTGTTGAGTATTTTCAGACCCCAAACTTCGCAACTATAAAGCAAAATAGGTCAAATTAAATTTTGAAAAAGCTGTAATCGCAAATCAATGGGGATGTGCCAGTTACGTATTCTTTTAATACAAGATCCATTGCTTTCTTCGCTTGTTGAACGTTGTACCATGACTTTAAAGAATCTACTAATTTTTGGACGAAAACGACACAATATGTATATGTATATATATATATATATATATATATATATATATATATATATATATATATATATATATATATATATATATATATATATATATATATATATATATATATATATATATATATATATATATATATATATATATATATATATATAATATGTATAGTATGTTCTCTGTATCATTTATATACCACAAGATGTATGATTTTTTCATTGAAAGGAAACGAGGCTTGCCGAGTTTCCTTTGAATGAAAAATGTATACAACGAGCGGTATATCAAAGATACAGCGTACATGCTATACATATATAAATTTTTTTTTTATCATATACAAATACACATACTTGCATTTCCAACGGAGTTAAGATTGACTTCAGGAAACTGTGTATTGACGGTGTGAGTGAACTCTTCACATCCCTGCTCAGTGTGTCCACTACAAAATTTAGTTCTGTACATATTGCGGCTATTCACAATTCTCTTTGCAAATTGATAAGTTGCTTTTCTTTTTTTTTTTTTTTAGCTTCTATTTTCATTCATACTGATTAAATAAATATAAGGCACACTTATGATTTAAACATGAAAGGGTGGTTTAAGTGAAGAAAGTAGAGCAGTCATCCCCAACGCGGTGCCCGTGGGCGCCATGGCGCCCGCTAAAATTTTGTGGTGCCCGTGGAAGAGGTTATAGTGAATAATAAAAATAAAAAAATGGTCAAGTTAATTGGCTGGTGCCCGCCACTCTCTCATAAACTCACAAATGTGCTCGTAGGCACAAAAAGGATGGGGACCCCTGAAGTAGAGCACTACAAACACAGCATGGTTAGCTTCTTGAACACAGAACGCGCAGCCCATTCAGTCACCGTCGAGTATATTGAAACGAGTGTGGATTATAGACATGACGAGCCAACAAGAGATAATTAAAACATGTAAATTTATTTACAGTTGATCTAAGTCATTATTATGCTTTAATTAACATTGCTACCGACCATAAGATTGTTTTTATCCTCCACTCTCTCTTTCCCCTTTCCGTTGGTCGGTTTATCTGTAAATGTTACCATCATTCGTAGGTCCAGAGACATCGTCGCATGACAGGCGAAAATCTGCTACGATCGTTTTTTCACGGATTTTCGCCTGTAACTTGCGACGATTGTCGAGAGAGAGAGAGAGAGTGTGAGAATGTGGTAAAACTGATAAACTGATATGCCGAGACAGACCAACCAACAGAGAGAGAGAGAGAGAGAGAGAGAGAGAGAGAGAGAGAGAGAGAGAGAGAGAGAGAGAGAGAGGTGGGGTGGGGGTTTGTGGAGACTTAGCATAAGATTTTCTATTCATTGTCCATCCCTGTTTCTCTGTTGGTCTATTAGTCTACTGCCTGACCAAGCTACACAATGAGAGAAAGAGAGAGAGAGAGCGGCCTTCGGACATTTTAATATTTAAAAATAATGTTTTTAGAACTGTAATATAGATTTAAAAGAACAAAAAACAAAAAACAACAAAACAACAAAACAACAAAAAAAAAAAAAAAAAAAAAAAAAAAAGCATTAAATAGATTACAGTATGTGTGTGCCTCCTAACCAAGAAATTTTCCGTGTAGTCTCGACAGGCTATTGCAACTTTGTATCATTGGTATTGTGAACACTGCAGAAAAATCCCAGGAAAAGTGTAAGCATACCATTACGACGACGCAGGTTCTTGTAGGCTACTTGGTGTAAGTTTAAGTTCAAGTGTTTCATCCAGCTCAAATTCTTTTTCTCTCTCTGTCCATAGATTTCCACTTATGTGTGTCCCTTATGCATGAGAGAGAGAGAGAGAGAGAGAGAGAGAGAGAGAGAGAGAGAGAGAGAGAGAGAGAGATTGATCTAAATAAGTTTTGATGTCTTCACTGCTATAATTGTTATTCAGATCCACATAAATTTCGTTTTGCAGTTTTTATTCATCTAAGGTTCTAAATGAAAAGTATACAGAAAAACAAGTCCACACACATGCACACGCACAGACACACACATACAAACAAGGAAAACCAGACAAATAAACATAGGATATGATAAAGATTACAATGTGCTTACACATTTTTACGTTAGTCCAAAAAAAAAATAATTTTATGTGTGGTTCAGGTTTACATAGCCCTAAAAAGTAGGATAGGTCGGAACTTTTTTTTTCTTTTTTTTGAATACATGTACTGTATATGTATTATTATCAAGGTTCACCGCGAGTAAACGTTCTGCCTCAAAAAGCGTCTTTATGTAATTATGTACCCTTGGCAGCAAGTTTTGTTGATGGAAGAAGATCCCAGGTGCTCTTCAGTCCATTTTCAAGAGTAGAACCATGAACCTTCTGCAAACAAATGGCAATTTCTCACAAACAGGTTCAAGTGGATTTCGATCTCTGCAGTTTACGGTGACAACTCACAAACAACACCATTATCTGTTTCATACGTTTTGATTTGCTGGCTATTTGTTTTAATGTATACATTTAGCATGGAAAAACAAATCTATGTCTGAAAATGAGCATGGTGAATTTACTTTGCTTAATACCATCTACATGTCTGTCAGACTTGATTTATACCAGAGACATTTCTAACTTCGTATCCGTCCTTGTATGCAGCTGTCGGCGAAACCAAACAGAGCATCCGGTCTTCTTTCGGGCTGAAGACTGGGTTTTTTGAATGAAACAGGTGCATGAATGTCCAATCATGATTCACGGACAATAAATAATTGCCACCGTTGCCGTGACGGCAGTTATTAAGCTTCACAGCTTGTAGAGCAGAAGGGACTCTTCTTCCACACGCCATGTTGTTTATTGTTCACCACTGCGCATGTCCGTTTTACAAGCAAACGCGCTAATAAAACCGAGTATTCGGATTGCTACTTTGGTACGGTGTAATACGGTACAAATCGTTATCGTCACAGACGGGGTTAGCGACTCGGCGAAATTTTTTCTTTTTTCTTTTTTGTTTTAGCGACAAAAACGGTATGGTCGGAGGCTAAACACTAGGGTCGGTCGGGTAACCTGAACCAACCATATTTTGTTCTTCAGGCCTTAAAGCAAGTATTATGTACTTTTTAGCGTTTACCCTACAGTAGTCTCAGCAGTTTGGAAAGTGCATCCTTTCACTACATTTAACACTTGCATAACGTTGGTTTTGCCTATCTGCTTTCTTATCAGGTAAAACATTTCTTTTGGAGGAGGAGGGGAGGGGGAATCGCTGACATAAAGAACAACCCGTGTCTTTAAACTATATAAAAAACTATATTGCTACCTGTAATTTTTGATCTATTCCCTGTACTATATTTTTCCAAACAGTTATTTACCGTTCTTCATTCCATGCGAGGTTGATAGAGTCAAATTAAATTTTGTATCAGTCAGTCCATAAATGAATCATAAAATTAATTTAAATAACTAATAAATCAATCAATCAGTCAATCTACGAAAATTAACTAATAAATTATTCTATAAATCCGTCCATCATTCAGCCTTGTGTCTATTCATCCATCCATCCATCTTTCCACATCATACACGCTGTTCTCGAAAAATTGCGACTGCATAATTTCAGTTATTTGTCGCACACACGCACACGCACACGCACAC
Source organism: Margaritifera margaritifera (assembly GCA_029931535.1). Lineage (NCBI taxonomy): Eukaryota > Metazoa > Mollusca > Bivalvia > Unionida > Margaritiferidae > Margaritifera > Margaritifera margaritifera. The sequence continues at coordinate 1,277,325 of JAQPZY010001488.1, forward strand.
ACACACGCACACACATACACATGTGTGTGTGTGTGTGCGATTGATTTGCAGTTCATACATCACTTATTTACCGGCATCAGTAATAATTAGATAAAACATTCTGTTTTGCAGGTAAATGAACTGTTGAGTACTGAGTCTACCAGATGTCAAACCTTGTGGAAAGTCTACTGAACTGGATCTATGAACAGTTCCTGGTTGACGTGGAGCCCCTTCCTTTAGCGCAGGCTCTGTTCAATGATGACGTCATAGATACGTCTTTCATGGACGAGCTCACTGAAATGTCATTAAAGGGGTGTTCAAACGACTTAATTGGTCGGAGGATGATACAGTGTTTGCCGTATTATTGCTCGTCATCACAGCTTTGTAGAGCTCTCTGCAAGACTGGAAATCAAACTTTGGCCCAAAGAGTGAGCAGAATTGCTGCAAATCAGAATGGAGAATGTGAATTTCCAATAACATTCGATGCTGAAGTTACAAGGAGAAATATTAGGCTTTTTTTCGGAGATCTCAAAAAGTGTATTTATTCTTGCAAACTTGAGAAACCGCAAAAATCTCTGAGAAAAATGGCGTTAGTTTATGATAAAAAGATGAGATTGGAGAGATTTTCACAAGCACGTCAATCTTTAGCGGACAAGCTCACAATGATTCTTGCAGTAGAACTGGATGCTCCTATCGAGGAGGATGAACTATTCATTCATCCTCCATCCACTGAGGAACAACTAAACCGATGTTTAATCATCACCAGAATGAAAGACCTTGTTTCCGAAACATCCAGCCCTCTTATTACCAATATGATCTTATTTACTCGGGTTTCCATTGAGAAGGCATTGCAGAGAAAATTCGAGGAAGGGGAAAGTGATTTGAAAATGGCACTGCAGAATGCATGTCAGACAAATCCATGTCTAGAAAAGGCGGACATGTATTATAGAATTGTACACTTCTATCACAGGAAGTTTGAGCATATCCCTTGTGAAGAAACTAGGAAATCTCTTATGACATTTGCTCAAATAGGATTAGGTATGCTAGACCAAGAGGCTGACGTAGTTCAATGTCAATGGAGGGTTCTGTTTTGCATTCGAATGATTTTCTCTCAGTTATGCATGAGTACAGAATGCAGGATAATTCCTCTGAACGTAAGCATCGCAGGTATCGAAAAGAGCCAACAGCTTCTGGCTAAAATTGAAGAATCGTGGGAAGGGATAACCAATAAAACCAAATTATTGTATTACATGGCGAAAGCGAGACTTTGTGAAGTTACTAACGATATACCTATGGCAGTTCACTATACAAAGAAGACCGAACAAACTGCTTTCGAAAACCGAAGCAAACATCAGAAATACATCAAGGAATACCTTTCTTTTCTTGCGTCCGGAGGAGAAAAGCCATTTGGAATTACGACAGTGTGCAGTGCTGCTGCTTCAGATTCATCAGAAAATTCTTCTGGAGAGAATTCAGTATATCGGAAAATGTGTTCGGAAGAGCCCGAATCGAACACGTTTATACAGTGCAATAGGCCACGCATATTGCTTGCAGCAGAGAGCGCAGTGGTTGAGTCAAGGGAAACAACCGAAGAAAAGTGCTACACGCATGATGGAGTTACTGATCTTTGGACTGCACTGGATCTCAATTCAAAAGGTTCAGAAGGATACACGTGCGTTACATCTAAATGGAATAAAAAATTTACACGGAAAAACGGAGAATATAACTTAAAATCATATGTTGATAAATATAGCTCCGTTAAAGGCGACAAAACTTGTATATGCTCCAGTGAAACATTTTCATTTGACGATGAATTGCTCTTTGGGAGCGGCCTTTTAAACAACATTTAAAGAGCATTTTTCCAACAGCTCTTGGCCTTTTTTGAAGAAGAATTCCAGGAATGCAAATAAAAATAATATTTATTTTATTGGTCTTTGTTTTACGCTGTACAAAGTTACAAATTAGAATTAATTTATCCTGGTTTTACATGAATGTAAACCGTGAGAATTCACACGCAAAAACCTTTATCTCTGTTTTAGAGCTGCAAACCCTTTCTGTAAAAATGGTATATATATATATATATATATATATATATATATATATATATATATAGAGAGAGAGAGAGAGAGAGAGAGAGAGAGAGAGAGAGAGAGAGAGAGAGAGAGAGAGAGAGAGGAGACAGAGACAGGGTCAGAGTCAGAGTCAGAGAGACAGAGACTTTGTGTCTCTTGTTACAAATTCTACTGTCAATTCACTTAAATGGTGCATATTCTAGTAGTATTTAGGTAAAGAAAATTCAATTTCAAGTTTATGTATCGAATACAGTTCAGCTTGTTTTTTTTGTTGTTTTATTGTTGTTGTTGTTGTTGTTTTTACAGTATATTGAATACAAATTGCTACATGAATGCCTGAGTTACTTATTTATGGATAATCTTTTGTACAGTCCTGGAAGAAATTGATATTATGGTATTACACGTGTAAAACTCGGGTATTTTCACGTGGATTTATTGGAGTATTTAGCGGAAAAATAAACAATATTAAGGACATAAAAGATTGTTCTGTCACGCTGAAAAAAGATTGCTGGGGATATTGCAATTTCACGTGCATAATTATGCTATATGAATGTTCATGAAACAAATGTGATCAGCAATAAGAAAAAAAATAATTTTCGTCCTAACAAGGTTGTATACCGTATTACTTGCTTATAAGTGGAAAGCAAATGCAAACTGCACAGACCCAAATCTGCCGTCGCATGAAGCGCCGGCATGTCTGGCTCTACGCAGTTTGTTAGCAGTAAAAAGTAGAAAAAACAACATAGACAATGATCTGCCGGCGCATTATGCGACGGCAGATCAGAGACTATTTTGTATGCAGTTGGATTTGTCTTACAAAGCAAGTATATAATGTATGTGCAAGAATGCTATATTGCTCTTAGAATTTGGACTGAAATATAAAGCCCATAAACTACTTACGGCATAAATTAGCACACAAACGACCTACATCATATATTAGCACACCAAAATACCTACATCATATATTAGCACACAAAAATACCTACAGCATACATTAGCACACAGAAATACCTACAGCATATATTAGCACACAGAAATACCTACATCATATATTAGCACACCAAACTACCTACATCATATATTAGCACACAGAAATACCTACAGCATATATTAGCACACAGAAATACCTACAGCATACATTAGCACACAGAAATACCTACAGCATACATTAGCACACAGAAATACCTACAGCATATATTAGCACACCAAACTACCTACATCATATATTAGCACACAGAAATACCTACAGCATATATTAGCACACAGAAATACCTACATCATATATTAGCACACCAAACTACCTACATCATATATTAGCACACAGAAATACCTACAGCATATATTAGCACACAGAAATACCTACATCATATATTAGCACACAGAAATACCTACATCAAACATTATCGCACAAAACTACATACAGCATACATTATCACACAAAACTACCTACAGGATACATTAGCACAAAAAATTACAACTACCTACAGCATACATTAGCACATACAAATACCAAAGCATACATTAGCACATAAAATACATACATCATACATTAGCAAACAAAACTAAACTACCTGCAGCATAAATTAGCACACAAAAATACCTACAGAAGATATCTGCACACAAAATTACCTACAGCATACATTCGCACAAAAAACTACCTACAGCGTATATTATCACGCAAAAATACCTACAGCATACACACATAAAAATACAAACATCATACATTACCAAAAAACTACTTGCAGCATATATTAGCACACAAACATGCCTACATTATGCACTAGCACACACAACTATCTACATCATATATTAGCACACAAAAATACACACAGCATACATTGGCACACAAAATTACCTACAGCATACCTTAGCGCATCAAAATACCTACAGCACATATTAGCAAAACAATTATCTACAAAATACATTAGCACACAAAACCACATACAGCATACATGAGCACACAAAACTACCTAAAGCATATATTAGCACAATAAACTACCTACAGCATTCATTAGCACACAAAATACCTACAAACATTAGCACACAAAACTACGTACAGCATACATTACCACACAAAACTACCTACAGAATATATTAGCTCACATAAATACATACATCAAACATTAGACAACACAAAACTTCCTATAGTATATATCAGCACACAAAACTACCTACAACATACATTAGCACACAGAAATACCTACAGCATATATTAGCATGCAAAACTACCTACAGCATATATTAGCACACAGAAATACATACAGTATATATTAGAACACAAAACTAACCACAGAATATATTAGCACACAGAAATACATACATCATATATTAGCACACAAAACTACCTACATCATATATTAGCACACAGAAATACCAACAGCATATATTAGCACACAAAATTACCTACAGCATACATTACCACACAAAACTACCTACAGCATACATTAACACATAAAACTACCTACAGCATATATTAGCACACAAAACTACCTACAGAATATATTAGCACATAGAACAGCCTACAGCATACATTACCACACAAAACAACCCACAGCATACATTAGTAAAACAAAAATTTTAAAAAATCGGCTCTTAAATAGCTGGAAAGCGATATCTTGCACCGATTTACAGGAAAATAACACCATATTATATCCATTATATTATTTCAAAAAATTATCTTGAGATAAAAGAAAATAAAATATCTTGGCTCGAAAGAAATCGCCCCCTCTCCTGCCCGAAAATTAAGTGGTCAATACCTTACAGTAGACGAATTTGCTATGTGTATGTTAATTGTTTTATAAATTGTCGTCTAAAAACTGTAACTAAAGTGGGATGATTAAGCTTACACTATAGTTGACACCTTGTAAAAGACATTGTGGTGACCTTAGAGAGTTTGTTAATAAAAATGGGAAGTGTTGACACAGGAGGGTATAATTTACTAGTGTTATGGAATTATGTATCATTTCTTTTAAATAATGGTATAGTTTTATTAGTTTATGACCTCTGTATAATAGTCTAATAGGTGTCGTTTTGCAGAGTACACATATACGGTAATTTCAATGTGACCAAGTACATTGGTCCTGGGAAAATCAATATTATCGTTTGAAGCATTAGTCATGTCACGTGATTCAGCGCGTGAGTTTTGAACTTGACCTGACCTGAATTTCGCAATTCTGGAATGATTCATTTTGTTGACCAGAAGTTAGATAGTTAGATCGTAATATTAAGGTGTTGATTTGAGACGGAATAAGAATTTGGTTTGTTTAAATGACGCAGTACTGAAACTATAAAATAAGATGTAATCGCAGCGTTCATCATTCTTTCATATTTGCATCAGCTTGAGAGGTCTTTAACGAAATTGGTTCTTTGTATGTGATATTATGCTTCAGATATATTATTATACAGTACATTTTGGATTTAGTACTGCTACTTCAGAAAATTTTCCAGACTACACATTTGGGATTAAATACTGACATTTAAAGATTTAAGAATTATTCAGGAATTATTGGACACATTTTTAGAACTTGTGTAATATTCTACATTCATAAGGATTTATTTTGAATTAATAATATTTGGATATAACTGATTCTTGTAAGTACATCAGCACAGTGGTGTTTTCATTCGGAACATTCTTCATTCGGAATATTTTGGATAATTTCCGGATCAGTGAACAATAGAACAATTTAGGATTATTTAGGAATTTCTAAACTGTAAGTTAATTTTAATTCTTTCACTTTATTTGTTTGAAATATTTAATATTTTAAGAAATTAAATTTGTTTGTAAATCTTGAAAGCTTGCTTGAGTAATTTTTTCTTTTGTTACATTACCCCTAGTCGTAACACTAGGTACACTATTGATATAATAGGCAGGGAAGCTTTGAGTGGGATACCAACACCCGGGCAGGATATTTTTCAGAGAGAGCTAGTAAACATAAAGCACACTGACTCAACGAAGGAGAAAATATTTAGTGGACTAGAGAAATTACATAAAATTACGTAAAATTCCAACAGGAAACAACTGCTCTCCTAAAAATCTTAGGATGATTTTCGGTCTTACAAAGGAATACATGTACTTAACATATGTAAATAACTTTAAAAAATTACTTTTTTTCTTCTTTTTCTAATCCGAAATTTGCCCAAAAGTTGGATTTGGCCCGAATATCTTTCACAACATCTCATTTGGCCGCCATGATGGCATACGTGACACGTGTCAAATATGTGATTAGAACATAATAAATATAATAATATTTGTAATATTCAAAATTAATTTGTGAACAATACAACTATTTTGTAAAAAACATTCATACTTTTTCGGGATTAGTTTGTCATGAAAGATGAAAACATGCTTTAAATATCGTTAAGTTCGTAACACGTTTACTTGGGAATTTCCGTACAGTCCTTAGTGACGGAAGCTACCGAAGTACCTGTACAGTAAAAAAAAGTACCGTGTTACGTACCACCGGAAAAAATACCGCGTTAAACCGGTATACCGGTAATACCTTGAACCTCTACTTATATAACATTTTTGTGAATAAGTGTAATAACGGCAGTTGTCCAGAATACAGGAAAGTGACCACGGTCAGATAATTGTTTTAATAGGGACACTAATATAGGTATTGTTTTATTCCTCTCGTCTTAAAAAAAATCTCTAGAAGGTTCGTCAATGTCACCGGATTTGACAGATTTTAATCCTTTAAGAACTCTTTGCATTTCTTCTTCATTTATTCTACTATCTAATAATTCATGATAATCGTCAGTTGTCATGTTTATTCTGTGATATATTGAATAGTTCAAAAAAAATCACTGATACCATACTGTGCTATAAACTTTTGCAGTTATAGCGGTTATACTACCTTTGAACAGTTCCCAACATCGTTTAGAGCTTTTTGTTGTTAATAGAACAAAATTCTAACTTGGACTTTTAGTTCATTTTTGTGTCATTCTCGTGTATATCTGGCAGTATTTTTGTACATGTTCCTTATAGTACTTGTACAAAGTCACATTTTCCCTCGTATTAGCAGTAGAATTTTCTTGGTCCATCTCGTCCTCGCTGCTTTGCTAATTAACGAATCAAACTAATGTCATTTATTTGTGTAAACTTTTGGATAATCGCATCTGACACAGCTTTCATCTATCTTCATATTGTACACTGCATCATATATAATTTCCAAAAATGTATTCCAAGCGTTATCGATTTCATCCAATTCCTACAGGATATCAAACCAGATTTCTATAACAACGTATGTCTGGGAGTAACATTTCATTACGTTCATTATTTAAAGCTTCAAGGGCAGCGAAGGTAAATGACATATTATCGGTAGGTGCATTCGATTCTTTTGCCAGTTTTGAATGTGGTAATCCAATGATTGATCTGGAAGAAACAGCCTATAGTTGTAGCTGAATTGTCTTGGAAACATGTATAGTTACCTATCTATATGTCTTCTACACGTATGCCATTTTTGCATCCCAGATAACTGATAAAACTTCAGTAAATTATCACCATTGTTATTTGGCGCTCTACAGTTTTCGGTAGCTCTCTCTCTCTCTCTCTCTCTCTCTCTCTCTCTCTCTCTCTCTCTCTCTCTCTCTCTCTCTCTCTCTCCTATATATGCAGTTTCTACATAA